>OY821519.1:155170190-155396714 GCA_963682025.1 Cordilura impudica | reverse complement strand
AATATTAAATATTTAATATTTAATATTTAATATTTAATATTTAATATTTAATATTTAATATTTAATATTTAATATTTAATATTTAATATTTAATATTTAATATTTATATTTAATATTTAATATTTAATATTTAATATTAATATTTAATATTTAATATTTAATATTTAATATTTAATATTTAATATTATATTTAATATTTAATATTTAATATTTAATATTTAATATTTAATATTTAATATTTAATATTTAATATTTAATATTAATATTTAATATTTAATATTTAATATTTAATATTTAATATTTAATATTTAATATTTAATATTTAATATTTAATATTTATATATTTAATATTTAATATTTAATATTTAATATTTAATATTTAATATTTAATATTTAATATTTAATATTTAATATTTAATATTTAATATTTAATATTTAATATTTAATATTTAATATTTAATATTTAATATTTAATATTTAATATTTAATATTTAATATTTAATATTTAATATTTAATATTTATATTTAATATTTAATATTTAATATTTAATATTTAATATTTAATATTTAATATTTAATATTTAATATTTAATATTTAATATTTAATATTTAATATTTAATATTTAATATTTAATATTTAATATTTAATATTTAATATTTAATATTTAATATTTAATATTTAATATTTAATATTTAATATTTAATATTTAATATTTAATATTTAATATTTAATATTTAATATTTAATATTTAATATTTAATATTTAATATTTATATTTAATATTTAATATTTATATTTAATATTTAATATTTAATATTTAATATTTAATATTTATAATTTAATATTTAATATTTAATATTTAATATTTAATATTTAATATTTAATATTTAATATTTAATATTTAATATTTAATATTTAATATTTAATATTTAATATTTAATATTTAATATTTAATATTTAATATTTAATATTTAATATTTAATATTTAATATTTAATATTTAATATTTAATATTTAATATTTAATATTTAATATTTAATATTTAATATTTAATATTTAATATTTAATATTTAATATTTAATATTTAATATTTAATATTTAATATTTAATATTTAATATTTAATATTTAATATTTAATATTTAATTTAATATTTAATATTTAATATTTAATATTTAATATTTAATATTTAATATTTAATATTTAATATTTAATATTTAATATTTAATATTTAATATTTAATATTTAATATTTAATATTTAATATTTAATATTTAATATTTAATATTTAATATTTAATATTTAATATTTAATATTTAATATTTAATATTTAATATTTAATATTTAATATTTAATATTTAATATTTAATATTTAATATTTAATATTTAATATTTAATATTTAATATTTAATATTTAATATTTAATATTTAATATTTAATATTTAATATTTTAATATTTAATATTTAATATTTAATATTTAATATTTAATATTTAATATTTAATATTTAATATTTAATATTTAATATTTAATATTTAATATTTAATATTTAATATTTAATATTTAATATTTAATATTTAATATTTAATATTTAATATTAATATTTAATATTTAATATTTAATATTTAATATTTAATATTTAATATTTAATATTTAATATTTAATATTTAATATTTAATATTTAATATTTAATATTTAATATTTAATATTTAATATTTAATATTTAATATTTAATATTTAATATTTAATATTTAATATTTAATATTTAATATTTAATATTTAATATTTAATATTTAATATTTAATATTTAATATTTAATATTTAATATTTAATATTTAATATTTAATATTTAATATTTAATATTTAATATTTAATATTTAATATTTAATATTTAATATTTAATATTTAATATTTAATATTTAATATTTAATATTTAATATTTAATATTTAATATTTAATATTTAATATTTAATATTTAATATTTAATATTTAATATTTAATATTTAATATTTAATATTTAATATTTAATATTTAATATTTAATATTTAATATTTAATATTTAATATTTAATATTTAATATTTAATATTTAATATTTAATATTTAATATTTAATATTTAATATTTAATATTTAATATTTAATATTTAATATTTAATATTTAATATTTAATATTTAATATTTAATATTTAATATTTAATATTTAATATTTAATATTAATATTTAATATTTAATATTTAATATTTAATATTTAATATTTAATATTTAATATTTAATATTTAATATTTAATATTTAATATTTAATATTTAATATTTAATATTTAATATTTAATATTTAATATTTAATATTTAATATTTAATATTTAATATTTAATATTTAATATTTAATATTTAATATTTAATATTTAATATTTAATATTTAATATTTAATATTTAATATTTAATATTTAATATTTAATATTTAATATTTAATATTTAATATTTAATATTTAATATTTAATATTTAATATTTAATATTTAATATTTAATATTTAATATTTAATATTTAATATTTAATATTTAATATTTAATATTTAATATTTAATATTTAATATTTAATATTTAATATTTAATATTTAATATTTAATATTTAATATTTAATATTTAATATTTAATATTTAATATTTAATATTTAATATTTAATATTTAATATTTAATATTTAATATTTAATATTTAATATTTAATATTTAATATTTAATATTTAATATTTAATATTTAATATTTAATATTTAATATTTAATATTTAATATTTAATATTTAATATTTAATATTTAATATTTAATATTTAATATTTAATATTTAATATTTAATATTTAATATTTAATATTTAATATTTAATATTTAATATTTAATATTTAATATTTAATATTTAATATTTAATATTTAATATTTAATATTTAATATTTAATATTTAATATTTAATATTTAATATTTAATATTTAATATTTAATATTTAATATTTAATATTTAATATTTAATATTTAATATTTAATATTTAATATTTAATATTTAATATTTAATATTTAATATTTAATATTTAATATTTAATATTTAATATTTAATATTTAATATTTAATATTTAATATTTAATATTTAATATTTAATATTTAATATTTAATATTTAATATTTAATATTTAATATTTAATATTTAATATTTAATATTTAATATTTAATATTTAATATTTAATATTTAATATTTAATATTTAATATTTAATATTTAATATTTAATATTAATATTTAATATTTAATATTTAATATTTAATATTTAATATTTAATATTTAATATTTAATATTTAATATTTAATATTTAATATTTAATATTTAATATTTAATATTTAATATTTAATATTTAATATTTAATATTTAATATTTAATATTTAATATTTAATATTTAATATTATATTAATATTTAATATTTAATATTTAATATTTAATATTTAATATTTAATATTTAATATTTAATATTTAATATTTAATATTTAATATTTAATATTTAATATTTAATATTTAATATTTAATATTTAATATTTAATATTTAATATTTAATATTTAATATTTAATATTTAATATTTAATATTTAATATTTAATATTTAATATTTAATATTTAATATTTAATATTTAATATTTAATATTTAATATTTAATATTTAATATTTAATATTTAATATTTAATATTTAATATTTAATATTTAATATTTAATATTTAATATTTAATATTTAATATTTAATATTTAATATTTAATATTTAATATTTAATATTTAATATTTAATATTTAATATTTAATATTTAATATTTAATATTTAATATTTAATATTTAATATTTAATATTTAATATTTAATATTTAATATTTAATATTTAATATTTAATATTTAATATTTAATATTTAATATTTAATATTTAATATTTAATATTTAATATTTAATATTTAATATTTAATATTTAATATTTAATATTTAATATTTAATATTTAATATTTAATATTTAATATTTAATATTTAATATTTAATATTTAATATTTAATATTTAATATTTAATATTTAATATTTAATATTTAATATTTAATATTTAATATTTAATATTTAATATTTAATATTTAATATTTAATATTTAATATTTAATATTTAATATTTAATATTTAATATTTAATATTTAATATTTAATATTTAATATTTAATATTTAATATTTAATATTTAATATTTAATATTTAATATTTAATATTTAATATTTAATATTTAATATTTAATATTTAATATTTAATATTTAATATTTAATATTTAATATTTAATATTTAATATTTAATATTTAATATTTAATATTTAATATTTAATATTTAATATTTAATATTTAATATTTAATATTTAATATTTAATATTTAATATTTAATATTTAATATTTAATATTTAATATTTAATATTTAATATTTAATATTTAATATTTAATATTTAATATTTAATATTTAATATTTAATATTTAATATTTAATATTTAATATTTAATATTTAATATTTAATATTTAATATTTAATATTTAATATTTAATATTTAATATTTAATATTTAATATTTAATATTTAATATTTAATATTTAATATTTAATATTTAATATTTAATATTTAATATTTAATATTTAATATTTAATATTTAATATTTAATATTTAATATTTAATATTTAATATTTAATATTTAATATTTAATATTTAATATTTAATATTTAATATTTAATATTTAATATTTAATATTTAATATTTAATATTTAATATTTAATATTTAATATTTAATATTTAATATTTAATATTTAATATTTAATATTTAATATTTAATATTTAATATTTAATATTTAATATTTAATATTTAATATTTAATATTTAATATTTAATATTTAATATTTAATATTTAATATTTAATATTTAATATTTAATATTTAATATTTAATATTTAATATTTAATATTTAATATTTAATATTTAATATTTAATATTTAATATTTAATATTTAATATTTAATATTTAATATTTAATATTTAATATTTAATATTTAATATTTAATATTTAATATTTAATATTTAATATTTAATATTTAATATTTAATATTTAATATTTAATATTTAATATTTAATATTTAATATTTAATATTTAATATTTAATATTTAATATTTAATATTTAATATTTAATATTTAATATTTAATATTTAATATTTAATATTTAATATTTAATATTTAATATTTAATATTTAATATTTAATATTTAATATTTAATATTTAATATTTAATATTTAATATTTAATATTTAATATTTAATATTTAATATTTAATATTTAATATTTAATATTTAATATTTAATATTTAATATTTAATATTTAATATTTAATATTTAATATTTAATATTTAATATTTAATATTTAATATTTAATATTTAATATTTAATATTTAATATTTAATATTTAATATTTAATATTTAATATTTAATATTTAATATTTAATATTTAATATTTAATATTTAATATTTAATATTTAATATTTAATATTTAATATTTAATATTTAATATTTAATATTTAATATTTAATATTTAATATTTAATATTTAATATTTAATATTTAATATTTAATATTTAATATTTAATATTTAATATTTAATATTTAATATTTAATATTTAATATTTAATATTTAATATTTAATATTTAATATTTAATATTTAATATTTAATATTTAATATTTAATATTTAATATTTAATATTTAATATTTAATATTTAATATTTAATATTTAATATTTAATATTTAATATTTAATATTTAATATTTAATATTTAATATTTAATATTTAATATTTAATATTTAATATTTAATATTTAATATTTAATATTTAATATTTAATATTTAATATTTAATATTTAATATTTAATATTTAATATTTAATATTTAATATTTAATATTTAATATTTAATATTTAATATTTAATATTTAATATTTAATATTTAATATTTAATATTTAATATTTAATATTTAATATTTAATATTTAATATTTAATATTTAATATTTAATATTTAATATTTAATATTTAATATTTAATATTTAATATTTAATATTTAATATTTAATATTTAATATTTAATATTTAATATTTAATATTTAATATTTAATATTTAATATTTAATATTTAATATTTAATATTTAATATTTAATATTTAATATTTAATATTTAATATTTAATATTTAATATTTAATATTTAATATTTAATATTTAATATTTAATATTTAATATTTAATATTTAATATTTAATATTTAATATTTAATATTTAATATTTAATATTTAATATTTAATATTTAATATTTAATATTTAATATTTAATATTTAATATTTAATATTTAATATTTAATATTTAATATTTAATATTTAATATTTAATATTTAATATTTAATATTTAATATTTAATATTTAATATTTAATATTTAATATTTAATATTTAATATTTAATATTTAATATTTAATATTTAATATTTAATATTTAATATTTAATATTTAATATTTAATATTTAATATTTAATATTTAATATTTAATATTTAATATTTAATATTTAATATTTAATATTTAATATTTAATATTTAATATTTAATATTTAATATTTAATATTTAATATTTAATATTTAATATTTAATATTTAATATTTAATATTTAATATTTAATATTTAATATTTAATATTTAATATTTAATATTTAATATTTAATATTTAATATTTAATATTTAATATTTAATATTTAATATTTAATATTTAATATTTAATATTTAATATTTAATATTTAATATTTAATATTTAATATTTAATATTTAATATTTAATATTTAATATTTAATATTTAATATTTAATATTTAATATTTAATATTTAATATTTAATATTTAATATTTAATATTTAATATTTAATATTTAATATTTAATATTTAATATTTAATATTTAATATTTAATATTTAATATTTAATATTTAATATTTAATATTTAATATTTAATATTTAATATTTAATATTTAATATTTAATATTTAATATTTAATATTTAATATTTAATATTTAATATTTAATATTTAATATTTAATATTTAATATTTAATATTTAATATTTAATATTTAATATTTAATATTTAATATTTAATATTTAATATTTAATATTTAATATTTAATATTTAATATTTAATATTTAATATTTAATATTTAATATTTAATATTTAATATTTAATATTTAATATTTAATATTTAATATTTAATATTTAATATTTAATATTTAATATTTAATATTTAATATTTAATATTTAATATTTAATATTTAATATTTAATATTTAATATTTAATATTTAATATTTAATATTTAATATTTAATATTTAATATTTAATATTTAATATTTAATATTTAATATTTAATATTTAATATTTAATATTTAATATTTAATATTTAATATTTAATATTTAATATTTAATATTTAATATTTAATATTTAATATTTAATATTTAATATTTAATATTTAATATTTAATATTTAATATTTAATATTTAATATTTAATATTTAATATTTAATATTTAATATTTAATATTTAATATTTAATATTTAATATTTAATATTTAATATTTAATATTTAATATTTAATATTTAATATTTAATATTTAATATTTAATATTTAATATTTAATATTTAATATTTAATATTTAATATTTAATATTTAATATTTAATATTTAATATTTAATATTTAATATTTAATATTTAATATTTAATATTTAATATTTAATATTTAATATTTAATATTTAATATTTAATATTTAATATTTAATATTTAATATTTAATATTTAATATTTAATATTTAATATTTAATATTTAATATTTAATATTTAATATTTAATATTTAATATTTAATATTTAATATTTAATATTTAATATTTAATATTTAATATTTAATATTTAATATTTAATATTTAATATTTAATATTTAATATTTAATATTTAATATTTAATATTTAATATTTAATATTTAATATTTAATATTTAATATTTAATATTTAATATTTAATATTTAATATTTAATATTTAATATTTAATATTTAATATTTAATATTTAATATTTAATATTTAATATTTAATATTTAATATTTAATATTTAATATTTAATATTTAATATTTAATATTTAATATTTAATATTTAATATTTAATATTTAATATTTAATATTTAATATTTAATATTTAATATTTAATATTTAATATTTAATATTTAATATTTAATATTTAATATTTAATATTTAATATTTAATATTTAATATTTAATATTTAATATTTAATATTTAATATTTAATATTTAATATTTAATATTTAATATTTAATATTTAATATTTAATATTTAATATTTAATATTTAATATTTAATATTTAATATTTAATATTTAATATTTAATATTTAATATTTAATATTTAATATTTAATATTTAATATTTAATATTTAATATTTAATATTTAATATTTAATATTTAATATTTAATATTTAATATTTAATATTTAATATTTAATATTTAATATTTAATATTTAATATTTAATATTTAATATTTAATATTTAATATTTAATATTTAATATTTAATATTTAATATTTAATATTTAATATTTAATATTTAATATTTAATATTTAATATTTAATATTTAATATTTAATATTTAATATTTAATATTTAATATTTAATATTTAATATTTAATATTTAATATTTAATATTTAATATTTAATATTTAATATTTAATATTTAATATTTAATATTTAATATTTAATATTTAATATTTAATATTTAATATTTAATATTTAATATTTAATATTTAATATTTAATATTTAATATTTAATATTTAATATTTAATATTTAATATTTAATATTTAATATTTAATATTTAATATTTAATATTTAATATTTAATATTTAATATTTAATATTTAATATTTAATATTTAATATTTAATATTTAATATTTAATATTTAATATTTAATATTTAATATTTAATATTTAATATTTAATATTTAATATTTAATATTTAATATTTAATATTTAATATTTAATATTTAATATTTAATATTTAATATTTAATATTTAATATTTAATATTTAATATTTAATATTTAATATTTAATATTTAATATTTAATATTTAATATTTAATATTTAATATTTAATATTTAATATTTAATATTTAATATTTAATATTTAATATTTAATATTTAATATTTAATATTTAATATTTAATATTTAATATTTAATATTTAATATTTAATATTTAATATTTAATATTTAATATTTAATATTTAATATTTAATATTTAATATTTAATATTTAATATTTAATATTTAATATTTAATATTTAATATTTAATATTTAATATTTAATATTTAATATTTAATATTTAATATTTAATATTTAATATTTAATATTTAATATTTAATATTTAATATTTAATATTTAATATTTAATATTTAATATTTAATATTTAATATTTAATATTTAATATTTAATATTTAATATTTAATATTTAATATTTAATATTTAATATTTAATATTTAATATTTAATATTTAATATTTAATATTTAATATTTAATATTTAATATTTAATATTTAATATTTAATATTTAATATTTAATATTTAATATTTAATATTTAATATTTAATATTTAATATTTAATATTTAATATTTAATATTTAATATTTAATATTTAATATTTAATATTTAATATTTAATATTTAATATTTAATATTTAATATTTAATATTTAATATTTAATATTTAATATTTAATATTTAATATTTAATATTTAATATTTAATATTTAATATTTAATATTTAATATTTAATATTTAATATTTAATATTTAATATTTAATATTTAATATTTAATATTTAATATTTAATATTTAATATTTAATATTTAATATTTAATATTTAATATTTAATATTTAATATTTAATATTTAATATTTAATATTTAATATTTAATATTTAATATTTAATATTTAATATTTAATATTTAATATTTAATATTTAATATTTAATATTTAATATTTAATATTTAATATTTAATATTTAATATTTAATATTTAATATTTAATATTTAATATTTAATATTTAATATTTAATATTTAATATTTAATATTTAATATTTAATATTTAATATTTAATATTTAATATTTAATATTTAATATTTAATATTTAATATTTAATATTTAATATTTAATATTTAATATTTAATATTTAATATTTAATATTTAATATTTAATATTTAATATTTAATATTTAATATTTAATATTTAATATTTAATATTTAATATTTAATATTTAATATTTAATATTTAATATTTAATATTTAATATTTAATATTTAATATTTAATATTTAATATTTAATATTTAATATTTAATATTTAATATTTAATATTTAATATTTAATATTTAATATTTAATATTTAATATTTAATATTTAATATTTAATATTTAATATTTAATATTTAATATTTAATATTTAATATTTAATATTTAATATTTAATATTTAATATTTAATATTTAATATTTAATATTTAATATTTAATATTTAATATTTAATATTTAATATTTAATATTTAATATTTAATATTTAATATTTAATATTTAATATTTAATATTTAATATTTAATATTTAATATTTAATATTTAATATTTAATATTTAATATTTAATATTTAATATTTAATATTTAATATTTAATATTTAATATTTAATATTTAATATTTAATATTTAATATTTAATATTTAATATTTAATATTTAATATTTAATATTTAATATTTAATATTTAATATTTAATATTTAATATTTAATATTTAATATTTAATATTTAATATTTAATATTTAATATTTAATATTTAATATTTAATATTTAATATTTAATATTTAATATTTAATATTTAATATTTAATATTTAATATTTAATATTTAATATTTAATATTTAATATTTAATATTTAATATTTAATATTTAATATTTAATATTTAATATTTAATATTTAATATTTAATATTTAATATTTAATATTTAATATTTAATATTTAATATTTAATATTTAATATTTAATGTTTAATATTTAATATTTAATATTTAATATTTAATATTTAATATTTAATATTTAATATTTAATATGTAGGTATTTCAGCGGAATTAAATAGATGTTAGAATTAAGTACACGAGAAAACACTTTACTTGTTGAAGTTTATTTCAGGAGTGAAAGCAATTAATACAAAAAGAAACTTAGAAACTAACTTATAAATGACATTTCTATTTGACAGAAGAGTATAATAGTGTTTGGGTTGAATATAACAGAATGATAATCACAGGGTGATCATTAACTAACATACTCCACCTCAACCCAAATACTTTAAAAATAGTTATTAACATAATAAATTACAAAAAACAAAGTCAGAACTTAATGTTCATTAAATTACAAAATTTTACATGTTTTTCTTTTCCTAAACATTTAGTAAATAAATCAGCTATATTTTCATTTGTACTAATATACTGAATATTGATTTCATTAGCTTCAAACTTTTCACGGATGTAATGGTACCGAATATCAATGTGCTTGCTTCTTTTATGTGCCACCGGATTTTTAACAAGAAACATTGCACTCTGGTTGTCGCAATTAATTGTGGTTGGTGTACTAACATGATCAGGAAAACCAATTTCGGACAGTATACTTCGATGAAATACTACATCTTTTGTACCTTGGCACATGGCGACATATTCAGCTTCCATTGAACTTAACGAAATATTTTTTTGTTTTCTGGATTCCCAAGATATAGGCCCACCAGACAGAAACAAAACGAATCCACTGTACGACTTTCGATCATTTGTATCTGAACCCCAGTCAGCATCTGTATAACAAACTATGCCATTTGTAGAATTATAAATTAACGTACCGACTGGTTTGTGTTTGAGGTATCTTAATACATTTTTGGCTGCTAAAAAATGCTCCTTTTCCGGATGAATATTAAACTGCGATAGCTTTGACACAATATGGGCAATATCCGGACGTGATATAACAGCTAAATACATCAACGAACCGATCAATGACTGGTATTTCTTTGTTTCATAACCGCTGCAATTTTTCATTGAACACTTTTCTAAAACAGTACCAGCAACAAAAGGGGTATTTGATGGTTTGCAATCTGTCATCTTCCAGTGTTCCAGCAACTCTCGCGTATATTTGGCTTGATGTATTGTGATTGCTCCTCTCAGACCCTCTCTTTCTATTTCCATACCCAAATAGTATTTAACCGAACCTCTGTCTATAGCATCGACATGTTGGTTTAAATTCGCCACAACTTCTTTCATTGTTTTTTCCTTTGAGCATGACAACAGTATGTCGTCGACGTAAATAGCGATTAGTACAATCTCTTCATTATAATTCTTCATATACAAGCAGTTGTCGGTTTTACATCGAACAAAATTTAAATTTAAAAGAATTTGGTTGATTTTACGATACCAATCTCTGCCAGCTTGTTTTAGCCCATAAAGCGACTTCTTTAATTTGCAAACACGATCTGGATAACGTTCATCAACAAACATTTGTGGTTGCCGCATATATACATCTTCTTGTAGATCTCCATTTAGATAAGCTGCAACAACATCAATATGATTCACCAATAGTTTTTTCTGAGCAGCTATAGCCAATATCAATCTGATAACAGAATATCTTACAACGGGGGAGTATGTCTCAGTATAATCAATGTTGTATTTTTGGGAAAACCCTTGTGCTACAAGGCGTGCTTTGTACTTTTCAATGTTTCCCAAACGGTTTCTTTTTGTGACAAACACCCACTTGCAACCTATTATATTTTTATTATCTGGCTTTTCAACCAGCTCCCACGTGGCGTTGTTTTGCAAAGACTCAAATTCAGATTTCATAGCACTTTTCCAATTATTTGCATTTTCACTTACCATTGCATCCTGCACCGAATTTGGATCATCGTTTATTATTGTTAATTCATTTAGTACGTCCAAATTTTCAACCACTCGAATTTTTCTAGGTCGACCTTTCTGGCCAGTTTTTTCTAATCGAGGTCTCCCTCTTTTACGTTTAGCACCAGCATGATTATCATTATAATCGTCTACAGAACTTTCATCGTTATCGTCATCAACTTCTTCACGTTGTGCGTTGTTTTCTACTTTGAATGAGATTTGTTGATTTAAAATGACATCTTTATTTGAATTTATGTCAACATTAAACCAATCATCGTTATTTTCATTTTTTGGCTTGTCGCCTTTTTCGTTTATAACAGCTGACTGAAAATGAGAATCTTCAAAGAAAATTACGTCACGGGCAATAACAATTCCTTTACTCTCATTGTCATATAAACGATAACCTTTTGTTTGCTGCGAATAACCCAAAAAGAAATACTTTTTACCTTTTGGTTTTAACTTAGAGTGACCAGGTTTTTTGTCTAAAGCGACTGCAAGGCAACCAAAGGTACGTAAATGAAATACAGAGGGTTTACGCCCAAACCAACATTCATATGGTGTACTGTTTTTAAGAACTTTCGTAGGACATCTATTTCTCACGTATGTGGCCGTATTTATCGCTTCTGTCCATAAAGTTTGCGGCAAACCAGAGTCCAAAAGTAAACATCGGGCCATCTCCACCAGTGTTCTGTTTGCCCTCTCTGATATGCCATTCTGTTGCGGGGTATAGCACACGGTTGTTTGGTGCGCAATACCTGCAGATGATAAATAACATTGAAAATTAGTACTTTTATACTCACAACCGTTGTCACTACGTAAGATTTTGATCTTCAAACCAGTCTGCCTTTCTGCATTTGTATGGTAATCTTTAAAGACCTTCAAAGCATCGGATTTCTTCCTCAAAAAATAAATGGTAGTAAACCTGGAGAAATCATCAATAAATGATATAAAATACCGGGAACCACCTTCACTTGTAATTCTCATTGGGCCGCATATATCGGTGTGCACTAATTCCAGTGGGTTTTTCGTGAAACGTTTTCCATAATTTGGAAATGGTTGTACAGTTATCTTGCACATAGCACACGTAACACACGAAAAATTATCCATTTCATTTACTTTCAGTCCTCGAACAATATCATTTTTGGACATCCTTTTTAAATCGGAAATATTCACATGGCCAAACCTTCTATGCCATACTGCAGTGTTATTTTCACATTTTGCCATCATTACTTTTTCGTTATGTTCCTTTTTAAGAAATTTTGTTGTAAAAATACCACCTTTTGATTGAGCTTCAAAAATCATGTCACCAAATGTTGTTTTTGCAGCGACCTTATCTTTCGTAAACTGCACTTTGTTTCCATGCTGAATTATTTTATTCACTGATAAAAAATTTGCATTTAACTTCGGCACGAAGAGAACATTGCATAGTGTAATGTCGGTAAATTCCGATTTTAAAATTACATTACCTATGCCTTCTGCATATACACAATCTCCTGAAGCCAGCACCACTTTTTGTTTGTGCTTTTTTAATAAAGAGAACAATTTCTTGTTTCCACTCATATGAGATGATGCTCCACTATCAACTATCCACTCATTATCTCTTGATTTAAAATCATCTTCGTTTGCAGTCATCACCATTGCTTTGTTGTTGCACTGCGATTTCATATGGCCCCTCTTCCCGCAAGCATAACATTTAATATTTTTATAACGGGAATTTTCATCGGTCATCTTCTTTGCCTGCCAATTCTTATTAAATTCTTTCTTACGCTTTGAATTAGCCGCAAACACGTGTTCTTCTTCCACATGGCCTTTTTCGCCACGTCGTTGATTTTCCTCCATTATTTTAATTTTTAAATGATCTATTGTTGGTAACTTATCTCTACTCTCCATTGCAACAATAAAACTTTCATAATCGTCAGGTAGACTACAGAGTAACACAATACTAATAAAATCATCGGGAACAGACACATCAATTTCTTTAAGCGCTTCAACCAAATTACTGAATTCATTTATTTGTTGAGTATAACCAATTGATTCTTGGATTTTAAAACGTACAAGTCTTTTAAACAAATGTACTTTACGAGCAGGACTTTTTGCAATATAAATATTTTTTAAGGTTTCCCATGCTTCTCTAGATGATTTACACTTTTTAATGTGTATCAACTCTGATGGTTTCATACTCAGTATGATTGTCGCCAACGCTTTTTGGTCTGTGGTCTTCCATTTCAATTTTTCTTCAGCTGATGCTGATGTTGGGCAAATACCATCCACTACGTTCCAATAGTCCAACGTTATTAGAAGACTCCTCATGTGGATCGACCAACTTGGATAATTGTCCGCACCTAATTTTTCAATCTGCATTGAACTGGACATATTTTACAAATATACAAAACTATATTTACAAACAACAAAACTTTTTACAAACTCTACTGACTTAATTTTAACAATTTATTTGGCTTACTGGGCCCATAACCTATGTAGGTATTTCAGCGGAATTAAATAGATGTTAGAATTAAGTACACGAGAAAACACTTTACTTGTTGAAGTTTATTTCAGGAGTGAAAGCAATTAATACAAAAAGAAACTTAGAAACTAACTTATAAATGACATTTCTATTTGACAGAAGAGTATAATAGTGTTTGGGTTGAATATAACAGAATGATAATCACAGGGTGATCATTAACTAACATAATATTTAATATTTAATATTTAATATTTAATATTTAATATTTAATATTTAATATTTAATATTTAATATTTAATATTTAATATTTAATATTTAATATTTAATATTTAATATTTAATATTTAATATTTAATATTTAATATTTAATATTTAATATTTAATATTTAATATTTAATATTTAATATTTAATATTTAATATTTAATATTTAATATTTAATATTTAATATTTAATATTTAATATTTAATATTTAATATTTAATATATAATATTTAATATTTAATATTTAATATTTAATATTTAATATATAATATTTAATATTTAATATTTAATATTTAATATTTAATATTTAATATTTAATATTTAATAATTAATATTTAATATTTAATATTTAATATTTAATATTTAATATTTAATATTTAATATTTAATATTTAATATTTAATATTTAATATTTAATATTTAATATTTAATATTTAATATTTAATATTTAATATTTAATATTTAATATTTAATATTTAATATTTAATATTTTATATTTTATATTTAATATTTAATATTTAATATTTAATATTTAATATTTAATATTTAATATTTAATATTTAATATTTAATATTTAATATTTAATATTTAATATTTAATATTTAATATTTAATATTTAATATTTACTAGTTAATATTTAATATTTAATATTTAATATTTAATATTTAATATTTAATATTTAATATTTAATATTTAATATTTAATATTTAATATTTAATATTTAATATTTAATATTTAATATTTAATATTTAATATTTAATATTTAATATTTAATATTTAATATTTAATATTTAATATTTAATATTTAATATTTAATATTTAATATTTAATATTTAATATTTAATATTTAATATTTAATATTTAATATTTAATATTTAATATTTAATATTTAATATTTAATATTTAATATTTAATATTTAATATTTAATATTTAATATTTAATATTTAATATTTAATATTTAATATTTAATATTTAATATTTAATATTTAATATTTAATATTTAATATTTAATATTTAATATTTAATATTTAATATTTAATATTTAATATTTAATATTTAATATTTAATATTTAATATTTAATATTTAATATTTAATATTTAATATTTAATATTTAATATTTAATATTTAATATTTAATATTTAATATTTAATATTTAATATTTAATATTTAATATTTAATATTTAATATTTAATATTTAATATTTAATATTTAATATTTAATATTTAATATTTAATATTTAATATTTAATATTTAATATTTAATATTTAATATTTAATATTTAATATTTAATATTTAATATTTAATATTTAATATTTAATATTTAATATTTAATATTTAATATTTAATATTTAATATTTAATATTTAATATTTAATATTTAATATTTAATATTTAATATTTAATATTTAATATTTAATATTTAATATTTAATATTTAATATTTAATATTTAATATTTAATATTTAATATTTAATATTTAATATTTAATATTTAATATTTAATATTTAATATTTAATATTTAATATTTAATATTTAATATTTAATATTTAATATTTAATATTTAATATTTAATATTTAATATTTAATATTTAATATTTAATATTTAATATTTAATATTTAATATTTAATATTTAATATTTAATATTTAATATTTAATATTTAATATTTAATATTTAATATTTAATATTTAATATTTAATATTTAATATTTAATATTTAATATTTAATATTTAATATTTAATATTTAATATTTAATATTTAATATTTAATATTTAATATTTAATATTTAATATTTAATATTTAATATTTAATATTTAATATTTAATATTTAATATTTAATATTTAATATTTAATATTTAATATTTAATATTTAATATTTAATATTTAATATTTAATATTTAATATTTAATATTTAATATTTAATATTTAATATTTAATATTTAATATTTAATATTTAATATTTAATATTTAATATTTAATATTTAATATTTAATATTTAATATTTAATATTTAATATTTAATATTTAATATTTAATATTTAATAGTTAATATTTAATATTTAATATTTAATATTTAATATTTAATATTTAATATTTAATATTTAATATTTAATATTTAATATTTAATATTTAATATTTAATATTTAATATTAAATATTTAATATATAATATTTAATATATAATATTTAATATTTAATATTTAATATTTAATATTTAATATTTAATATTTAATATTTAATATTTAATATTTAATATTTAATATTTAATATTTAATATTTAATATTTAATATTTAATATTTAATATTTAATATTTAATATTTAATATTTAATATTTAATATTTAATATTTAATATTTAATATTTAATATTTAATATTTAATATTTAATATTTAATATTTAATATTTAATATTTAATATTTAATATTTAATATTTAATATTTAATATTTAATATTTAATATTTAATATTTAATATTTAATATTTAATATTTAATATTTAATATTTAATATTTAATATTTAATATTTAATATTTAATATTTAATATTTAATATTTAATATTTAATATTTAATATTTAATATTTAATATTTAATATTTAATATTTAATATTTAATATTTAATATTTAATATTTAATATTTAATATTTAATATTTAATATTTAATATTTAATATTTAATATTTAATATTTAATATTTAATATTTAAAATTTAATATTTAATATTTAATATTTAATATTTAATATTTAATATTTAATATTTAATATTTAATATTTAATATTTAATATTTAATATTTAATATTTAATATTTAATATTTAATATTTAATATTTAATATTTAATATTTAATATTTAATATTTAATATTTAATATTTAATATTTAATATTTAATATTTAATATTTAATATTTAATATTTAATATTTAATATTTAATATATAATATTTAATATTTAATATTTAATATTTAATATTTAATATTTAATATTTAATATTTAATATTTAATATTTAATATTTAATATTTAATATTTAATATTTAATATTTAATATTTAATATTTAATATTTAATATTTAATATTTAATATTTAATATTTAATATTTAATATTTAATATTTAATATTTAATATTTAGTATTTAATATTTAATATTTAATATTTAATATTTAATATTTAATATTTAATATTTAATATTTAATATTTAATATTTAATATTTAATATTTAACAATTGCTTTCTCATTGCTCTGTCAATAACTTTTTATGATCAAAACAAATAACAAAACAATACTGTGGTTTCATACTTGTTAAGTGTTGCCGTCAATTTATTTATCCCAAATTAAATTCTTCGTAATACCTAAATCTCCTAAAACATAACATGATTTGTTCACATTCGTACTGCATAAATCCTGATAATAATGAAAAAATGATAGCTGGTTGGATTTGTAATAAAACCTACCATGCAAAATGCTTATTTATTCCTACTCATATTTCTGATGACCTAAGCGGCAACTTAGGTTTACGTTGGTGCTGTAATGATTGTAGAAAATACGACATAGATTTCTTTAAATTTATAAAAACTAATCGTGACAAGTTTAATAATATAAAGAAAGAATCTTCTACATTGGCGTCCTTGATTGATAAGTACGAAGAGATTTTTGATCAATTTAAATCGCTGGATGCATCTCCAAATGGATCTTCTCCAAAACGCAAGCGATCATCTAAACGTCTTGCTGCAAAATCGGATAATCAATTAAATCCTAATAAAAAATCAAATAATCCTACTGATTCAACTATTCTATTACTCAAGATTCGTCAACAAATAATATGAATTCTAATCCAGTGTCTCCAATTATTCCAATTATTCAGCCAAATACAATAATACAAAATTTAATCAGAATTCTATTGATCTCATTAATAATAATAATAAATATTTAAAACCTCAAGATAATGTTAATTCGCATTTAATATCAACTTTAACTACTTCAGCTACGACAACTCAAAAACCTAAGAAAAAAACAATATTTGTGGCTCGTTTATCATCTGATACTTCTATTGAAGACGTTTCCAATTATATGATATCCAAACTCGGCCAAGACCATCAATTAAATGTTTTTAAATTCAATTATGCTGATGAAAGAAGCGAAGTGTCTTTTAAAATTATAGTTCCTTATGAATTATTTGATACCGTTGTTGATCCACACTTTTGGCCACCAAATGTTATTACTCGTGAGTATATATACAAGGATAAACCGAAAAATGATATTGCCTATTTACCCAAATCAACTTCTCCTGTTCCAAAAAACTAATTAATTCTGCTGTCGATACTATCACTACTATTTATCAAAATGTTAGAGGCCTCAACACTAAGCTACCATTCCTTTTTGCTGACAGTTTTGGTTTTGATAATCATATAATTATTCTGACTGAAACCTGGCTCCATAATGGTATCCACAATTCTGAAATTTTATGTCCTAAGTATCAGCTTTTTAGACGTGACAGAAATGATGGAAATCGTAAAGGTGGTAGAGTTTTAATTGCCGTGATGAACACTATTTCAGCTGAAGAAATATTCTTAAATGATCTTCCTAACATTGAAATTATCTGTGTGTTGTTAAAATTACATAATAATAAAATGTTGTATATCATTTGTTCTTATATTCCTCCAAAGTCTTCCATCGAAATCTATGATGAACATATAAAATCTATATACTTAATTTTAAAAAAATTAAAACCAACCGATTCGGTCATGTTAATTGGTGACTTCAATATTCCATCAATATCTTGGCAGTCTGAACCCGATTGTAAGCATTTAGTGCCAGTATCAGCTGAATCAAATGTCATTTTATAAATGGACTATCTTCAAACTGTCTTTTTCAAATAAATAACGTCGTTAATGCTTTTGGTAAGTCATTGGATTTAGTTTTTGTGAACGAACCGACCGACTATTGCATATCACAAACATTTCCTATCTCAAAACCAGAAGATCGTTATCATCCAACTCTACAAATTAATTTTGACATTCCAAATACAGCTTTCAGTAAAAGTCGCATTCATTGTTTTTCAAGAACAAATTATGATGTTCTTTCCTCTGCTTTATCACAAATTAACTGGCATGTTGTTTTCGCTCGTCACAATGATGACTTAGACATGATGCTAACATCATTCTATCAGTTGCTAGAAGAGTGTTTTTTAAAATCGATACCTAAATTGTATCCACCGAAATCTACTGGCCCTCCGTGGAGTACGAAATTTCTCTCAGGTCTTAAAAACAGGAAAAACAAAATGTTCAAGAGATATAAAGAACGTGGATCATCTGTAAATTACATGAACTATTCTAATGCTAGATCGGAATACAATTTGGCAAATCGTTCTGCTTACAATAATTATGTGATTAAAATTAAAAACAATTTAAAAAACGATCCTAAATCATTTTATAAATTTGTAAACCCTAAAAAGAGATCACTTGATTTTCCAACAAAAATGAAACTAAATAATATAGATACCTCTGTCGATATTTCAATATGCCACATGTTTGCTGACTTTTTTGCTTCAACATACTCCTCAACAGTTTTTGACAATACTTCTGAGTATCCATACTTGATTCCCGATGCATCTTTTATAAATATTCCATTTATTCAAGAACAAGCTGTTTTTAAATAATTTGATGAAACTAAATTTTTCATATGCTCCTGGTCCTGATGGTGTTCCAAATTGTGTTTTGAAGCGATGTGCTAACCTGCTGTATATTCCCCTAACGTTTCTATATAATAAATCACTTAAATTGGCATATTTCCCAAATTATTGGAAAAAATCCTTTATAATTCCATTATTTAAAGCTGGTAGTAAATCCGTGATTTCAAATTATAGAGGTATTGCAAAATTAAACTCTATTCCAAAACTATTTGAAAAACTCATAACTGATGCTTTGTCGCACCAAGTATCTACAATCCTAGCTCCTGAACAACATGGTTTCCGTGAATCCCGCTCAACTGTTACCAATCTTCTTGAACTTACAACGATTGTTAATGAAGCTTTTTTAAACAAAATGCAAACTGATGCTATTTATACGGATTTTAGTAAAGCATTCGACAGTGTTAACCATGATCTTTTATTGTTTAAGCTTGATCGTATGGGTTTTAGTAATACGCTATTGAAATGGATATATTCCTATTTAACTGGCCGAAATCTTCAGTCAAAATCGATTAATGTTTTATCTTGTGTGCCTCAAGGAAGTCATTTGGGTCCACTCTTATTTACACTATTTATTAATGATCTGCCTTCAGCTATTAAGTTCTGTAAATGCCTGATGTATGCAGATGACGTTAAAATACTTTATTCATCCAACAATAATGAGAAACAATCACGTTTACAGCTGGATATTAATAATTTCACAGCATGGTGTAAAATAAACTTAATGGACCTTAATGTAAAAAAAATTTAAATATATGGTGTTTTCAAGATCTATTCCTATTAATGGCCAGTTTTTGATGAACGACGATCGATTGGAAATGATGGAAACATTTAATGATCTCGGGGTTTTATTGGACAAGCGCCTGGATTTTCGTAAACATATATCACTCACAATTAACAAGGCATTTGGTGTGCTTGGGTTTATCAAGCGCTGGGCGAAAGAGTTTTCAGATCCTTACACAACAAAGCAACATTTTACTACACTAGTAAGACCAATTTTAGAATATGTTTCCGTAGTTTGGGATCCTTTTTACACCGTTCATTCAAATTCAATTGAGTCTGTTCAAAAACAATTTCTAATATTTTGCCTTCGCGGACTTGGATGGGATCCAAATATACAATTACCTTCTTATAGAAGCCGTCTCGCTCTTATTTAGCTTCCTACGCTTAAAAGCCGAAGAAGTATGCTTAATATAACTTTTTTGTTCAACTTGATAAATGGAAATATATATTCCGAATTTCTCCTTAGCAGAATCAATATTAATGCCTCACAGCGCTGTTCACGGTATTTTCAGTTCCTAATTGTAAAGTATTATCGTACAAATTATGCCAACTCTGATCCTTTTCGTCGGCTGTGTATAGAATTTAATCAACTGTATAACATTATTGATTTTCAGAAAAGTTTAGATTTGATTAAAAGGGATATAATACTTTATCTAAATAATGTTTGATAAATATTTAGCTAGCCCGTGTTTTTGCGGATGTACGAATAGATGGTAAACCGAGGAAAGGACTGTTAGATACAGGTGCGTCCGACAATATTTTAGGATCAGGATGTAGAGAACTCATTCAAGATTCAGACTTTACCATCAATCCCATGTTAACTAATGTGAAGACTGCAAGTGGTCAGCAACATCGTATAATAGGGAAGGTAAAGCATCCATAAAATACAATGATCAGGAACACAAGATATTGCTGTATCTGTGCCCAGAATTGGAACAAGTTCTATACCTCGGGATAGACTTTTGGAGATTATTTAATCTGGCCCCTGAAATTGTTGGAATAGCTGAAATTAATATGGAAAAGATTCAACAAGATTTCAAAAATTAAGATATTAAATATCAATTAAAGCCTCACGTGCTTACGGAGGAACAACAATACGAATTAAATAAAGAAATAAAAAGTTTCAGTACCTTTGAATAGAATGGATTAGGACATACTTCTTTAGAAAAAACATTCGATCAAATTAATAGAGGGCGATGTTCCCATAAAAGATAGACATTACCCAATTTCGTCAGCAGTTCAAAATATCACCTATAATGAAATTGATCTAATGTTAGAGTTGAAAGTAATAGAAGAAAGTCAGAGTCCGTGGAGCAACCGTACCATTGTTGTTCGAGAACCTGGAAAGAACCGGTTTTGCTTGGATGCAAGGAAACTAAATAAGCTCACGGTAAAAGACTCATATCCTTTACAAAACATTGATGGAATTTAAAGTAGAATAGAGTACGTATTTTGGCAAATCGAACTGGATGATGAGAGTAAACCATATACAGCGTTCAGCGTGGCGGGTCGTCCATTATATCAATTTAGAGTCATGCCATTCGGACTCTATAATGCAGCCCAAAGATTATGTAGATTAATGGACAAAGTTATACCTCAACGACTTAAGGAGATCGTGTTCATATATCTGCATGATTTATTAATAATTTCCAGCTCTTTTGATGAACACTTAAGATTATTAAGCGATGTTGCCAAATGCCTCAAAGAAGCAAATCTAACAATAGGTCTAAAAAAATCACATTTCTGTTTTCAGGAGCTCAAGTATTTGGGTTTCATTATTGGAGGAGGAGTACTGAAAACCGACCCGGAGAAAGTAGTAGCAATACGAAATATAAAATTGCATAAAATTACAAGAGAAATTAGAAGTTTTCTGGGGACTGCCGGGTGGTACAGGCAATTCATTAAGGATTTTGCTACAATTTCTTCTCCACTGACTGACACTCTCAAGAAATCAAAAAAGTTCGTAATGACACCTGAAGCATCGGAAGCTTTCGAAAAATTAAAGAAGGCTTTAACAACTGCTCCCGGTGTTGAGGCATGCCGATTTTTCAAAAAGATTCTGGATTCAGTGTGACGCATCTGATTATGGAATAGATGCGGTACTATATCAAGTAAACCAGCAAAAAGAGGAACACACAATAGCCTTCTATTCACAGAAACTGAATTCATGCCAAAAGAATTATAGCGTGACGGAGAAGGAATGTGTAGCTGCAGTGATGGCAGTACAAAGATTCAGGCCCTACGTAGAAATGATGCCATTCACCGTCGTTACTGATCACGCCAGTTTCAAATGGCTAATGTCATTAAAAGATCTTAGCGGTAGATTGGCGCGATGGTTATTACAATTGCAAGCATTTAATTTCAAGATTGAGCACAGAGAAAGATCAGACAATGTGGTTTCTGATATGTTATCCAGGCAACCGGATGAACTAAGCGTGAACGAAGTTCTAAAAAAGGATTTACTGGATTTTGAAACTGTATAATTCGAGAGCGATGAATATTTAGATCTAATAAAGGAGATTAAGGAAAATTCGAAAAAATTATCGGATATAAAATTGATTGGCGGAATGATATACAAAAGATTAGGTTCCGAACAAGAGATAGGAGAAGAATACAAATGGAAACTGTGGATCCCATCTAACACAGACGTTGATAGAAAAAGCACATGCAGTTAACACAGCAGTCCATGGAGGGATAACAAAAACATTAGAGAGACTCAATCGATTTTTCTACTGGCCTAAAATGACAAGTCAGGTGAAAGAATTTATTAGAATATGCCAAATATGCAAAGAAACAAAACCGTCTAATCAAAAACTCATACCAGGAATTGGAGAGGAAGTAGTGACCGAAAGACCATTCCAGAAATTATACACAGACTTTCTGGGGAAATATCCGAGGTCTAAGAATGGTAATTGTTACATATTTATTGTCGTACACCACTTTACCAAATTCACCTTTTTAAAAGCTATGCGTGAAGCCACAACAAACAACGTAATTCAATTTTTGGTACAGGAAATCTTTCATAAATTTGGAGTGACGGAAGTTATTCGTAGTGACAATGGTGCACAATTTTTAGCAAAAGGATTTCAGAATATGATAGAAACATATAAAATGTAGTGTAACCATATTGTCATACCATAGGCACAGCGAATATCACCAACTTCAACTGTGTAGCATGACAAATTAACAACACATGTTAAAGTTGTCATGTTACAAATGTCGAAGTGGGTTACAAGAATATTAACCGTTTGCATTAATATATGACAACATGTAACCTAAACTGACACCTATAATTTAATTTACTTTTTTTGTTATTCCTAATAAAATATTGAGTGATTTGGGAAATCACTCAATACAAGACAACTAAGTTAGTTTTCATAAGTAGTATATAAGACAGAACAATTATTAAAGAAAATCAGACTATTATTAACAACTGAACGGCACTTGTCTTTATTTGTAATAATATTCTCAAAATCTTTTGGCAGTTCCTTTGAACGCCTATTAATAAGCTGAAACCCTTTCAGCTGGATAAATATAATTAATGGCTATAGGGAACATTAACTTTTGAGAATTACGAGTAAGGATATTAAAACAATATCCTTCACATGGCGATCCTTGCATAAACGAACCGAAACTACCATAAGGGACCAACAAAATTTTTAAATGCACATTCCTGAAATCAAGAAAATTCATAAAACTTTTTTCCTGAAGTCTGATGGAAGAAATAGACGAAATTTTTCAACGTTGGGAGAAATACTTGGCTGAAGAATACCAACCAGGCCAAATCGACGCATCGGCACCAATATACAAACCAACACCAACAACAGCAGGACCAAAGGCAATCAGCATTGAGGAGTACCGAAGGCGGCAAAAGGCAAGAACAGCAACGAACTGCGACCAACCCAAGCAGCAGATACAAAAAAAGAAGAAACGAGCTGGCAAAAAATTCCAGAAGAGGAAGCAAGTGGCCTTAATATATCGGGAGTTAACATTGGCCGAAAATACTGAAGACAAAATAAAGCTAAAACAACAGATAAGAAAGCTGCGGAATGAAAATTTTGAGATATATGTATATATAGCTTAATAATAATAAATACATAAAATTCTTTATAACAATATAGGAATACTATTTACACTAAAATTATATACATAAGTGGTAAGACCCATTTGGGTTTACAGGATTGATAAAGAAATGGGTAAACCCCAAAGCAAAGTTGAGATTCAAGAAAATATTGTTAACAATGGAAATGCAGAGAATACAAAATTTGTAATACCAGAATATGTAATAACTTTAACTATAGTAGCATTAGTATTATATACAGCTTATAAAATTAACAATTATTTTAAAAATTACATACAAAAACACAGAAATAGAATAAGCACAAATAATGATATCACAGATGTTTAGAAATAAGATAGAAAAAATAAATATAAAAATTAAAGCAATATAAATGGAAGGGTACATTACAGAATTAAAAGAAATATTGGGAAACTTAAAGAAAACCCCACATACTGACATAATAAATGAACAAGTACAGAAAATGTTTGATGACGGAATAATAGAACCATCAGTTAGCCCCTATGCTCCACTTCTTTTAGTACCAAAGAAAAACGTGGATGATAAAAAAAAAATGGAGACTTGTTGTAGATTTTAGAAAACTCAATGACAAGATTATCAATGACAAATTCCCACTAACTAGATTAGAAGACATTTTGGACAAATTAGGTAGAGCAAAATGGTTTTCTACACTCGATATGACTAGTTCCTTTCATCAAATTGAATTAAGCAAAGACTCTAGACCATTAACTGCTTTTTCCACACCTTACGGACATTTTCAATTTAAAAGACTACCATTCGGACTAAAAATTTCTTGTAAAAGCTTTCAAAGAATGCTTACAATAACATTATCTGGACTAGAATACGAAGCATTTCTTTATGTGGATGACATAATCGTATACGGTTGTAGTTTAAATCACCACAACGAAAATTTAATAAAAGTTCTAGACCGATTACAGAAATACAACTTGAAACTGAATCCAAAAAAATTTAATTTTCTAAGACCAGAAGTAATTTACCTAGGACATTTAATAACAAAAGACGGTGTAAAGACAGACCCATCAAAATATGTTATAAAAAATTACCCAATTCCAAAGAACGCGGACGAAGTACGACGATTCGTAGCTTTCTGTAATTACTACAGAAAATTCATACCAAATTTTGCTGACATAGCCAAAGAACTGAATGTACTATTGAGGAAATCAGTAAAATTCAAATGGACGGAAAAATGCCAAATTGCTTTTGAAGAATTGAAGGAAAAATTAATTAACCCACCAGTGTTACAATATCCAAATTTTGATAAACCATTTATTTTAACAACAGACGCATCTAATTACGCATTAGGAGCAGTCTTATCTCAAGGTGGAATAGGACAAGATTTACCTATTTCATATGCCAGTAAATCATTACAGAAACATGACATTAACAAACCAGTAATTGAGATGGAGCTTTTGGCAATCCATTGGAGTATAAACTTTTTCAAACCCTACCTATACGGCAGAAAATTTATAGTTGTGACAGATCATAGACCATTGATTTCACTTTTTTCACACAAAAATCCTTCATCAAAGATGACTAGAATAAGGTTAGATTTAAGCGACTATGACTTCACAATTGTGTACAAGAAGGGAAAAATGAATACAAATGCCGACGCACTTTCCAGGATAGAAATTAACTCAGACATACTAAAGGAAATGATACCACAAGAGAATGACGAAAAAGATAAGAAAGTATTAGTAACAATGAGGGCCATGCAAGATAAATTAAATGAAGCAAATAAAAATCAGAATAATGAGGCAAATAATATAGGTACCTGTTGTAAATTAAATGCATTATTTTTATAACCGTTGACTTATATTTTTAATTATATATTTGTTTGAAATTGAGTACTATTGAATTCATTCTTTGGTAACTCTTTTAATTTCTTTAATTGTCTACTCTGGTTTTGATTTGAATTACTCGGTACAATGGTAACCATTTTTAAAGTAGTCGCTTCTAAAATTTGAACTTACCGTCAATTCCAGAGAAGAAGCTAAGAAGAATAGAATTAAGCAAGTTTTTTGTAAATTGTATTTTTTATATTTACTTTATTCCTAAAGTTAATGTTTTTTTTAGATAATAAAACCACCCCACATTGTACTGTGTAAACTTTGCGTTTTATTATAATTCTAAATAGAAGTTACTGCCGTAACTATTTTGATTTTAAGTTGCCGCCGCAATATTTTTTATTATTTAATTGAAGTTTTACATATTTCTGGAATCTATGATACGCCGTAGTCAACGACTGCAAAAGAGGATCATGACTGAAAATGAATCAGAAGGAACCGAGGGCTTCGCCAGCGAGAGCGAAGACGAGAAGACGATTATCGAACGAGATTCTGTTGCCGATTTGAAAGATGAAATTCGTAGCCTAAGAGAGTCAATGAAAATGCTTTTAGAAAAAGCCAAGTCGCCATCATCACCAACTGAAGTCGCTTCACCCCATCTGCCCGATGGAACAACAACAGTTCAATTGCCACATCCAGCTACAGCACCATCGACTGCAGCAGCCTGTAATGTTTTTATGCCGCCGAATACTGATACAATGCCAGCATCACATCAGCCGCTGCAACACAAGATAAGTATCGATAAATATTCCTTACCAATTACAATTATTCCGAATTTAGGTATGCCCTATTATTCGAACACCTATATGCCGCCTCATTGTATACAGGCGTATGTGCCTTCGCCATCAGTACAAACTAACAACTATATGCCACCACCGTATATACACACATATATGCCAACGTCTGTACAACCGAACAACTATTTGCCGCCTCCAGCCGGAGCAATGGCCAATGTTTTCTGTATCCTACAAGGAAACTACACAAAATTATGATTCCACAAATTTAGAAAATCTGTCTCGTTTACAAAAGGCATTAAAGGGTGATGCTAAGGCTAAGGTTGAGGCCTATTTAATTCATCCGGAAAGCGTTAACCAGGTAATAAGTACATTGGAGTTCCACTATAGTCGCCCCCAAATTATGATACGCAGTCAAATTTCTAAAGTACGTGCTTCTCCGGCTATATCTGGAAATAGAATATATGAGATGATCAACTTTAGTTCAATGGTATCCAATCTTACTGTTTTCTTGGAAAACGCCGGTACAACGCCTCATTTGTGTAACCCAACTCTACTAGATGAATTGGTAAATAAACTGCCCCTTACAAAGCGCGAGGAGTGGATGAAATATTCCTTGAACAATTTGGGACAATATCCAAGTGTACGGGAATTTGGTTCATGGCTACAAGAAGCTGCTACTTATATTTCTTTAGCAACGGAAATGGATCCCCATAGAAACGAAGCAGCTAATTATAAACGTGAAAAAATTAAGTCTTTTTCCATCACAACACAGGAAAGTCGTCAACAAAATTGTTTAATGTGCAAGCAGAACCATTACTTGAATCAATGCACAAAGTTTAAAAATATTTCTACAGCTGAACGATGGAAATTGGTAAAAGACAATCATCTATGTTTTGGTTGTTTACGTACAGGTCACAATTCGTTGAGATGTAATAATCGCCGTCAATGTGGTTTTTCGAAATGTATGAAACATCATAATCGTTTGCTGCATGAAGATAGAAGACCAATTGAAAATGACAACGCTATAAAGTGTCAAAGTGACAACACGACATATAATGGTAGTACTGTACGTAAAGTTAACACACCTGTAACAACGATTGTACGTGATTATTTTAATGGGAAAACACTTTTTAAATTTTTGCCAGTGCAGTTAAAGCGTCCAAGCGGTTGTGTGAATATAATCGCATTTAAGGTGCTATTACATGATGTGTTTTTTACATATGTACTGTCAAATTTTCCCACAACAAAAGTTGTACACATCGTGTGATATATATGAAACATTGTTTATGTACAATACATGAGCAAAGTCACATTTACATTTTTCAATTAGAACAGGTTCTATTTTTGCATGACAAACATGTGAAAATACAACACTGCTTGTGGCGAAAGAAAAACAGAGTAAATTTTAAAGATTAATATTGAAAGAAAAATAAATTGTTTAGTATTAATTAACAATTAAAAAATATATATAATTTTTTAACAATACTTTTTTGTAAATTCACACATTAAATCAGCTGTTGTTTACATTTAGAGGTTAAGTCATACGGAAATTCATATGCACGTGTGATAGCAAAAATTATGAATCGTATGTAAAAGACAATTTTGACAGACATGAGGAATTTCATATGGATAAAAAAAGTGACAGTACATATGTAAAAAAACATTTCGTGTAATAGCACCTTTATCGATGACGGTTCGAAGATATTGCTTTTAGAAGAAAGGGTTGCAAGGCAAATTGGATTACAGGGACCGGCAAGTAATTTATCTCTTGGGTGGATTGGTGGAAAAATATCCAGCGAAATGTCGACAAAAGTAAATCTGGAAATTAGCGATATAGGTATGAATAAATGTAGCTTCCCGATGAAAAATGTAAGAACGACTAAAAATCTACAACTGCCGCCACAAAGTCTACATTTTGATGAATTTAGGAAAAAATTTGCTGTGTTGAACGATATTACTGTTAATGATTATTTTGATGCCACTCCCAGTGGTTGATGTAAATATTCTTGATGATATACAGCAACAGGTTAGCGAATATTTTACATTGGAAAGTTTTGGTATGAAAGCTGTCAAACCCCTCATAACTGATGACGATGAAAGGGCCGAGGAGATACTCGAAAGAACAACAATTAAGAAAGGTCGCCAATATGAAACCGGCCTTCTGTGGAAACAGAATGATTTTGATTTCAAGGAAAGCTTTTCCGTGGCTCTAAAACGCCTTCAAGGGGTTGAGACGAAAATGGGTAAAGATGAAGATTTTGCCAACTGGTACAAACAGAAGATAAATGAGTATATTTCAAAATGCTATGCGAGAAAATTGTCACCTGAGGAGGCGTTAATTGAAGATGGCCGTTCATGGTATTTGCCTCATTTTGTTGTAACAAATATTAACAAGGGTAATAAACGGCGCCTGGTTTTTGATGCAGCCGCGCTTGTTGATGGTGAATCTTTTAATTCTAGATTAATGAAGGGTCCGGGTAAATATCAGCCAAAACCACTTTTATCTATATTGTTTAAATTTCGTCAGTGTCGAATTGGAGTTTGTGCAGACATACGGGTAATGTTCCATCGCGTTGGAATCAGGGAACAGGATCAAACGGCACACCGATTTTTGTGGAGAGACGGAGATAGTACAAAACCACCTGATATTTATGTAATGCAGGCTATGATTTTTGGTTCAGCCAGTTCACCGTGTTCCGCTCAGTATGTGAAAAACTTGAACGCTAAGATTTATGAGGAGTCCCGGCCTAGAGCCTATAGGGCCATTGTTGACTGCCACTATGTGGACGACTACGTGGACAGTTTTGTTAATGTTCATGAGGCGATATCTGTAACGAGGGACGTGATAGATATTCATGGACAGGCTGGTTTCGAGTTGAGAAATTTTGTATCAAATTCAACCGAATTTTGTCGTTCCATCGCTGGTGAGGAGTACGTTGGTGGTGATCTGAATTTAACCACTTATGTGGAAGCGGAACGATAACGGAAAAGGTTCTGGGATTGTTTTGGTCACCCCCTGATGACACATTTTGTTTTATTTTGAAATTTGCTAGAGTTCCTGATGCGGTTTTGAATGGTAACCGAAGACCAACAAAAAGTGAAGTACTTAGCTTGACAATGTCTATATTCGATCCGTTTGGGTTTTTGGCGAATATTGTTATACAATCGAAAATTTTACTACAGGAGTTGTGGAGGTACGACATTGAATGGAATGGAACAAGAAGTGGTATGAGTGGTACAAGCAGCTGGCGAATGTGCAATACGTAAAGGTTCCAAGGTGCTATGGATCGGAATTTAGTAATTCTTCCACATTTATCGAATTACATATCTTTGTGGATGCGAGTGAGGTCGCATTTGCGGCTGTTGGTTATTGGCGAATTTGTTATAATGGCGACGTCAGTATAGTATTTATTGCTGGTAAATCGAAGTATGCCCCAATTAAGTCCCTTTCATTCCCGAGGCTTGAACTGCAAGCCGCTGTGCTCGGCGTAAGGTTGAAGGATGCAATTATTTCTAGTCATGACATAAAGCCGCGGGTAATAACTTTTTGGTCTGATTCTAAGACCGTTATAAATTGGATTCAGTCGGACTGCAGAATTTATAAGCAATTTGTTTCTCATCGTATTGCCGAAATATTAGATTCCTCCATAGTGAAACAATGGAGATGGGTTCCTGGATCGCAAAACCCTGCCGATGACGCGACACGACCTCAGTATTTTTCGGAAAATTCATCAGACTCGCGTTGGTTGAATGTTCCCCAGTTTTTGAAATACGATGAGGCCGATTGGCCAATATTACCTAATAATATTAAAGTTCAGGAAATTGAGTCTGAAATGAGATCTAAATATTTATTGACGATAACGAACATCGGTCCGCTGATTCCATATGATGAAAAATCCAGATACTACAGGTTGTTAAGAGTCCGATGTTGGTTCGTCCGTGCAGTGAAAATTTTTAAATGTCGCGGGAAGTCCGTTTTGAACTTTCCTATGTATCTAATGGCTCGTGAAATTAGGGAAGCGAAAAAATTTTGGTGTCAAATTGCCCAACGTGATGAATTTGCCAAGGAATATAAATTATTGAAGTTGAAAGAGTCTATCTCTACTAAAAGTCCTATATACAAATTAACGCCATTTCTAGGAGATGATGAATTGATCCGGATCTCTGGTCGCATCAACAAAGCCGAATGTGTCACCCAAATGACAAAAGAACCTATAATAATGCCAAAGAAACACATCATAACAAAGTTGATAGTAAAACAATATCATGAGGACTTCCGACATCAGAATCAGGAATCTATATGCGCAGCAATACGTACGAAATTTTGGATTCCCTGTCTGCGACAATTGGTAAGATCCGCAAAGAATAACTGTCAAGAGTGTAAAAATAGGAATGCTGCCCCTAAGCCACCCTTAATGGGACAACACCCTACGGATCGACTCATGGCATTTGTGAGACCATTTACTTATACGGGCGTTGACTATATTGGCCCTTTCACGGTATCAATTGGTCGTCGTTGTGAGAAAAGATGGGTAGCTCTTTTCACTTGCCTGACGGTAAGGGCTATTCACGTGGAAGTCGCAAGGGACTTATCAACCGATGCAGTTATATTGTGTAAATTTATTAACCGCAGAGGCGTGCCAATTCGTATAAGGAGCGATAGAGGCACCAATTTTATTGGAGCCAGTAAGGAAGAATTTGTTATAGACGAGGCAAGGCTGGCAGAAGAATGTGCACGACGCGGAATTGAATGGGTATTTAATACCCCGGCTAATCCTTCGGCTGGTGGCTCATGGGAGCGGATGGTTCGAAGTGTTACGAACGTGTTAGCGTTTACCTTGAGTGAAAAGTCGCCGCAGGTTGAGACTTTAACCAGTCTATTGATAGAGGCGGAGAATTTAGTGAATTCACGTCCACTGACTCATCTTCCAATTGAGAGCTCGGAAAGTGAGCCTCTGACACCAAATCATTTTTTGCTTGGTTGCCCGAATATTGTACAGACCCCGGCGGTTGGCGATAAGGTTGTTTTTAGGAAACAATGGCATATACTTCAACAATTGAAACAAACATTTTGGAAGAGGTGGGTATTGGAATACCTTCCAGATTTGACCCGACGTACCAAGTGGTATCAACCAGTGAAGCCACTAATAGTTGGAGATCTTGTGGTCATATGTGATGACAACGAGGCGCGTGGCGAATGGAAAAGAGGTATTGTTGAGGAAGTTTTTACAGCGGCTGATGGGCAAGTTCGTTCGGCATTGGTAAGGACTTCAGTTGGGAAATTACGACGTCCCGCATCTAAACTGGCTGTTCTTGATATTGATGGTGATTCTCCCTGATTGATTCACGGGCAGTGGGATGTTGTAAATTAAATGCATTATTTTTATAACCGTTGACTTATATTTTTATTTATATATTTGTTTGAAATTGAGTACTATTGAATTCATTCTACGGTAACTCTTTTAATTTCTTTAATTGTCTACTCTGGTTTTGATTTGAATTACTCGGTACAATGGTAACCATTTTTAAAGTAGTCGCTTCTAAAATTTTAACTTACCGTCAATTCCAGAGAAGAAGCTAAGAAGAATAGAATTAAGTAAGTTTTTTGTAAATTGTATTTTTTATATTTACTTTATTCCTAAAGTTAATGTTTTTTTAGATAATAAAACCACCCCACATTGTACTGTGTAAACTTTGCGTTTTATTATAATTCTGCCGTAACTATTTTGATTTTAAGTTGCCGCCGCAATAGTACCAATGATAACGATTCAAATGAAATAAGAAGCGAAGAAGGAAAGAATATGGAAAGATGTAGTCCCCACAGGTCTGATCAACTTCGAATATGGGAATGCACATTCATAAGTGACGTCAGAAATATAAGAAAATTAAAAATTAACAAGCTTGAAAATATAGAAGAGACGGATATAATAATTGAGGATAATATTGTGCACATTGGACGTGATGACAATTCATCGAAACCAGTTTCGACCATAAAGAAATCACGTACTAGAAATGAGAATGATATGAGTATAGGATGTAACAATAATGCATCGGAACAAGATTCGATTGTGAAGAAGTTACATGCCAAAAATATACAAAATAATAATAATATGCATGCAAGATTCAGCGATAACTCAGCAAAACTAGATTCGATTCTGAGGAAACTGATATCTAAAATGAGAAAGGAAAATATAAAAGAATTAGCGCTATCAAAGGAGGATAAATTATTTAAAACATATACAAAAGAAGAATTAAAAGAAGCATATGCGAAAATACGAATCGATAACAAAAGTCCTCAACTTAGAATATTAATATACAATGCCCCGAAAAGAATAAAAGATGACATTTTAAAATATAAACTTATTGATGAATTCCACAATGCCAAACACGCAGGCCATTTAGGAATAAGAAAAACAATTACACAAGGGAACAAAATTGAACTTTTTTTGTGTTGATTTGAAATTTATAGCAAATTTTTACTAATTTGAGGTCGCTGATTTCAAATCTGCACTTGGTTTTTTTCTATCAGCTCGACTTTTCGAGATATACCGTTATGTTCAAAATTAAGGCACTTCCGCTACATATATTGGAATAACTTGAAAACGGTTCACCATATTAAATTAAAAAAAAAATCCGAAACTCGCAAACAATATTCTCTTAAAGCCGTGCTTACTTTGTTTTTAAATTTTCCAAGTAGTTTTAGAGATATCGTTCAAGTTTTGAAAAAAAAATTAAAATTTAAAAAAAAAAAACATTTTTTTTGTTCTTTAAAAATTCCTAAAAAATAAAAATGGGACAAAAATCACAGTTTTGGTCTACAAACAGTTAGCTAAATATATTTCGAATAAAATGAGCTGTATTTCATTGCAATCGGTGCACAACTTTTGATTTTGTTCACGATTTACTGAATTGATATAAATCGCGATTTCCATACAAAAATAACATTTTCTAATGTGTAAGTGTTTGTATGTAATAAGTTAGTTTTTTATGATTCTAAGAATTAAAAAAATTAAGTAATAAAAAAAGATTATTTCATTTTTATGGTCAGCTATACTTTTTAATTTAACACAAAAAGAGAATTTTAAAGAAAAATAAAAAATTTTAATACACAAATATTACAATGTAATTACAACTCATCGAAAAATTTTCTTAAATAACCTTGTTAAGAGGGATTTGTTTTAATGCTCCAGCAATAGTCCGCCATCATATGCTCATACCAGTGACCCTGGTACCGCTCCTCTATAGTGCGGATATCTTGATGGAAACGTTCACCTTGTTCTTCACTGAAGTCTCCAAGATTTTCAGGGAAACAATCCAAATGACTGTGTAGGTAGTGCACCTTAATGCTCATATTACAACCAAGCTGCTTGAAATGTGACAACATGTTATCCACGTGGTCCGAGTAGTGCTCACCCTTTTTGTTTCCCAGGATTTCTTTCAATATCTGTCATGGAATTACTAAAATTTTCATCATTGATTAATTTTTTGATTTGAGGGCCATCAAAAATGCCAGCTTTCAGTTTCTCCGAACTCAAATTGTTGAACTTTTTACTGATATATCTAAAACAATCACCGTCCTTGTTTCATAAGTCCTAGCTTGATATGGAGAGGTGGCAGTATTATGCGATCCCTGGGCACAAGTGGTTGATTAACTATATTGTGGTTTCCTGGAACCATAGCTTCCCTCGAAGGCCAGTCTTTCTTACTCCAGTGTTCAGATCTGGCTCTGCTATCCCATAAACAAATGAAACACGGATATTTTGTGTAGCCACCTTGTTGGCCTAGAAGAAAATTCACCATTTTTAGATCCACACAAATTAGCCAGCGGTGTTCGTTGTACTTTATTTTATTTATAACTGAGGCAATTGTAGAATATTCTTCTTTAGCTTTAGTTGAATGTGCAATGGGCAACGAACCCAATTTATTACCGTTATGCAGAAGTACACATTTTAGGCTGCGTTTAGAAGAATCTATAAATAGTCGCCAGTCATTTGGATCATACTCCTCTAATCCCATCGCTGTTACTAAACCAGGAACATCTGAACAATAAACAAATTCATCGTCTTCGGAAAAGAATGGAAGTAAGTTTTTTTCTCTGTTACGGTAGTATGAAATTGTTGTTCCTTGGGTTAACAGATTTTTTTGCTTTAATCGAGAAGCAAGAATTTCAGATGCTTTTTTAGAAAGTCCAAGGTCTCTCACTAAATCACTAAGCTCCTCCTGATTAAATTGCTCGCGTTCAGAAGAAATATCTAAATGCAAGTCATCTGATCCAAATTCAGAAATTGGTGAAGGAACATTTTGTCGTAAGTCGTGGAAATTGTGTGTAGATGTAGATGGTTGTGGTTCTGAATCCTCACTAGAGTACAGGACTGGTTGGGTAATAGACAACACGTTAGGATAAATCCATTTAGACCGGTTTGTTTTATTAATGCCTGTTATGTTGACAGCGCAAAAATAACAATCATCATAATGATTCGAAGGTTCCCGCCAGATCATTGGTGTTTTATACTTGAAGTGGGTCCGTTGCTTGTTTGCCCATAACCTTAAATACTCTACACAGTTTTTACATACAGTATTAGGAATCCAGTACTTGTCACGGGTTTCCATGGTAAATCCGAAGTAGTCAAAATAAATTTTTTTAATAAAATCTGACACACTTTTTCTATTTTTTATAAACGTGTATTCGCCACATATGTTACAAAAATAGTTGGGATTGATTTTACAGGTGTTTCTTGACGTAGCCATTGCACAATTTTGAAGTATATATCAAAGTAACACAATTTTCAATAAATAACACACGGAAACAAAATTGAACTTTTTTGTGTTGACTGATTAAATGTTCAATGTAAAATGATTTATATTTTTTGTCGTTATACTTTTCGCTTTCGTAAACACTTGTTGAATGAGAAAAATTGGTTGAATGAACCCATGTAAATACTTAGTAGTTTTTTACTGAAGTACCAAAAAAAATTATATCCACAATTTTATTGACAGTCACTTATGAACGAACACATGTGTTCAGGGGAATTCCTTTAAAAAATCATCCGTTACCAACGGTAAACCACACATCAATAAAAACAAGTGGACTTTTCTTTTTTCTCTTTAATTGACTGTGAACTGACTAGGTGTCATAAAATTTATAGGCGTTATGAGTTTGCTACCGCAACCATAAAAATGAAATAATCTTTTTTTATTACTTAATTTTTTTAATTCTTAGAATCATAAAAAACTAACTTATTACATACAAACACTTACACATTAGAAAATGTTATTTTTGTATGGAAATCGCGATTTATATCAATTCAGTAAATCGTGAACAAAATCAAAAGTTGTGCACCGATTGCAATGCGATAAAGCTCATTTTATTCGAAATATATTTAACTAACTGTTTGTAGACCAAAACTGTGATTTTTGTCCCATTTTTATTTTTTAGGAATTTTTAAAGAACAAAAAAAATGTTTTTTTTTTTTTAATTTTAATTTTTTTTTCAAAACTTGAACGATATCTCTAAAACTACTTGGAAAATTTAAAAACAAAGTAAGCACGGCTTTAAGAGAATATTGTTTGCGAGTTTCGAATTTTTTTTTAATTTAATATGGTGAACCGTTTTCAAGTTATTCCAATATATGTAGCGGAAGTGCCTTAATTTTGAACATAACGGTATATCTCGAAAAGTCGAGCTGATAGAAAAAAACCAAGTGCAGATTTGGATTCAGCGTCCCAAATAACCTTAAAAACAATATTCAGTTCTTAATCAACAGAACCATTGTTCCCTTGTGTTATCAAACTGAAACAGCGATACATTTGGAAGAACATGAGTAAAATGGTAAAGAAATTTGTGTCACATTGTGACAGTTCTATTAAAAACAAACAAACAGAACATATAAAGGAACCACTAACACTAACGAACACACCAAACAATAGTTTTGAGATAATTTCAATTAACACTGTCCTCTTCAGAATTCAAATGATTACAGATACATTTTAACAATGCAATGTGAGTTGACTAAATTTATTGTTGCACATCCCATGCCGACAAAGGATGCAATCACTACGGCTAGAACATTAGTCGAACAATTCATTTTGAAATATGGTCAATTTAAGGTACTTAAGTCCGACAGAGGGACAGAATTTACAAACGAAGTTCTGCATAACATATGTTCATTTTTGCAAATTAGACAAATATTCTCAACCCCTTATCATCACGAGACGTTAGGATCAATTGAGAGAAACCATAGAGTTCTGAATGAATTTTTACTGACAACAGCGAAGGATAATGAATGGGATAAATGGATTCCATACTTCACGTTTGCGTATAACACAGCACCACACATAGATACAGGGTATACACCATTCGAGTTAGTTTACGGAAAATTACCATAACTTTACAATTATGAGGATTATATAATTGAACTAAAAGGCAGACTACAGTACTCTTTAAATAAGGCTAAGGATATGTTGTCAAAGGCTAAGAAACAAAGGATTGAAAATACAAAATATACAAATAAATTAAATTTAAAGATAGGAGACCAAGTATTACTTAGGGTAGAAAATAGAAAAAAGAACCAAAGTCCATATAAAGGTCCATATAAAATTTTAAGAAGAAATAAAGTAAATACTGTAATTAATTACAATGGCATTGAAAAGGAAGTACATAACAATAATTTAAAACCTTACTATACAAATAAGATATAATTATTATACATTAAATAAGAATTAACATTGTAAAAACAAATAAGATATAATTATTATACATTAAATAAGAATTAACATTGTAAAAACAAATAAGATATAATTATTTTACATTAAATAAGAATTAACATTGTTAGAACAACAATATAATTATTACACATTAAGAACCATGTTTAATATAATGCAATAGAATAAGAAAATTTTACCCATAAATTTTCTCTTAAGGAAGTGGGTTACAAGAATATTAACCGTTTGCATTAATATATGACAACATGTAACCTAAACTGACACCTATAATTTAATTTACTTTTTTTGTTATTCTTAATAAAATATTGAGTGATTTGGGAAATCACTCAATTCTGACAACTAAGTTAATTTTCATAAGTAGTATATAAGACAGAACAATTATTAAATAAAATCAGACTATTATTAACAACTGAACGGCACTTGTCTTTATTTGTAATAATATTCTCAAAATCTTTTGGCAGTTCCTTTGAACGCCTATTAATAAGCTGAAACCCTTTCAGCTGGATAAATATAATTAATGGCTATAGGGAACATTGACTTTTGAGAATTACGAGTAAGAATATATAAAACAATATCCTTCACAAAAATACGCCATTTAAGAACCGCTGTCCAATCTCCACAATTAAATGCGGCTGAGAGGGTAAATCAGTCAGTGTTGTCGGCAATAAGATCGTTTCTAGAGGAGGATCACAAAGACTGGGATCTTTATTTAACAGAAATTAAATGCGCGTTGAGGACCTCAGTACAGTCAGCTACGGCCGTCCCATTTTTTGCTCTTTTTGGATTTCATATGTTTTCTAGCGGTACGAAATCTAGATTAGCACGAAAGTTATTATCCCTAACAGACCACGAAATATTTAACTTGAGGCGAAGCGACAATTTAGAACTTATACGAGAGCGAATTAAAAGTAATATGCATGAAGCTTACGAAAAAAGTGCGGAAAGACACAACCAAAGAGTCAGAAATGTAAAATTCATACCGGGTCAGAAGGTATACCGAAGAAATACAGTATTAAGCGATTTTAAAAAAAATATAAATGCAAAGTTCTGTAAAAAGTTTTTGAAATGTAGGATTCTTAAGCCCGTGGGCAATAACATGTATGAATTGAAATCGATGAATGGAAAGTCTATATGCATTTATCATGCAAAAGATATAAAAATCTGATTAAATATGCGAGAGCTTTGAATCTGTGATATAATAACGTAATGTGCAATATTAGGATTAAGACAGTTATTTATATTGAAAATTATATACCTTTTTATGTCGTAGTCGTCCTAATATTCTTATTGTGCATATTCTTATTGTGATTCTTTGTTTTAGATTTATATGCGTTGTCGTAAATTTTACATAGACTGAATATTCATGATAAGTAACACCGTGCAATACCATAAGTGAATTCGCATTTCCATAGAAATATGTTGGATTGTAGATTTGCTGTAGATTCCAATAGTAGAAAAGAGACGAGATAACCGGAACTTAGTAACTTAATTATCAATAATTTGGGAATACGAACTTCCCTAATCAAAATGTTATGGCCGAAGTCGCCAGTAAGAATTTCACCGACATGTTACAAATATCATGCTTAACGCTCAAACGACCACCCTTCAACATCTCTCTGGAAATTACTGCATTAGCTAGTAAGGTCAGATCTATATGCCTGGATGTATATAATTCAGGGTCGTGGGAGTTCCCCAAGTGCGAAAATCGGAAAAAAGCCCGCACACTGTATTTGCCACCTCGGCAAATCCAGACTGGGTCAAATCGCTTATTTGATAAATCTAGCGAACTATACGGCCATGTTCTATATATTGCACAGGGATCATGTATGAAATTCCCACTTTCACCACGAAGTGGAATACAGAACATGATCGATAGTGCGTATTTTGTTTTGTGCCCCGTTTGGTAACGTTGTAGTCTTAAATTAGTAGTTAGATATATGTTAGGGAATATTTTGTTTTTTTGTATGGGGTTAGGAATATTAGTTTGAGGTTAGTGTGGGTAGTGGCCAATATTGGACGCGGCGGCCAAACAAACCCATGTAAGTTTATTGATACATTGAATGTTGGGATGCTCCACAGTTACCATGAGGATGACCAATCCTTTCTGGATACCATCGGTGAGTAAAACCATGAGTTTGCGGCCGAACTATCGGTTAACCGCGGTTAAGCCCCACCAGTCAAACCTGAAAAGGAAGAAAGTAGGTTAGTGAAACAATACGTATTTACCAGACCCTTTCGAAATCCCACAAAATAGTCCTGAAAAGAAAGAAAGATAATAATTAATTTTGGGGAAAATAAGCAGAAAATAAAGAAAATGTTAATTATGAAAGTAGAATATGATGAAATACTTGCAATTTGTGTGAAGGTAGAATGAATAAATGGCAAACACGGTTGCAGAAATGGATAGTAATAAGGTATGTATGTTCGTTTGGTAGTGAACGTTTTGTGAATGAATTTGTCCTTTATTGTATACGTTTACTTAAAGTTTGAAAATTTAAACGGTTTGTGTCCAGGACTTTAGGCGGATTTTAATTATGCGCGAAATTTGGAAATATTTGAAAAAAAGGACAGAGATATATTATTTTATTTATTTTATTTATTCACTTTATGTACAATCCGAAGAATAAAGTCCTAATAATTGTGGGATATGTAATTACAATGGCATTGAAAACTAAATTATATTACGTTAAAAAGAGATAACACCGTATGCACGAAAACTTTACGGTGTGAATTTTTGTGATCTCTTGAAGATACGATCATTGATACTGATGCATAAGATTATATATTTATCGTGAGCCTACATATCTTTTTAATCGAATATCCTTTTCTAATTCAAGAAGAAATAATTCTATAATTCAAATAAGGCATAAAAGTTTGGTCTCTGAATGGCAGTTCTATATCCAATGCATACGTCTTTGGAACTTGCTACCGCCAACATTACAATATTTAAGCAACGCAGGACATTTTAGGAAACAAGTTTTCCAATTTTTCAATACCATTTAAATATTGTTTAAACTTTGCTTTGTTTTGAATATATGTACATATGTAAAATAATTTTTATCTTATTTTTATACAAATTATAAACCATGTTATATTTTCATTAAATACTGTATCACATTATACCGATCCTGTAGCACCGTCCAACCAGTCTAGACACACACTAGCGACATCTTCATTTTTGCTTGTGAACTACAAAAATTTTCAAAAAATTTACACCTATCAAACTAGATGAAACAACTATATTAAAATAATATGCTATCACCCTTATACACGTTGTATATTTTTTTATTATTTATTTCTGCTTATTCATTGTCACAAATTGATATTTTCGTTTTTTTATTGTTAATTGTATTAAAAATTGAAACACGTTTTTTAAATAATAATAATAATGTCGTTGAAGTGAGTGTTTTTAACATAATACATTATAGTTTTAGTTGAAAATGTGTAAATAAATGTGGAGAAAAAAGATAGTATTCCAGGTAATTCCATTTAAAATATCGAAATATAAATAAAACTAATTTTTAGTTTTGTTTTAGACAAATCTGTTGCCGATTGCGTTGAAGATTTAATTGGAGTATAACATATGATTCTAAGAAAGCTAGAGAACCTGGAAGTACTCTACCTGATAATGAAGGTATCGTTACTGTTTATGGCTCTTGGAATCCGCCCAAATATCCACTGCTACACTACACCCAATGCTGAAAAGCGCTTGATGCTATATTGGCGGTTTATAAGAAATTTAAACAAACTGCGGGATATAAATTCCCCAACAGATCTTGTTGCAATTTATGAATCATGCCTCTTATATTCTCAATAGATTAACCGACTGTTATCAGCGTTTAGAATTCTTGGGAGATGCTGTATTGGATTATTTGATTACAAGTCATTTGTATGAAGACCCTAGGCAGCATTCACCTGGAGCTTTAGCCGATTCGAGATCTGCCTTAGTTAACAATACATATTTGCGTCTGTAAGACATGAATTCCACATATTAATTTGGACACTTGTCTCCAGGTCTTAACGAAGTTGTTGATAGTTTTGTGCGTATTCAAACGGGAAATGGTCGTAGTATAAGCGAAGAGGTAAATATTAATATTGATAAAAGAGGATTTCCTTCCTACAAGTTTTTATTTGTTTTACTTTTTAGTATTATTTAATGTCCGAAGAGCAGTAGTGGCCATCGAGAGAATTGAGTTAGTAATAGTCACCGTCCAACCAGTCTAGACACACACTAGCGACATCTACAGGAACAAGTTGAGTTTACGGGCGTCGCCCCGATTTTGTTGTTTTTTTAGGGGATAGGGGCTTTTGGGGTGATTTCGGAGAAATATTTTTTTTTCGGAAGGGCCTATTTCCGGAGTTACGGACCAACAAAGTTTCGATTTTGTTTGTATATAACTTTCTTTATTATCGGATTTTGGCAATATATAGATCATTGGAAAGCTTACTTTAGTGCCTTTTATTTGGCTTTTAAAAATTCAAGATACATTAACCCATTATGAACCTATTCCAAAAATAGAATAGGTTCATAATGGATTAATGGATTTGGAATTTTTAAAATGCCAAGTACAAGGCACTAAAGTAAGCTTTCCAATGATATATATATTGCCGAAATCCGATAACAAAGAAAGTTAAATACAAATGAAATCGAAACTTTGTCGGTCCGTAACTCCGAAAATAGGCCCGTCCGAAAAGAAAAAAATATTTCTCTGAAATCGCCACCAAAGCCCCTAACCCCTGCAAAAAAAATCAACAAAATCTGGGCGACGCCCGTAAACTCAACTTAAGCCATAAAATATATTGGAAATAAATAAAACTAATTTTTAGTTCTCGTTTAGATAAATCTGTTGCCGATTGCGTTGAAACCTTATTTGGAGTATAGCATATGATGCTAAAGAAGTTAGGAACCTAATAGTACTCTTCCTGAGTATTGTTATGGCTCTTGGACTTCGTCCAAATCTCTACTGCTAAACTATACACCCAATGATGAAGAAGCGCTGGGTTATACGAAACTTGAACAAGCTTTGAAATATAAATTCCACGGCAGATCGTAATTGTTGCAAGCCATTATTTATGCCTCATACTCCCAATAGATAAGAATTCTGGGTGATGCTGTATTAGATTATTTGATATGGCTTTTGTATGAAGACCCTAGGCAGCATTCACCTGGAGCCTTAACCGATTTGAGATCTGTTTTAGTTAACAATACCGTATTTGCGCAATTAGCTGTAAGGCATGAAGTCCACAAATATTTTAGACACTTGTCTATTGATCGTTTTATGCGTATTCATTCGAGAAACCGTTATGGTATAAACGAAGAGGTTAATATTATGAAGACGTTGAAATAGCAAAGGCATTAATTAGGTGATGTTTTCGAGTCTGTTGCAGGTGCGATATTTTTAGACTCGAATGCCTAGATGCTGTGTGGTTGGTTTACTATAATATGATGCGTCCTGAAATTGAACAATTTAGTAATTCGGGAACTACTTGGATAAGAACCTGAAACTACCAAATTTATGTTATTTCTTTATGCTTTAACATTTAACTTGTACATGGAATCCAATTTTTAATTTTCAGCAAACCTGAAAAATTAACTGATGGCCGACGTGTTCGTGTTACCGTACAAGTTTTTCGGTAGAAAATATCGGATTGCCAAATGTACTGCTGCTAAATGTGCTTTACGTCAGTTGAAGAATTTTTTTTTTTTATATTTTAATCTATGTTGTGCAGTTAGATCGAAAAATTCAAAAAAATATGTACATTTCATTATGTTAAAGCATCAAATAAGTTTTTCAAATAATAAACCATTCTTTTGTTTTAGTTTTGAAATAAATGCCCGTAGTTTCGTTTTATTTTTGCATAGATGCAGAGATAATTAAAAATTTACATTAAATGCTAGTTTTAAATTAAAGCAATAAAAAGGAATTAATGTTGTAGTTAGAGGTTTAACTTTAGCCATTTGTAGTTTTGGCTTTACTTTCGACTTTCTTTACGCGTTTTAAGCCATCTACTATATATTACTTTTCATAAACTGAGCATACATACATTGTCATCAGTTTGGGGACATCATGTTAAACAACGCACAGTGGTCAATTTCGCGAGATAGCGGTCAAAACTATATAACTTTTGACCGGATTGGTATTTTTTTACGCAATTTATTTTGTTCAATAGGAGGGACTTTAAGCTTCAATTTGCATGTTCAAACGTAAAAAGCGACTGATAGGAACGTAAGTAATTTGGAGTTAAAAATGCATTTTAATTTTTTGTTGAGTTTCCATGTAAAAGTTGAATATTTTGACATTTTAAATAGGTATTTTTTTTTATAATTTCTTATTTTCTTCAATCGTATTTTACAACCAATACTTATTTATAATTCCTAAACTTAATTTTGGTCAGAAAATGCCAACATTTGGCCCCTGACATTTATTTAGTCTCAATATTCACAGAGGCCAAAGGTTGGTTTTTTTGGAAGAAAGCTAATTCTTGTGAGGATTAAACTGAAAAATAACACTGAAATTCCCAACAATATCAATACCATTTGGATATATTATATACAGAACACAACATCGATAAAATTTTAAGTAAACTTTTACTATTGATTTAAAGTGCACATATAATTTATTTAAATGTATTAATAAAAATTTATAGTAAAATTAGAAACAAATTATAATCTTTAAACTAGTATTAATTAAAAAATATTAGTAAAAATTTCTTCCAAATAGCTTTGGTTTTCATTTTGCAGTAGTTGTTTAGCTTCTTCATCTAACTCTAATGAGGTTGATTTCCATTTTTGTCGAATACTGGACATATATGGGTCTGATGTGCACAACAAAATATTAATAAGATCTTCATTAGTACAATATCTGGAAATTTTTCTTGTATTGTGCTCGCGAAAGAATCTGTAGTCTTTGTTCCTTTTTTCTTGGGCTTCTTCTGAGAGATCTCCAATTGGAAGCATATTGTGCTGAATTATTTGTTCCCCATGGAACAAAATTTTGTGAACTGTGGTTGGCATATGTCTCCAAGAATATTTTTGGTTATAAAGGGTTGCTGTCTCATTAGCATACTGACCAAATTTTTTTGCATCTATCTTTTTGCTACATGCTATAACTTGTAATATGATTTGGAATCGTCGTATTAAATCATAATCTACGCCAGTTATAGAAGCTGCAGTTTCTGGATCGGAAAAAAATCTCCTTGCTGTGTTTCCATCATTGGAATTTCCTTCTCCTTGCTTTGGCTGGTCAATTATAAGGCCTATCTCACGGTATTTTTCTTGAATATCTTTTTTTTTGCTTTCTTTTTTCCAAATTTTCTTTGTTTCTCACTGTTTCGCCTAACGGGCCAAATTCCAAATCGTATCCCAATTTAAGAATATGCTCCATAAAACGAATTCTAGCATGAAGAGGTGACATTCCAAATTCATATGCTTCATTAAAACTATCGTCTTGTGTTGGTGGTTGGCTCAATTGACTTGATGTTTTTTGGCATATGGTGCAGCTTGACGATGACTTTGTTTTGGTTAAAGCTTGTGCAACTTTTCCATCAATCATTGTGAGACACATTTTAAAATTTACTTCAATGTCTTGGTCATCAAATTTAAATGTTACTGGTTGAAGTTCTTTAATTTGATCATTTATTTTTCGAACTTCTTCATCTATGACATCTTGAGTCTCCTTTTTGTAAGCAAACTTTATTGGTCTACAAAATTTTGTTGACGAGGGAATTTCATTCTTCCATACATCTATCTCTGCAGCTCTACTAGTTGACGGCTCTGAACCAATACAAGTTTTTGTTAAACGTAATGGAACGAAAGAAATCATGAATAAATTGGCATCTGATGAATTTTCCGCATTACATTGTTTGTATTGTTTCTGGCCAGAGGACCCATCACATCCCCATTTAGAAATTAAAGTCATGCTGCAATTTTTAATCTTCTTTAAATAGTCAGCATCAAATGTCTTTAATAATCGTTCTGAAGTGTGTTCAAGAAGATCCTGCAATTTTATTTCTGCTGAACTTGAAGTTACACTAATAGCAGTTGGTGAAGGTAAGCAATCTTTTTTGGCAGAAACTATACAATCTCGATATGATGGAAAAATTCCACAATTTTTTTCATTGGTTCGCTTCCGCAATTCTGTATATTGGTTTTTAGTCATTTTCAAATCCAAAAATAGTGCAAATGCTTCTTCTGGAGTAAATTTATTTTCTTCAGTTGGTGTCGGCATACTTTCTAAAATCCTTTTTGTGCGTCTGGGGCTTGCTTCCACTATTTTTTCAATGATAGCAATTTTACCCTTTTTAGTTTTCGATGGTTGAATTTGGTGCAGAAATGAATCCTTTATGATGCTACAAGAAACTTCTTCATTGATATGTTTAAGCTTGCGTCTTCGTGATCTTTCACTACAATTATCAATTGGCTTTGCTGGTCGACCACCTTTTCCAGTTTCCGTGGTAGTTACTGATGGCTTTTTAAAAATAAGTTTATTTCTTAGCCATTCTTGGTTGCGTGAGTAAAACAATTTCTTGTTTCTGGAACATTGATTGCACCGTTTTCTTAAAGTATTTAAAAAGTTTTTTATTTTTAAGTTATGAATTTTAATTTCTTGTTTGTCGCATATTTTGAAGAATGGATTATTCATTATATGTAAAATAATGTCGTTTTCATCTTTCCGTTCAAAATATATATCAGATAGAACACTATAACTGAATTTAGCCATTGTTTAAACAATAATGAAGAAAAAAAATGAATGCATGGATTAATATACTATTGCTCGAAGTTTCAACATGATCTTTTTTTACCTCTTTGAAACATAATATAACAGGTAGTTGGTTTTACCAGTTATTTCCATTGGTTTTAAATTTATTTGCAATTTTCACGTATTTAAGTTGTGTAATATTAGATGGCAATAAAATCTTTTTTACCTTTTCCAAATGAATTGCTAGATACCACATAATTTGCGAGTTAACAGGTACTGGCAATAATATAAAAGGTACTTGGTTTTACCAGTTATTTCCATTGGTTTTAAATTTATTTGCAATTTTCACGTATTTAAGTTGTGTAATATTAGATGGCAATAAAATCTTTTTTACCTTTTCCAAATGAATTGCCAGATACCACATAATTTGAGAGTTCTATTGTCATTTTTGTCAAAATTTTGATACACCCTTCTATGTGGACTAGGTCCAAATATGGGCCAACTTCTCCTAATTTCAACAGAATTATTTTTTGGGTCAATAAGAACTCTTGTACAAAATTTCATCAAAATATATGCATAATAGCCATTTTCACATACAAATAACTTCTCAAAAAATATGACGTGCATTTGTACCGAATATCTTACCTTGGGTCAGAAAAATTGCTGTAGCTCAAAAAGTGCAGTCCCGATGCATGGACATGTATATATAGGAATGTAGGGGAGAGTTAGGACTACAAAATAGTAAATTTGTGTTTTGACTCAGCTTGACTCACAGGAGTTGTGCTCTATGAAGTAGGAAATTTCCGAGAAATTTGACCTTTTTTAAAAAAAAAATTTAAATTGTTCTGAAATCATTAGAGCTTCAATTTTTTTACCAGTAATAGGAAATAAGTTAAGTTACAACACAAAATTTATTTCGTCCAAAAATCTTGAAAAACCAAAAAGTTATGATCATTTAAACTTTAAAAATTAACTAAAAATATCATAAATTTACTAAATTCTGAAAAAGCCCATTTTGGACCACCCTGTTCTCAGTGAAATAGTTGAGACAGAGTTCTAATTTTTTGGCTCCCGAGGTTCACTACTGTCTACTTTCATATGAGTCTAATAACTTTAAAATCGGAGAACAAAAACCAAAAGGAGTTTTGGCCGCTATCTCAAAATATTGACCACAGTGCAACGGTGGAAATCTACAAATACATTTTTTATTTCATACTTCTCTTATATATTAAAATTTGTTTAATTAGGGATTGATGGGCTTTTGGGGAATATGTAGGTTGCGCTATCATTTCTTCTAATGGTTGGTCGTTCTCTCCTACTAAGATTTATTTGCCTTCGAGCTGTTGAAAATATAATTCCCATATTTTATTAAATTTAAAACATAATTCCACTCTGACCACACCGCTAATTGCATGAACTTACATTTATTCTATTCGTATTGATTTTGTTGCTTCTATTGTTTACTTTTATCAAAATTGAATCCTCCATTAACTTCATTCCAAGGTGTACAAGTTTTTATTTTTAATAACGAAATTTATTTTTATTTAAATAATTTACAAGAACACGTCAGAACTCTTAAAAAGTTTTCACAGAATAAAAAATCTAAAATACAATTATTTCGAAGAAAATTAAATTGAACAGTTTTTCAAGAAACAAACAAAGTATATTACAGTAACCTAAATAATAATAATAGCAGTAAAACAACACAAGTCCGTCTACTTATAGGAATAAAAAAGTAGAAAATTAATGTTTTATTTATGAAGCCAACGGTATAGTACCCAATGTGATGGGAATATTAAAAGACAAATTAGGATGAGGAGTACTGACACGCGCTCTACATGCAAGTCATAATCAAAAGCAATAATACCACAATTCAACTTGCTAAAAGTTTCGCCACCAGCAATGGTTAGCTCAGCTATAGTAATTTGTGATTCCTTCCTTTCGGCCCTGGGTTGAGTAGTAGTGTATGTAATTGTCTTATAACAAATTTTTACAAGCATCAGCAAAACCCTCCAAAATGTCACTCAAAACCTTAGAATTGGCTCTTGTATCATCCAACTCCTTTTTCAACTCAGCCAACTTTTTATGTTGTTTGCGTTACGAGTCTTCTCCATCCATGTCGGCTACATTATCCATCATCTCATCTTATTGTTTATCGTCGTTGTTTTGATTCTTCCTTTTCGGCTGCCTTTTGTTGTGCCCAAGAATGATAGAATACAAGATTACGCCATCCCGCGGACACTAATACAATTTTCTGCGCCTGCTAGATTTGTGACGTCACGCAAGCTGTGTTCCTATTGGCTAATAATTTTGAGCTGTCAAACTCTTATGTTTATGTCTATGTTTATACATAAACAATAACATTGCAACAGTGGGATAATTTATTATTTTTTTCCTCAAATAATTTGTTAGTAAAAAACTTTTATTTTTTATAAATTTATTTATTTTAAATTAATTTTTTCAACTTTTTTTTAATTTAAGTAATATATAAGAAGCATTTAAAATATGAGGGTTTAATTAGATTTCTATATTATTTAAAAATTATAAAAATTTATTAATAAATATTAATCTTAACTTTTATGTTTTTTTTTTTTAAATTTTAAAAACTATGTCGAATGATACAGGATTTTTAATTGTAGTTTACAACTAATAGGATTAGTAGATATCAATTAATATACATATAAATATTTAATTTAGATTTTAAAAAAAATTAAATTCAATTAAGAATATCGTTATATTAAATTTTTAGTACATTTAATTTTATATAAATATATAGTAGATTTATCATATATACATATATATATTTATGTTCCTTGAAATATTTATATATTAATATGTAAACTATTTATATATATTGTTAATTTATTTATTAAACACTAAACAATATTTGATTCTTCATATCGACTTGTAGCATTTTTAATGCGTTATTCGATTGAATAATGCCTGTGAAATAAACGTATTTTAGTCCAATATTTGTAAAAATTTAATATAATTGTATACCTTTCTGAAATGGTAGCAGCGTGTTCTTGCCAATAACGCGGATCTCTGACATCAGTTTGGCCATATCATCTACGATCTCATTTTGGACGTCTAGTGCCAAACCGTATGCGTGGGATCGTTCTCTGGCATCTTGTCTCGGCACCCTGGAGTTCATAACATCAAACCAGTCATTTGTCTAGTAAAAGAAAATCACAAAAATAACTTTGCTATTATTTGAAAAATAATATAATTCGTTACCAGTTTGAACAATTTGTAGCATTCACTCCAATTTAGATTTGTCAAATACCCTAAACTGGCAGCTCGCGTGATGGATTGCGCAATTGTATGCGAGAACAGTTTGGTAGCCAATTTAACCTTCTGCCTCTCAGCACCAACCACACTTAGACTCTGCGCTGATATTTTGTGTGTTATCTTTAAGTCATTGGTTTGGAGAGACAGAAGATTCAAAATTATATCTTTTTTAATTTCCTTCTTATCAATAATGAATCCACTATCAATAAAATGATTTCTCAAAAGTTTTATCAAATGTGGAACATCATTGAATACATATATTTTTGTGTCGTCGTACAAAAACCTGGAAAATTAAAAATACAATAATAAAAATCAGATAGATGTGTACTTGTATCAAACGTACCAAGGCTTATTAAAATCTACTTCAAGTTCATTGAACAGTTTCCTATTCCCGCCACCTAAATCGCACACAATTGCCACAATTGTGAAGCCACACTGCTTCATTGTCTTCAATATGTCAAGTAAAGTTGTTTTCGACATTAGGCAATCATAATCATAGTATATTGGCTGCTTCCAATTTGCAATTAAACCTTTTAATCGAATAGCCAAAAACTAAAAAAAAAACACTTATAGTTTATGTAAATAACTCACCTCTCAACAAAGCCACTTGGATATAATTAGCTGGTGCTAGCGTAGAGTCTGTTGGCTTGTCGTAGCAGTACTTTCTTTTCGCCTTCATCTCGTCAAAACTCAATACGCATAGCTTTTCAGTTTCAGCCATTTCAGTAGCCGCAGACAATATTTTTACAACAGGCTGCAAAATACCTGTTGACATATCTAATTTTTGCGACCATCTTTGCAATGTTCGTGCTGAAGGAAATGGAAATTTTTATTTCCTTAAAAACTTGTAAGCCTTGGCACTTGTGGAATACAAAGTGATTGATTGGGCAATATCTGCTTCTGTAAAGTTTTGCCTTTTATCACCGTTTTTTAGTTTTTTTATTTGGCCTTTAGTAAACAGACGACTCAATGCTTTCTCAAGATTTGTGTTAGTAGTACTTAAGCTCCGAACTTGACGATACAAATTTTTTATTGTGATCGCAGATTGACTGAACCATTTTCAGCATACTATTCTCCTGGCGCAATGCATCTCTAAAAACGATGTTAAATAAGTATTTGTACACTTTTTAAAAACTTACATACATTTTCATTTCCAAACTTTTTGTGTACAGTTGTAGGCTATCTTCCACAATGCCAGCCGTCATTGAAGTGTTTTTCTCATCGCTTGTAAGTGTTTCAAATTCATTAGGAATTTCAACTTCACATCGATTTTCAATTGGATTTGCAATTTTATTTGAAATTTCAATGTCATTTGCAATAGCGCTCGTCTCTATGGTGGGAACTGCTCCCGGTTTCAATTTTCGTGTACCCCGTTTGCAGAATCCTATTTATAATTATTAAGTGATAATCTCTTAAACTTAAATTTGTGATAACTTACCCATTTCAAATTTCATATTTCTTTCAAAATCCTCTTGTTTGAAATGTAAGGCACAAATTTTTTCTTTTTGAACATCTACGGAATTGCATCGATTGCAAAACAATATCCAAAGCTTCCTTAGTGCTTCATCTTTCGGAAACTTGTAAAACGATACATCTTTATTAAAAAATATAATCAACTTATTAAAAACACCCAAAATTTTAGTTTTTTTTAATTTCTCACTTGTTTTATTATTATTTTGCTTGCATTTGCCCACTGCACACCGCATGTTTACGTTTTTTCTGCCTTTTTGTTTTTTAGTTTTTCTTTATACTGCAACTTATTAACACACTTTACTGATTGTTTTTATTAATTTTAATTATTTTAATAATGTTTTTCATAAAATATAAGGCTCAATTTGTAATTTATAACAAGAACTGATTTAATATTTTTTTGAGAACTGTCAAAGTGATTTTAGTTGAAGGGTTGCCAACTATTCCATAAAACATAAATTTTTCGCAAGATTTTATAATTTTTCCACATGAAACATACGTGGTAGCCCTTGCGATAGACTTGTGACGTCATCTAACGGGAAAATGTTGGGATGGCGTAATCTTGTATTCTATCATTCTTGGTTGTGCCTACTTATTTTGCTTAGTCAAGGGAACCTTTTTGTTTTTCAAGTGGGCTGACAGCTTCACAGAACTGATTTTGACTTTTTTCTTTAAAAAAAATTGTAATATACATATGTACATATATAAAAATACTTAAGGTGCTATTACACGATGCGTTTTTTACATATGTACTGTCACTTTTTTTATCCATATGAAATTCCGCACGTCTGTCAAAATTGTCTTTTACATACGATTCATAATTTTTGCTATCACACGTGCATATGTGTTTCCGTATGACATAACCTCTAAATGTAAACAACAGCTGATTTAATTTGTGAATTTACAAAAATTTATTGTTAAAAAAAAAGTTATATATTTTTTAATTGTTAATTAATATTAAACAATTTCTTTTTCTTTCAATATTAATCTTTATAATTTACTCTGTTTTTCTTTCACCACAAGCAGTGTTGTATTTTCATATGTTTGTCATACAAAAATAGAAACTGCTCTAATTGAAAAATGTCCATGTGACTTTCCTCATGTATTGTACATAAACAATGTTTCATATGTATCACACGATGTGTACAACTTTTGTTGTGGGAAAATTTGACAGTACATATGTAAAAAACACATCATGTAATAGCACCTTTAGTATAGAATATTCCAAAAAGCTTACAGTTCCCTGATTTCAATCCAATTTATTTTCTTTACAAACTAATAGAATATTGCTAGCTCAGCTATAGTAATTTTTGCTTTCTTCCTTCCTTGTGTAGTTTTGAATTTAATTGTCTTACGTAAAACAAATCACAAGCTATTGGTTTTAATATTCACCTTTTATATTTTTATATCAAAACAGAAAATACGACATTATTAATGTTTTTTAAAGGTGCTATTACATGACGTGTTTTTTACATATGTACTGTCAAATTTTCCCACAACAAAAGTTGTACACATCGTGTGATACATATGAAACATTGTTTTTGTACAATACATGAGGAAAGTCACATGTACATTTTTCAATTAGAACAGGTTCTATTTTTGAATGACAAATATATGAAAATACAACACTGCTTGTGGCGAAAGAAAAACAGAGTAAATTTTAAAGATTAATATTGAAAGAAAAATAAATTGTTTAGTATTATTTAACAATAAAAAAATATGTAACCTTTTTTTTAACAATAAATTTTTTTAAATTCACAAATTAAATCAGCTGTTGTTTACATTTAGAGGTTATGTCATACGGAAATGCATATGCACGTGTGATAGCAAAAATTATGAATCGTATGTAAAAGACAATTTTGACAGACATGAGGAATTTCATATGGATAAAAAAAGTGACAGTACATATGTAAAAAAACATTTCGTGTAATAGCACCTTAAATGTTTATCATAATAGCAAACCCTACAAGAACAGTGACGGTCATTTGACCGGTGATATGACCGTCACTACCACCGTGCAACCAGTCTAGACACACACTAGCGACATCTACATTTTTGTTTGTGAACTACAGAAATTTTCATAATATTTTTACAACGACTTTCAGATGAAACAACTATATTAATATAACATGCTGTAACCCTTATACACGTTGTATTCTTTTTGATTATTTATTTCTGTTTATACATTTGCACAAATTGAAATTTCTGTGGGCAAATTAACGCGTTCTTATTTCAGTTAAGGTGCTATTACATGACGTGTTTTTTACATATGTACTGTCAAATTTTCCCACAACAAAAGTTGTACACATCGTGTGATACATATGAAACATTGTTTGTGTACAATACATGAGGAAAGTCACATGTACATTTTTCAATTAGAAAAGGTTCTATTTTTGCATGACAAACATATGAAGATACAACACTGCTTGTGGCGAAAGAAAAACAGAGTAAATTTTAAAGATTAATATTGAAATAAAAATAAATTGTTTAGTATGAATTAATAATTAAAAAATATATAACCTTTTTTTAAACAATAAATTTTTGTAAATTCACAAATTAAATCAGCTGTTGTTTACATATAGAGGTTATGTCATACGGAAATACATATGCACGTGTGATAGCAAAAATTATAAATCGTATGTAAAAGACAATTTTGACAGACATGAGGAATTTCATATGGATAAAAAAAAGTGACAGTACATATGTAAAAAACACTTTGTGTAATAGCACCTTAACCTATGAAAGTAAGTAAACCATATAATATATATCTGAACTGCTCACTCTACCGCTGTCTAGTAGTCAACGATGATAGATATATACACCGTCCAACCAGTCCAGACACACACTAGCGACATCTACATTTTTCTTTGTGAATTACAGAAATTTTCATAATATTTTTACAACCACTTTCAGAGGAAACAACTATATTAATATAAATAATATGCTGTCACCCTTATACACGTTGTATATTTTTTTTATTATTTATTTCTGCTTATTCATTGTCACAAATTGAAATTTCTGTTGGCAAATTAACGCGTTCTTATTGCATTAATTGTATTATAAATTGAAATAAGTGTGTAAAATAAGATTTACATTATAACTGATATTTGCTGACAAAATAATGTAATTAAAGTGAGTGTGTTTAACATAACACGTTACAGTAAATAAATTTACAGAAAAATAGTATTCCAAGTAATTTCATTAAAACTCGAAATATAAATAAAATATATTGGAAATAAATAAAACTAATTTTTATTTCTCGTTTAGATAAATCTGTTGCCGATTGCGTTGAAACCTTATTTGGAGCATAGCATATGATGCTAAAGAAGCTAGTGAACCTAGTAGTACTTTTCCAGACTGTTGTTACTGTTTATGGCTCTTAGACTTCGTCCAAATCTCCACTGCTACACTACACCCAATGGTGAAGAAGCGCCGGGTTATACGAAATTTGAACAAGCTTTGAAATATAAATTCCGCGGCAGATCGTACTTGTTGCAAGCCATTATTTATGCCTCATACTCCCAATAGATTGTGTTTAGAATTCTGGGTGATGCTGTATTGGATTATTTGATAAGGCTTTTGTATGAAGACCCTAGGCAACATTCACCTGGAGCCTTAACCGATTTGAGATCTGCTTTAGTTAACAATACCGTATTTGTGTAATTAGCTGTAAGGCATGAAAACCCCAAATATTTTAGACACATGTCGCAGGTCGTAACGAAGCTATTGATCGTTTGGTGCGTATTCATACGAAAAATGGTTATAGTATAAACGAAGAGGTTAATATTATGAAGACGTTGAAATACCAAAGGCATTAATTAGGTGATGTTTTCGAGTCTGTTGCAGGTGCGATATTTTTAGACTCGAATATGTCTTTAGATGATGTGTAGTTGGTTTACAATAATATGATGCGTCCTGAAATTGAACAATTTAGCAATTCGGTGCCAAAATTACAAATAAGGGGACTACTTGGATAAGAACCTGAAACTGCCAAATTTATGTTATTTTTTATGCTTTAACATTTAAATTGTACATGGGATCAAATTTTTAATTTTCAGCAAACCCGAAAAATTAACTGATGGCCGACGTGTTCGTGTTACCGTACAAGTTTTTCGGTAGAAAATATCAGATTGCCAAATGTACTGCTGATAAATGTGCTTTACGTCAGTTGAAGAATTTTTTTATATTTTAATCTATGTTGTGTAGTTATATCGAAAAATTCAAAAAAATATATACATTTCATTATGTTAAAGTATCAAAAAAGTTTTTCAAATAATAAACCATTCTTTTGTTTTAGTTTTGAAATAAATGCCCGTAGTTTCGTTTTAGTTTTGCATAGATGCAGAGATAATTAAAAATTTACATTAAATTCTAGTTTTAAATTAAAGCAATCAAAAGGAACTAATGTTGTAGTTAGAGGTTTAACTTTAGCCATTTGTAGTTTTGGCTTTACTTTCGACTTTTTTACGCGTTTTAAGCGATCTATATATTACTTTTCATAAATTGAGCATACATTGTCATCATTTTGGGGACATCATGTTTAAAAACGTTGGAAATCTACAAATACATTTTTTATTTCATCCTTCTCTTATATATTAAAATTTGTTTAAGGATTGATGGGCTTTTGTGGAATATGTAGGTTGCGCTACCATTTCTGCTAATGGTTGGTCGTTCTCTCCTACTAAGATTTATTTGCTTTCGAGCTGTTGAAAATATAATTCACATATTTTATTAAATTAACAACATAATTCCACTCTGACCATACCGCCAATTGCACCAACTTACATTTTTTCTATTCGTATTGATTTTGTTATTGTTTACTTTTATCAAAATTAAATCCTCCATTAACTTCATTCCAAGGTGTACAAGTCCGTCTACTTACAGGAATAAAAAAGTAGAAAATTAATGCTTTATGTATGAAGCTAACGGTATAGTACCCAATGTGATGGGAATATTACCAGACAAATTACTTGAGAAGCATTACACGAACTCTACATGCAAGTCATAATCAAAAACAATAATACAATACCACAATTCAACTTGCGAAAAGTTTCGTCACCAGCAACTGCACCAATGGTTAGCTTAGCTATAGTAATTTGTGATTACTTCCTTTCGGCCCTGGGTTGAGTAGTATTGTATGCAATTGTCTTAAAACAAATTTTTACAAGCATCAGCAAAACCCTCCAACTTTTTATGTTGTTTGCGTTCCTTTTTCGATAAACTCAACAAACGTTGACGATGAGCCTCCAACTTCTTTTGTTTCAATTTATTTTCTTTCTCTGCATCTACATAAACATTTTTTTATCTTCAAAGCCCACAAACAAGTTATACATTCCAAGTTGAAATTGTTGTTTTTGGCGTTGATTAAATGATTTACGCGACGTACTTATTGTGAAAAGAGTCATGTGAAGCTTTTTATCATTGGCAAACACAAAACGGAAACAATTCTTAATATCATGTTTACTTTCATCATCCTTTTATCATCACCAGCAGCATGTTTACTTTTCGTTGTTTTTGCCTCTTTTCGATTGCAAAAATTTCGAATCTTCACCATCCAGCATGTCGGCTACATTATCCAGCATCTTCATATTGTTCATCATCGTTGTTTTGCTTCTTCCTTCTTGGCCGCCTTTTTTGTGCCAGCAATAGTAATTTTTGCTTTCTTCCTTCGGCCCTGGCTTGAGTAGTCTTGAATGTAATTGTCTTACGTAAAACAAATCACAAGCTATGTGTTTTAATATACACCTTTTATACATATTTTTATATCAAAACAGATAATACGATATTATTAATGTTTTTTAAATGTTTATCAATAGCAAATACTCACTATTTTTTCCATTATCATTGTTTTTTATGCTTGTTACAAACATGTGTAGCTGTTCACTTGCACACATAATATTTTGTATATTTTATTTTTTAATCTCTTTCTCAAATTTGTTAGAGCAATTCTAAGAAAAAAAAGGTAAACAAAGCCATACGGTTCGTGTTTACTTTTTTTGACAGCTGTCAAGTTGTCACGACTGTGGATATATATATCATCGTTGACCGGTCAAATTTGATGGATATATACATCATCATTGACCGGTCACGCTTGATTATAATGAAACACGACTTATTTTTTATTTATTTATTTATTGTATTAAAAATCAAATTCAAAATTAAAAATAAACATTAAATATTAAAAACACAACAATATCACTAATTCCGAAACGTGGTGATAACTTTGAGACAATGTTGAAACAGGACAATGGGCTTAACTTAAAACAGATATTTAAACAACTTTGCTGACTTTTCACTCGAAACATCCCTAAACTCAATAGAAATTTCCGGTAATGGCCTTAGTGCAATCAGTAGTTTCTTAAAGAAAACAATTTATTATAACACTTACATATATATGAACAATTTATATTAAAGCTTACCTTTTGAGTGTTGTGAATTAACAATTTCGGCCAAACCTGATACTATTCATTTGGAAAATTGATGAGTAAATTATGTATCCATTCAAATACTGCTACCTTTGTTTTTACAGAACGGTGTGTGAGATATTGTGATAATACCTCCATAAATCAATTTGTTCAATATTCTGAGATCTTTGTTCTTTTGAAGAAACTAATTTCATTTCATATTATCAACATCATATTCCAGACACTATGTTCCAGAATGGCATAAATTAAAACATTCAAATATTAAAACAAACTCCCATATCCATGTTATGGCAACAGACTGAAAGATAGATATAAGGATTAGTGTAAAATGCTGCAAGGAAGATTTACTTTGTTTCTAGCTACAATTTTTAATAAAATGTCAGTGCATTACCTTAATAAGTTCAATTGGTGATTGCGCATGTATTAACAATATATTTATAGTGTCTTCCATGCGCATGAACTGTAATCATTACGAATCGATTGAATAAACTGTGCCAGCGTAGTTTCACACAATTGTATTTCTTGTGTATTATCTTCAAACATCATAAAAAGTCCATCAATAATATCAAATAGATAACCATATTATTTTCTGATACAGCATTCACAATCAAAATCCAGGATATAACATATTGTCGCACAATATAATTCTTTACACAAATGCGTTTCCTAAGAGGTATAAAAGCTTCTATATTGAAAGTTTGTGAAGATTCTACAGCAATATCTTTAAGTAAACGATCCAACAGGAATAGGCCACAAGACGCCAGCAAAAAATAAATCGTGGAAGGGTATAATGGAGGGACGTGCCACCACAATTGAGAATGGCACTAACGAATTCACTGACATATTTTGAAGAATCCTAAAGAAACAACAAAAATTAACTTGAATTTTTAATTTAATTAATTACTTACCTTTCCTAAACCTTAACAAAAACAACTCTACAACAGCAACAATGACAGTCATATGTTTTTAATAGAAAAAAACTGCAAGTGTGTTTGTACAAAAATTGTTTATGTGTAAGTTTCAGTCATTCATTTCTTGTAGGGTCATTTCTTGTAGGGGTGTTTATGAGCATGTGTTAGTTGTACTACACTGATCGAAATCCATGGACGTAACACAACGCCGATATTATATGGGTTTGTGTAGATTTTGTATGAATGTTTATATGAATGCATAAAAGGTCAAATAGTTGAGTTCACGAAGAATATGGTAAAATTTTCTCAACATTTTTGGTTTCTTTTAAACAATTTTTTTTTTTCAATTATATATTCTTCCTTTATTTACATATTTTAACAAATTTGATATTTACATATGAGATCTTATCTTTACATATAGATATTGCAACAAATAATATATAGGATCTACAGACATTAAATAGTTTTTATTTTATTTTTTAATGATTTTTAAAGGAAAATGGGAGGAAAAAACCTTTATATGATTTAATAAATTCAAATTCTATCTGAAAATATTTATATGCTTATAAAAGGTTTATTAGAAATAATAGACCTCTATAAGCATATAATTTTCAATTTGGTGATTTCTTTTTAATTTTACGTTATTTCTCTATATTCTCTTATCAGTGGGTAAGAGGAATTTTCAATTTTAGCAAAGTAATTATTGTTAATCCCTGTTATGAAATCGATAATTTTTTCATAACCTGTTTCTTCATGAAGAAGATTGGTAGGATACCTCCAGGGCTTTTTATTTATCATTTTAAGACATTTGTTTTGTATAATTTGCAAGCGTTTTAGGTGGCAGTTGGCAGCGTCACTCCAAATAGGACACGCGTATGTTAATATTGGCCTTATAAAACTTTTAAAGAGGAGATTTTTGTTTTTGGGGTTTAGAAATGACCTTCTATTTAGAAGTGGCCATAATGCTTTTAATGATTTTATGGCTTTTTGGCACGTAGCCATAATATGATGTTTAAGAGTAAGCTTTTTGTCCAAGACAACTCCGAGATATTTGACATGATTAAGTACATTTATTGTATTATTTCCAATATGAAGATGATGTCTTGGCAGTCTTTTGGGAGATTTGTTGAACGGAAAAATAATTGCTTGGGTCTTGTTTGGATTAATTTTGATTTTCCTTTTGTGAAAATATTTACTGCAATTTACAAGTCCCTTTTCCATTTTCTTCAGGAGTGCACTTGTAAGTTTGTTTGAAGAAATTAACGCAGTATCATCTGCGTAGTAAGCAATTTTCATATATTTCGGGACTTTGAAATCGGATGTATATATCGAGTAAAGCAATGGCGACAAGACTGATCCTTGAGGTAACCTGTTGCGGTGGCCCTGTTTACCAGTAACAATAATTTTTTTTTTTGAGATTGAGCCCCTGTGTTTGCAAATGGATATACGTTTGCATAGTGGCGCATACCATATACTAATATGTAGTCAGTATGTGCAACAAACCATGGGTTGTTGTGGCTTAAAACTGCAAACAGCTGTGCAGTTCTCATTTTTCAAATGCAAAGATCACCAAGAATATTACAGGCAATGAGACCCACTTGACCGGCAGCACGGAAATGTTAAAGAGTTTAGTATGAGCAGGAAAATTATGTCCAGTACTTACACAAGCTTTACTTCTGTTTCAGCTGGTCTAAGAAGCGATATACTTCTAAAACGATACATTTTTTTTTGGTGTTGAATGATTGTATTTCTTGACCATCTTCTAAATTACCATTTAAAAGATAAGTTAAATTCAAGACACCACGATGATAATCAAATAAACTATCGAATACTTGCCTGCCCGAATTACGTGATATAGCGCCGGTTAATTCCAGCAGACGATCGGCCAAAGTATTTTTACCATGATCTACATGGGCAATTATACCAAAGTTACGTATTCTTCCACTGTTAGATTGGCATAATCTTGCAATTGATCATCTTTGGCATCGTCGTTTTCAGTTGCAGTAGCACGGTAGAATATAAAATACGAAAATATAGTTTTCTGCTTTTTTGTTTTTTTTTGATTAATTTAACATCACGTTCTGAGTCAATTTTAGCAATGTCCGTCCGTAAAGCAGGCCTTTTCTAACTGTCGGTCGGTGGTGTGGCCATAGAATTTGAACGTAGATAAACTGAGCCAGTGATGCCAAGTCTGGGCGAATATACTGGAAGAAATACATAGTAGGCCTTTAGGAATGAAAATGATTTCGAAAATGATTTTCCGTTGAACATGAGATGGGTTGTTGGCTAGATAGAGTGAAAATTATGAAAATTGGAAGAAAATGGAAAATAGACAAAGATAGATGGTTCGGGAAAATGTTACAGTTTTTTTTTAAAAAGGGATAAATACAGAAACCTTCTAATACAGTAAGGGGTCCTGTTATTGGAATAAAATATGATGTGATAAATAAATCTGAGCCATCTTTTGTGGCGTCAGACTTAACTAAGGCGCGAAGGCGTGTAGTTTGATTTCGGAAAATAAAATATCTTGTGCTTGGGTGAAAGGTGAAAAATAACAGAATTGTGAGTGAGAAAAAAGTGTTTTTATTGAGGAACAAGGGATAGTGCTGATTGGCGAAAAAAGGAGCAAAGAAACCTTTCCAAGAGAACCAGCAGGAGTTGGAAAAGATAAAAAGAAACAAACAGGTATGTTTGAAGTGTTATGTTTTGAAAGACACAATAAGTGGGTGCTAGTGATAGAGTGATGTAATTTTTGTATGTTAGGTTACCTGGGTGATTAAGGTAAAGTGACTTGGAGGATAGGTTTATTTCCCTGAAAAAAAATTTTTTTAAAGAAACGTGAACGTAAGTCCAGCCTCCAAAATATAGTGTTATAAAGTGAATCTAATTAGATATTTTTTTTAACAATAGTTGAGACTGGCGTCCTCCTGTTAGAGGACCAAGAATTCATATGACTGGAGTCCAACAAATTCAGGTCGGCGTCCCGGTAAAATCTATCCAGGAAAGTTCAATCAGAAAAAGTTTAATACCAGGTAACCTCAAAATTATTTATGTTATGTGTGTACCATCATTTGAAGAAAGAAAGGAAGAAGATTTAATCAAAATTAATGAAAACAGATGCGGATATATATAATTTTTTTTATTGGCGTTATTTTATTTTGATATTTGTATATTGTATTTTATTAATTTCGTCATTTTTTTTTTTTGTATTAATTATAATTGTTTTTTTTGTTTGGAATTTTTTTTTGGGTTTAGAATAAGTGCATGATAATTATAGTGTTTAGTGTTTAAGTCAATTATATAGTGAATTTATAACGCGATAGCAAATTGTGAGTGCCTAAAGAAAAAAAAGAAAATTTAAAGAAAAGAAATACTCACAGAATATATACTGTGGGAAAATTAGTGGTTCCGTATCCGTTCTAGTGAAGGGCCAACAATAGTACAGGCGGTTTATGTCACGGTAGCTATGTTTGATTATGTTGTACAGGGAGATTTATCCCATATGTGGTTTTAGGGAGCTCCTTCAGGCCTGTAGAAAAAAGTAGAGGAGATAGTATATTTTGTTTTTGGGGTTGTTATCGATGCTATTGTGAGGTTGAGTCTGTGCTAGAATCGCTCGACACCAGTGAACGCCGGAAGAACGGTATATGTTTTATGATTGTTTTTTTTTTTGCTAAATTGGAGAGATCGGCACCGAAATATTGTCCATCTTAATTTGTAATTCATTTCGTTTGTTGTTTTATTTATATTATATTAAGAATCGGGTAATATCAGAATTTAAATTTGTAATAAGTATTAACGTATTTATTGATAAGGTAGTTTATAGGAAGATTATAAAATAAAACAATGTCTTGAAATTTAATATGAAAATTGATATAGTGTGAGAAAATTTAATAGGGGTGGAAAACTGAGGTGAGTGGAAAGGTGAGTGGTAATAGGGGTCGCAATAAAAATGATGGATGCGATGCGACCACGGTTGGGATAGGGCGACTGAGGGCCCAACATCTCCCTCCTCTCCAGTGTGTTGGTAAGATATAGTCATTTTTTTTTAGAACAATAATTGCTGCGGCCCTTGGGCTAGGATAAAGGGATGGAGTCACACCCAAAGTCGGTCCGATAGCTAGCCGGTGCTCTATTTATCCTAGTGCCATTAGGACCCGTAACAAACCCTGTGGTAATGGTTTTTGGAGATGATGTTTCATTATTAATCGCAACTTTGAAGCTTCTGCCGTGAATGAAATCTGAAATAAGTTTGCATAAATATTTTGGTATATTTGCATGAAGAAGTTTAAATACTAGGCCATTATGCCAAACGGTGTCAAACGCTTTTTCGATATCTAAAAATATTAGACCCGTTGAAAGTTTATTGTTTTTATTGGTGATTATTTGATTTTTAATTCTGTTTATTTGGTGAGTAGTGCTATGCCCTTTTTTAAATCCAAATTGTTCTTTAGCAACAATAGAATTGGTCGTTACAAATTCACTAAGACGAGAATGTAGTATTTTTTCAAATATTTTACCTAAGTTGCTTAATAAACTAATAGGTCTATAGCTATTTGGGTTATTTTTTGGCTTACTAGGTTTGTTTATGGCTATAACCTTAGCATTTTTGAAATGGTTTGGGAAATAGTTGAGTTTGATGCAGCTGTTAAATATTATAACCAGTAATTTTAGAGCTTTGAGTGGTAGTTTCTTTAAGAGCAGGTTGGGAACATTGTCAAAACCAGGAGATTTTGAGGGTTTTATTAATGAGACAATATTCATTACTTCTTCTAGAGATGTATAAATTGCTGACTCAGAACTGGGATTTTCCTTCTTAAAATTATTTACTGTTGTATTTATTACTATATCCGCTGAGTGGTTGCAATTCGAAGTGAGGTTATTTCCTTTGACAAATGTATTTGCCAGGACTTCAGCCTTGTCCTTATCAGATGTTATCCTTGTATTTCCAACCTCAAGGTGAGAGATTTGATTTTTTCCTTTTCCTCGCAAGTTCCTGCTTATTCTCCAAAATGATTTATCACCTGATTTTAAATTGGATAATAATTGACACCATTTCTTATTGCGTTCCGAATTAATACTTTTATCAATCATGTTAGTTAGAAACTTAGTACATTGATTATAAAAAGTTTGCTCGGTTATATTTGAAGATCTTTGACTTTTCCTTTTAAAGCTTCTTCTTAGTTTAATATATTTCACAGTAGACGCATCCCTTGCTTTGAAAACTACATTTATAAATTTTTGTAGTTCCTGATCAATTACTACCTTTGTATTGTATATAGCCGAATTTAACGTGATTTTATTTTCTAAAAAATTCATATAAATGTTCCAGTTGGTTGCACTATAATCATAATAGTTGAGGTTAACCTGCGAGGCCACTGATCTTTTAAGTGTACACATAATGGGGCGATGGTCTGATGTTATTTCGTAATCCATTGTCTTTACGTCTATATTTAAAGCGGTATTGCTTAAAATAATATCGACTGTGGATGCTTCCCGATTGTGTTGATGGGGGAATAGGGTTGGACTATTAGGATAGTGCATAAAAAAATTGCTTGATTGCTGTAGATTGTTGAGTGCGATTCCTGCAGTATTATTTGAACGGCAATTCCAAGAGCAATGTTTGGCATTTAGGTCACCAAAAACTATATATTCTTTGGTGGAAGGTGTTAGGTTCAAGATATCAGCACAAAAGCTTTGGGTATATCTTGGTGAATATAACGAAGATACAACAATAGGTCTATTATTTATAATAACTTCAATTGAGATGTTTTCGATTGATGAAGTGTTTGATATAAAGAGGTTTTTATGAGCGACAGATTTATGAATTAACAGAGCTACTCCTCCTCCTCTTGCATTTGTTCTGTCACTTCTATATAAATAATAATTTTTAAAATAGGGTCTATGATTTTCTGAAAAAAAATGTTTCATTCATTCAAGTGAAGCATTTTGAATTCGTTCTTTTAAACAAATATTCTCTGTGTACCTATTAAAAAAAAAATATATATGAATTTCAAAAGGCAGTGTGACATAGACCTGCTTTGTTCAAAAGTTTTCATAATACTGAATGAAATTGTTGTTTACTTTTACTTTTTGGTGAGTATTTTTGTTTTCGTTCGTTACATATAAGAAGCCGAGCACCAGTGTGTTTGGCACGGCCTTCACTGCCGAAGAGGGATGCAATGATGTTGAAGTACCAAAGGCATTAGGTGATGTTTTCGAGTCTGTTGCAGTTACATTATTATTAGACTCCAATATGTCTTTAGATGCTGTGTAGTTGGTTTACTATAATATGCGTCCTGAAATTGAACTATTTAATATTTCGGTGACAAAATCACCCATAAGAGAATTACTTGAATTAGAATCTGAAACTGCCTAACTCGGGTTAGTTTTTATATGCTTTAACATTTAAATTATACAAGGGATCGAATTTTTAGCAAACCTGAAAAATTAGCTGATGTCCGACGTGTTACTGTAGAAGTTATTCGGTAGAAATTATCGTATTGCCAAATGTATTGCTGCTAAATGTGCTTTACGTCGGTTAAAGAAAAAAGGTTTGATGGGTAAACGTATTTAATTCCAGTTTTATTTTCATATTTATGTCTATGTCGTAAAATTTAAAAAAATGTATTTCTTCCAGTGGTTGGTCTTCATTGCGTTGTGATTCTGCCATTTCGAACAGTACTTTGATCCTCTCGGTGAGAGATATTCCGTTTGTAGTTCGCGGGCAATATGGAATGTAAAAGCATTAAATTGCGATAAAATAATTTGGACAATTTTAATCACATATTTTTTTATTTTGCCTGCAAATTCATAAGTTTTAATTGCTCTAGTTGATACTGCTTCCAATGAATAAACTAAATCTACCGGCTATATACCACAAATGTACATCTTCCAATGATTTTCCAATATGTAAAGATTGAATAAACACCATTTAAGAAACTACGTGCACTACAAAATCTAGATTATAAAATTTCTGCATCGATAGGCTAAAAGTACCGGTTTTCGGCCAATTAAGAAAAACACAATTTTCTTTCTTTGATAAATAATTTTGGAAGTCACATAGAGTTTCCAAAAAAATTTTAATGTATGTATAATTAAATTTGGCTTCGATTACAATAAAAATATTTCTTTCATTCACATTCAGGAATTAACAGTTTATTTATAACACATAGTTATATTTAGTATTCGGCCACAAAAAATTATAATTCGGCCATTAAATTTTTAGTTTTCAGCCATCGTGTTGGGTCATCAAAAAATGTGAAATTAATAACAAAAACAAAAGATTTTTAAGTTTTCGTTTGTTTAATTACAAAAATAATACAAAAAATAAATTAAAAATATTCGATGGAAATTTAAAATATTTAAGGAACATAAAATTAATTCAGTTTTTGGCATTTTTTAAAAATTTTTGAACACAGGCTTAAATTATTGTTGCAGTTTGCAACTATTGCAAGTGAAATCCTGTATTGCGGCTTCTTCGTAAGCCATAGTATTTAAATTTGTACATTTTAAATGATACCAATTGGGACATTCATCACAACCTATATTTTTTAAGTCATCATCTTCTACATCACTCGTTAGCTCCTCAGAACAGTTAGAGCATATTTGTTTTTCTACTTTTTTTTGGAATAATTTTCGATTTTCTCAATCTTTTATTCTTTTGCTGCAATAGTTTATCTTTTTTTTCCTAATTCGTTCTTTCTTTCTTTTTTCAACCCGCTGATGAGATGGCACTAGGTATCTTTTGTTCATTCCTCTTACGTTTGCCATTAAAACTAATTGGCTTAGGATAATGAATGTGTTTCCGTAAAGAAGATGAAATACTTTGGCTTGTTAGTTGTAATTGAGCTCTGCTCGAAAAAGATAACTGTGACTCTGTGGATACATTGGAAAGTCTGCGAAAATAAGTATTAATTTTTGAAGTGCTAGCAATTGCTTCCTTTGGCATTGAAATTTTGACAGCATCATTAACGGTAGAATGCAGAGATATTGTTGAAATAGCTGGAGATTGACATTGGACTAGGTTGCCTTCATCATTCAAATCAAAAGTACCAGTTGGAATGTTCAAATCAGGAAGTGAAATACTATCTTGATTATTACCATCAGCAATTAAAAAAACTTCATTTAAAGGTTCAGAAAAAGCAATTCCAACTTCATTCTCTTCAAGTAGTATTTCCATATTTTCTGCAATTATCTTTTCATTTTGCTCTGCTATCAATAGCTCGTTAATAATCAAATCAGTGTCAATACCCTTGTTATTCAAATTCAGTTTTAATTTTTCAATTACTCCCTTTGCTATGGCAAATCGGTCAATCTCAACTGCCTTCTTGTGAAAAGACTCTGTCAGTCCTTTCGGAGCCAATGCTCTACCTGTTTTTGGGCATAGACAAAAGCTGGTCTCATCTCCGTTAAAGATTCGCGAAGGATCTAATAAAATGTCTTCAAAGTTGTTTGTTTTTAAATAGGTTTCAAGTTCTTTGAACCACGAATGCAGGAACTCTTTCGTTATCACTGCCCTTCCTTTACTAAGGTTTTCAGTCGTCCTATGCACCAACTCAGGGTTTCTTTTTAAAAACGAATTGTACCACGTTCGACCTGGCCTATCATCTTTAAACGGATTTTTTCTCTTGTCATCTTTTATAATTTTTTGTACTGTGTTTAAGAGATCGTGAGGCTTTAAGGGAAATCCACATTTGGCCATATTTTTGCACCACTCAACTATTTCTTTCTCTTCTGGCTTTGATAAAATTGAAGAAGGCCCCATTTTTCCAGGAAAACTTGGTATCCTACCCTTTAATCTATCTTGTAGTGTAGCTCTAGGAACACTATATTCTTTTGAAGCTTTTCTTATACTTAAATATGAACTTCTTATTTCCTCCAAAGCCTTTTCCATTGATTTATGGTCATATTCATGAATTTGTCGTTTTTGTATTACTGACATTACTAAAAGTAATGCATAATAATAATGGGGCCCTATGCTCCTTATAGGAGTTTCGGGAACATATATATAATAATAATAATATTCATTAATTTTGTTAATTAATTAAAGGTAAATGGTGTATATATTAATCTCAAAAATAGGCAGCCAACTATTGAAACGAAAAAAATTTGAAGTCGGCCAGTTGAAATAAGTTTCATTTTACCTATACCGGAAACTGAAATTTTGGGAGTAATCGAGAGATTTTTTTTTTCGATAAGATATGCTTGCAAGAATGTTCCTAGGAAATTTCAAGCCAATATTCAACATTTTATGTTTTTTCAGTAGTCGGCCACCATCGGCCGAAAACTAAATTTAAGGCAAAACTCTGTACTAGACTGTGGCCAAGCCAATTTTTATTAATAAAATTTAAAAATATTAACTTTTAATCTTTAAAAATTATAGTTAAAACTAATGCTTCCAATCTAAAAAAAAACACTATATGCAAATTAATTTAATAAGAAACTTTTACTTACCAAATAAAAATCTCGTACCACTAATAAAATTTTAGTAAATCTCGCGATATTACTTTTTTGGCAAATGACGACCAACTGAGACTCAATTTGTGAACTTACTAACACATGTACACATGGGAAAATTTTTCTAACGCTACAATAACATTTTATAAAGGTTTTCTAATACCGGAATTCACACGTTTTTATGTTTATTTCTTATTATTCTAGTCGAAACATGAAAGTGGCCGACTACTGTAAGGTGGACGAAAACCAGTACATTTACCCTATATACTTTTAAAACATATCATTGGTCTTTGTAAATGTTCTTATTATGGAAAGAAAGCCACATCTTCGAGGCCATATGAGCCTATTGCACTTTCCAATATATCCTTTTGGCTTTCTTTTAAATGTTCTATGTCCAAAATTTTCGCAACGCTGGCTGATAATTTGGCGTAAATCTTTTAAATTGAACTACAATCGTTTTCTCCTACTAAGATTTATTTGCTTTCGAGCTGTTGAAAATATAATTCCCATATTTCATTAAATTAAAGACATAATTCCACTCTGACCATACCAAATGCATGAACTTACAGTTTTTCTATTCGTATTCGTATTGCTTTTGTTGCTTCTATTGTTTATGTTCATTATAATTGAATCCTACATTAACTTAATTCCTAGGTGTAAGTTAAGGTATGTCTCACATACTGTGAAAGACATACCAACAATTATGGTAAACAAGTCCGTCCGCCAATTAAATCATCTAAAATGGTATCATTCATTTACTTTTTATTTTTATGTGCAAAGAAAACAAATATGTTACCACCCAGCTTGACGAATATTTTATTTCGTCATTTATTTTATGAATGTTTTGCCCGCATCAAATTACTCTCAACGGGCACGAGTATGTTGCAATATCACATTGCATTGTTTTACATTTATTTTTATGTCGCAATATCATATTGCATTCCCAGGCATTTTTTATTTATTATTTTTCTGGCACCAATTACGGCCATTCACACTTTTATTTGTTTTGGGTGTCAGTTTCACAAAACATTTCCTCAAACCGCTGCATTTTATTTTGTCCCCTAATTCTGCAACGTAAACAGTCCTCAAGTCAGTGCACTTGAAACTTTCACGATTTATGATTGTGAAACCAAGGCACTTGACTTGCATTTATGTCAACCATATTTTTTGATTGAGTTGCGTTTTTTATGGTTTTCAGGTTTGGCTTGCGTTGGCATTTTTTTCGGTGGTGTTTCTCTGTCGTTGAGGAATTGACCATTCTTTATATTTATTATGATTAAGTAAAATAGAGTCAGTATGAAGTAAGACTCAGGTCTCATAGTAGGTAAAATAAAATAAATGGAATTTAAGTAATTATGATTCAATTAATGAATTTTAAGAATAAGTAAGATTTAAATAAATCGACTCTATAATTTGTGAAAGTTTAAAATAAATAAAATTTAAATAAATTAACCCAATACTTTGTGAAAGATTAAAGTAAAATAAAATTTAAATCAAATTACTCTATAATCTGTGAAAGATTAAAGTAAATAAATCATCTCTAAAACTTGTAAAAGTTTAAATAAATAAAATTTAGGTAACTTAACTCAATAATCTGTGAAAGATTAAAGTAAATCAAATTTAAATAAATTAACTCTATGTTAACTCTATAATTTATGAAAGTTTGAAATAAATGAAATTTGCTCTACAATTTATGTGTTACAATTTATTAACTTACAACCCGCAAACGCACTTTAAAATAATTAACGCCCAACGTGGGGCGAACTTTCGTAAAAAAAAACAGTGAAACGTTTTAATCAAACAAAATCAAAACTAAAATTTTTTTTTAACAACAAAATATTTTTGATTGATTTCAACTCTTGAAAAGCAATACATCAATAATAAAATCGTAAAGATTGGCAGTAATATATCAAAGACACAACGGCTACATTTCTGGCGAAAAAAATCCTGTACAATCATCATCAGCACACGCAGAGAGAAGAATGAAAGCGAAATCTAAAAATAGCGGGAAAAAAGGAGGAGACATGAAATTGGAAAACATCTTTATGTAAGTTGACTTTGGTGTATAGAATTAATAAATTAAAAAATAAATGTAAATTTTTATAACATTATTTAGTCTTATCCTAAATCATTTGTGAAAAGCCTATATTAGCCATACGAAATTTAAATTTTTTCCTTTGTAAACAAAAAATGCTGAACTTAAAACAGTCATATTTAAAAAGAAGTTCTAAATACTCTGTGAAATTTAAAGTAAAACCAAGAATAAATTTTGGTGTTATTGTAAATTAAATTATTTTTAAAAAATTTTTTAAACTATTTATTAATCCCTTGTGAAAAAATATTAAATACTTAAAATTTTTTTAACTAAATTCTATTCTAAATTTTGTTTTATGAACAAAAAATTATTATATAAAAAAAAACTTTTTACGAAAAATTAATCATTTAAAACTCCTCTTTTTGTTGCATAAATAAAATTGTTCTATACTAAATTTTATGCTTTTCAACAAAACGATCATTATAAGCTAAAATTGTATTCCCTTTGCAATTGCGATTACCTAAATTCTCTAAGCCGTATTTTGTGACAGTTCTGGCGCATTAAGATTGTAGATTAAAATTTTGTAGATTAAAAAATGACGTACGAGTCTGACACTTCATCCGAATATCATTCGGAAATAGAGGACAGATTGGAGACACTAATAGATCTTTACACCATTAGGGAAGAAGATAGGGACACCTTACGAAGACTATCCAGTGCAATAACTAGGCTAAAAAGTATAGCAAGGGCTAAATACCTAAGGAACAACGCTAAACGGAAACCCATTAGGGTATAAGGATTCCCATAATACTTCTGACGATTAATGACTTAGACCACGGACATTCACCTCATCGCATTTACAGAAAGGAAGAAATAAAAATCCCAATAGGGAACGTAATTGACAGAGTAATTTTTTTTTTAAAGAGTAAAAAAGAGAGAAAAGTGGAAAAGGGAAAAAACTTTTCAAAATTTATTTTTTTTTAAAGAAAAAATAATACATTTTAAAATGAGAAGCTTCAACAGTAAAGAAAATTAAAGCATTATTTTTGAGGAAAATTTTGGCATTTGATTTTCTAAACACAACAATTGCAACTAAAACTTAAAACAAAGGAATGAAACAAAATAACAACTCACATAGTGAGGAGATGCAACAAAATAGTTGCATCCACATTAGATTAAGCAAATATGTAATAAATACCTCATTTTATTATTATTTTTATAAAATAAATAGCACAAATTATTCTAAATTTTTTTGTAATAAACGAATTAAAATTTTTTAGAAGAAAATGAAATCTAAATATGGATTCGATGAATTCGCTAACGGAACAAAAATTCCCATGAACATCGAAGAACCTTTTTTTTTTATGACAACTTACATAGTAATGAGGTGCAATGAAATAATTGCACCCACATTAAAATAAAGAATTTTTTTTTTAAATATTAAAGACAAGAATTAAATCTGTGGAAGAGAAAATTATAAAAACCATATAAGAAAATTTTTAAAAATCCTAAAACTAATTAAATAAAAAAAGAAATGAAAACCTACATAGTAGGGAGTTGTAGCAAAATGTTGCAACCTTATCTTATTTAAAAAAAGAAAATTTAAATGAAAATGTAAAACTAATCTTAAATTAAACAACTCACATAGTGAGTAGATCTAACAAAATGGATGTAACCACATTATATTAAGCAATTAGGAAATAAGAAATTAATTTTCTCTCTGTAATTTTATGATTTGAAATTGTAAAAGAATTTTTTTCCCCAGCAACTTAGAAACACCCATAGATTTGACTATAAATATTTATTTTTTACGCGATTTCGGCTTGACAATCCAATGCGATTTGTATTGCCATCAGACGGGGACGTCTGAAATTTAAAAGGGGGAGTAGTTAAGGTATGTCTCACATACTGTGAAAGACATACCAACAATTATGGTAAACAAGTCCGTCCGCCAATTAAATCGTCTAAAATGGTATCATTCATTTATGTTACCACCCAGCTTGACGAATATTTTATTTCGTCATTCATTTTATGAATGTTTTGCCCGCATCAAATTACTCTCAACGGGCACGAGTATGTTGCAATATCACATTGCATTGTTTTACATTTATTTTTATGTCGCAATATCATATTGCATTCCCAGGCATTTTTATTTATTATTTTTCTGGCACCAATTACGGCCATTCACACTTTTATTTGTTTTGGGTGTCAGTTTCACAAAACATTTGCTCAAACCGCTGCATTTTATTTTGTCCCCTAATTCTGCAACGTAAACAGTCCTCAAGTCAGTGCACTTGAAACTTTCACGATTTATGATTGTGAAACCAAGGCACTTGACTTGAATTTATGTCAACCATATGTTTTGATTGGGTTGCGTTTTTTTATGGTTTTCAGGTTTGGCTTGCATTGGCATTTTTTTCGGTGGTGTTTCTCTGTCGTTGAGGAATTGACCATTCTTTATATTTATTATGATTAAGTAAAATAGAGTCAGTATGAAGTAAGACTCAGGCCTCATAGTAGGTAAAATAAAATGAATGGAATTTAAGTAATTATGATTCAATTAATGAATTTTAAGAATAAGTAAGATTTAAATAAATCGACTCTATAATTTGTGAAAGTTTAAAATAAATAAAATTTAAATAAATTAACCCAATACTTTGTGAAAGATTAAAGTAAAATAAAATTTAAATCAAATTACTCTATAATATGTGAAAGATTAAAGTAAATAAATCATCTCTAAAATTTGTAAAAGTTTAAATAAATAAAATTTAGGTAACTTAACTCAATAATCTGTGAAAGATTAAAGTAAATCAAATTTAAATAAATTAACGCTATGTTAACTCTATAATTTATGAAAGTTTGAAATAAATGAAATTTGCTCTACAATTTATGTGTTAAAATTTATTAACTTACAACCCGCAAACGCACTTTAAAATAATTTGTACAAGTCCATCTACTTATAGGAATAAAAAAGTACAAAAATAATGTTTTATTTATGAAGCCAACGGTATAGCACCCAATGATATGGGAATATTACCGGACAAATTACGATGAGGACCACTGACACGCACTCTATATGCAAGTCATAATCCAAAGCAATAACACCACAATTCAAGTTTCGTGATCAGCAACTGGACCAATAGTTAGCGTAGCTGTAGTAATTTTTGATTCCTTCCTTTCGTCCCTGGGTTGAGAAGTGGTGAATGTAACTGGCTTACGTATAACAAATTTATCTGCATTTATATCAACATAACTAGTATTATCACAATCGCAAGCTATGGGTTTTAATATTGACCTTGTATATTTTTATTTCAAAACAGAAAATACAATATTATTAATGTTTTTTTGTTTTTAATGCATACACTCACTATTTATTCCATTATTATTATTATTGTTTTTATTCTGTCATTGGTTACAAACATGTTGTGTAGCTGTTCGCTTGCACACATTATATTTTTTATATTTTATTTTTTAATCTCTTTCTCGCATTATGAAGTGTAAAATTAAAGTAAACAAAAGTAAACAAAGCCATACGGTCCGAGATTACTTTTTTGACAGCTGTCAAGTTGTCACGACTGTGTTAGGCTGTGACTCTTAGTCTTGTTGTGCAGGAAACCAAATAAATAAAATAAATAAATAAGATACAATACTTATGAATATATTATTTCTTATAATTTTTAATAAGGTATTTAAGTAGTTAAATAACACGAACAATTTAGAGTAAAATGATAGGGATAAATTTAAATCAGTTCAAACACAATCATAAATAGTTTATTAAAATATCTTTAAACTTCCGTAATGAGTGGGAAAAATGTCTATCACTATAAGGAAGAACAGTATTCCATAACCTACCAACACGAACTGTAAATGAGCTTTGCATATATAGTGTAGAAAATTGTGGACATATTAAGCCCCTCACACTCTACATGAATTCATAAATACATGTAAAAATGATGAAGTATGTCTGAGATGCCACGGAAACCATAAAACAAATGTATGTGATAAAGAAGATATCAAAAAATGTATAAATTGTGTTAAAATAAATAAAAAGCTAAACTTAGGCCTGGAAGAAAATCATTACACAATGGATAAAAAATGCTCCGTTTACCAAAATAAACTTAATATTAAAAAAAGAAGAATTGGTTTAAATTCCTAACAACCAAAGCACATTCGAGGAATATATACAAATATACAAGGTCTGATTAACAATTATAACCAATTGGAAATAATAGCGGCAATCGAAAATCCAGATTTTATTATACTGACTGAAACGCACATGACTGAAGAAATTGATGAAAAAGAGATAGAACTTCAAGGATATAAACATACAAGTACATTTTCCAACTCGACAAGAACTGGTGGTGTGATAAGCTACTTTAAAAATCAATGGACTATAACAAGACTTTTCGAAAAAGTAAATAACTCAAAATACTGGATAAATGTGTGTACAGCTAAATACAAAAAAAATATTTTTCATATTAATGGCAGTATATAGATCACCAAATTGTAGGGATATTGAATTTTTTGAAGCATTTGAAGAAACTTTAGAAGAACTGGATGAACAGAACTGTGAAATATTAATAGCAGGAGACTTCAACATAGACTGGTGCAAAGAAGGAACATACCAAAGCAAAATGGAGAGTATTCTAAATGATAACGGTCTTACACAAATTGTTTCGGAATATACAAGAATAACAGCAAATTCTAGAACATTAATTGATTACATCATAACGAACAACAAAAAAATAACAGTAAAAAATAATAATAAAAATAAGATAGCAGATCATGAATCAATAGATATAATAATAGACTTTAATAACGAAAATGATGAACAAGTTCATACCAAAGAAATTGAAATATTTAAATATAATAAAAGTGTATTTTACCGAGAATTAATCTAAAGAATAAGTAGAAATACAAATGACATTTTAAATAATAATGTTATCTTTTTTGACTCATGTCTAGAAAACACTATAAAACAATTTACATATAAAAAAGTAATAAAAGAAAATAAGAACACTAGCAAATGGTTTAATAATGATCTAAAAATTCTTAAAAGACAAAAAATTTGTAAATATCAAACGGCAAAAATTGAAAATACTATTGCAGCATGGAATGATTATAAGGAAATAAGAAATATATACAAAACAAGAATTAATAAAGAAAAAGACAAATATGTTAATAATAAAATAAGCAATACCAAAGACCAAAAACAGATGTGGAAGGCAATTAAAGACTTAGTACTTAAAAAAAACAAAAATGTGATTCAATCTGTGATATTTAACCAAATAGAATATAAGGAGAACTATCAAATAGCATATTATTTTAACCAATATTTTGTCCATAGTATTAAGTCAATTAGAGATAAAATAGAATATGTGCAATACGTTAACCAAATACCTACGATAAACCATAAATTTAAATTCCGTGCAATTACAATACAAGAACTAAAAAGTATATGTAAAGACCTAAAAAACAAACCTGACTACAATAATGTATCACCAAAAATTATAATAGATAACTGGAACGTAACAGGCAATATTATGCTAAATTTAATAAACAAATCACTAGAAACTGGAATTTTCCCTGATAACTGGAAGCATCAATGGTAACGCCAATTGAAAAAATTGCTAAAACAAAAAAATGTGAAGAGTTTCGCCCAATAAATACCCTAAAGACATGTGAGAAAATTATAGAAAAAGTTGTAAAAGAACAATTGGAAAACTATATGGAAACAAACAACTTATTTTCAAAATACCAATCTGGTTTTCGTAGGAAATTTTCGTGCGAAACAGCAGTTAATTACGTTATAAATCGATGGAAATTAGTAGAGAAAAATAAAAAAATCACGGCAGTATTCTTGGATTTTAAACGGGCTTTTGAAACAATAGATAGGAACATATTAATACAAAAACTAAATATGTACGGTATCACAGAAAACGAATTGGAATGGTTTAAATCATATCTTACACATAGAAGACAAATCACAAAAGTTAATGGGGTTAAATCAGATCCGATAAGCAATGGATTCGGAGTGCCACAAGGTTCAATACTGGGAGCACTATTATTTATTATTTACATAAATGATATGCCAAACATTATAAACAAATGTGAAATAGTACTATATGCAGATGATAACTTTAATTTTTACAGAAGCAAGTACAAATGAACAATGTTACATGAACTTAGCAGAAGACATGAAAACTATAAATAACTGTAGCTATGTTCTGTAACTCTCACATCGGAAAGTTTTCACATGGAACATATAAAAGTGAAATAAAAACGTTGCGAACTGACACAAAATACTGTTTCTCACATTCGACTGGTTCTGTAACTTTATTTTGTGACAACTATCTGTCACGTAACGTTTTTTCTCACATTTATTGGAAAAATGAGAAAAAAGTGTTTCTGTAAAGTAGGCATGTGAAAAGATTTGAAATTGAACTGTCAAATTCACTCACATCTGAAAGCTATGCGAAATGAGTTTTTAAATTCAGTTGCTTTAAAAAAAAAATATATATATATATAAGATGGCACCGAATATTGGAGAAAAGGTAAGAAATATGTTAATTTTTTATTTATCATTTACTTTTAGTATTTACATTTAAATTTTTGTTTTTGCAATTATTCAGAATGTGCAACGAATTTTCTAAATTCAAAAAAAAAAAAAACTTGTGGACTACGTCTTCCAATTTAACTATAAAGAAAACCCTGATCTTCATTATGTCGGCACGAATTTTTGGTGTGCTTCAGAAGTTGTGGCAGAAGAAGATGTTATAGATAGCATATACGAAACCATAGCGTTGGTACCACCACACACCTTAAACTTGAATGATACTGAAACTGTAACAATATCGGACAATGATGATAAGGATAAAAAAAATCATTCTGAGACAATATTCACTTATATATGCACTTTTTAAGTACTTATATATGCACTTTTTAAGCACTTATATATGTACTTTTTAAGAAATTATATATGCATTTTTTAAGCACTTATATATGTACTTTTGAAGTACTTATATGCACTTTTTAAGTAATTTAATTAAAATTTCAGACAGTTCTTACATATTGATTCTTTAATTGTTGGAAAAATTGTGAGCAATAAATTAATTTGACATTTTTGAAATTTTAACTTAATTCATTTACATTTTTTTTATTTATACATATTTACGATTTTTAATAAATTTTTTTCATTTTTTTTACCCTAAAACATTCTCTTAATTTTTTTATAACTAGCTCCAGCTTTACGATTGTGATTAGCTCTAGATGATTTATTACGTAGAATGTCTTTTTCTTGGCCCTGACTCTTACTGCGCCCCACCACATTACGCGGCTGTTGTGGCGTTAAAGAACCCTTTTGAGCATATTTAGCCTCACGTTTAGCTTCATAACGAGCTCTTGCGTCTTCTGGATTTTCACAAAAATTCATACATTTACGTTGGTTATTATGCTGCTGTCGGGTGTTAGAATCTTCCACTTCACTTTCGTTTTCATCTTACGATACATCAGCCACGTTAGACAACACTTTTTAATGTCTTTTGATTTTATAACTCTTGTTTAACATTCCAACAATGCCTCAAAACTATCATCATATTCATCATCATATTCTTCACCATATTCTGGATCTCTTTCGCTAATCATGGAATATTTTGATAACGATGTTTAATTGCGGCCAAGTCACTTTTATCGTCTAAGAGTTGTGTAGCATTTTGTATAATAATACATTGAGGATTATCTTGGTTCATTATATCATATTTATCACTATCGAAAACATTATAATGTTCAATACCGCTTTCTTGATAGAACTTATCTTGTGGATCGGGTGGTATATAAACTTCATTAACATCGGCTTGATCTAAATCAGGTGGCAAATTGTATTCCAATCCCGCTGCTATAGCTTCTTCACTAGAAGCATACCGAAATGAAAGCCGTCTAATGAAACCAGTGTCCAGATGAGGTGGAGAATCCAATATCATGGCAATTTCTGACTCAAAATCTCTCTTCGCAGGGTTTTTAGTGTTGTTTTTTGATGGTCTTAGCATTCGTATCAATAATATCTTGATGTATTATTAGATTTTGTAGATCATTTATGGTTTCCATGGTAGCTGCTTCATTTTTATAACGTACTATAAAGTTGGCTTTAAAAGAATCTCTAGAAAACGAATATATTTATACATGATTTTTTAAAATTTATATGCATATTCACAAATCGCTTCAAGCTTGCTTTAATATTTCTACATCTAAACCCACGGGATAGTGACGTTCATAATCGACCACAAAAGTTTGCTCTGGCAAACATTCGGTTAATAAGGCAATGTATTCTTCGGAAGGCATTAAACTCAACTCTCTATAAGTTATACGAAACTTTTAGCAAAGTACTTACGGTTCAGCTAAGACCGTTTCGATATATGAGTAGGCAATACTACGAAACGCTTTCAAAAACTGCAAACGAGCATAATTTAACCATAGTAAACTTTTAGCCCCCTCATTAATCAGAAAAATATTCTTATACAAAAAAGGCAGCGTGTTATAAAAGTTGGCTATATGAGCCAATTTGATTTCGCCACACATAGATCTTACAGCAGGACATACATCCAGCATTACGTATAAGGTAAATGCACGATCTAAAGTATACAAAGCGACATTAATTTAAGTTCTTATATTTTTATATATACAACTTTTTGTTTACTTTTATTTGTTTGTTTTTATTTTTTGACAGCTGACTTGGAATATTCCAATAACAACGTAACCAGTGTTGTAACTTCTCACATTAAGATACGGACACAGTTTTTACTCACAAATCGAGAAACAGTGGAATTTTTTGTTTCATACTTTTTCGATGTGAGAACTTTTCACATAAAATACAGAACACGGGTACTGGTTAAACATGAATAAACTAAAACTAAATGAGAATAAAACAAAACTAATGGAAATTAACATGAAAAGCGAATCAGTATTTAAAATAAATAACGAAATAATAGAAAAAGTCGATAGTATAAAATATCTTGGGTTTATAATAGATAAAGAATTAAAACTAAAAAAACATATAGAATTTATATATAAAAAAATCGGCAAGAAAATTGGATTTTTTAAAAGAATAAGGAACAAAGTTTCAATAATAACAGCTATAAATATATATAACACAGTGATAAAACCACATTTTGAGTTTGGTTCAACAATTTTATATACATGCTGCAATAAAACACAAATGGATAGATTACAAAAGTTACAAAATAAAGCAATGCGTACAATATTAAGATGCAACAAATATACACCAATACAACACATGCTAGATACATTAAAATGGCTCAACATTCGACAAAGACTGGAATTAAACACGATAAACTTTATACAAAAAATGAAATTGGAAATGCACCGGAATATTTAATGGAGCAGTTAACATACGTTGGGGAAATACAGCCATATGGCCTTAGAAATACGGGTAATTTCAGACTGATGAGAGTAACAACAAGTGCGATGCAAAAATCCCTATTTTTTAAAGGACTTCAAATATATAATAGCCTACCAATTTATATTAAAAATGAGAGAAATTTTAATGTTTTTAAAAGAAATATTGTTAGATATGTAAGAAATAATATGCAATAAAACATCTTCAGAGAAATGAAAAGTATTTTAAATACTACTAATAAATTAAATAATAATAATAATAATAATAATAATAATAATAATAATAATAATAATAATAATAATAATAATAATAATAATAATAATAATAATAATAATAATAATAATAATAATAATAATAAAAAAAAAAAACTACAATATAATTAGGCGCTCCTACTTTAAACGTCTTATAAAAGAGTAAGAGTAATCTCATATTTATAAAGTCCTCAAAATTCGTTCCTAAAAACTTTATCAAATACGGGGTTACATGAGCCCGATATCCCAAACCATATATGTACATAACGGATCATTTGTGCAAACAAAGTTTAATCTGACATGTAAATTCTTTTTGGATGTATTACTGTAAACTTCGATACCATACAAAACTAATGGCATTATCAAGGCATGTCTTAATTTTTCTCTTATAAAAAATGCCAATTTAATATTAATTGAATAGAGTCTTTTCAGAATCAAAGAAATTCTGCTTATTATGAAGTTAGTATAGAAGCGAATTATGAGAAGGATATAATAGTATATATTTTAATAAGTTCAGGACTCGAATAATATAAAGATGGTTCGGTTGGAAGTATTTATTCCCAAGCGCAATATAGCCATTTTTAGAGGGAAGATTCTAGAAAAGAAGTCGAATCGCAGTAGACGCAAGAGCGCTCCAGTAAGATTATTAGTACATACATAAAGTAAAAAAAGTATCGAACACATATTTAAAATTAAAAAAAGGCTAAAAGCGAAACTGAACCGCAGATTAATAGAAACAGGTTAAAATTAACTAAAAAAAGGAGTGAAATAGTGAACAAATTAAACAAGGTGTAAGAAAAGGTTAGGAAAAAATACTGCTGCAAATAAACCCTGTTGTGAAGTCTAATGATTTTGGAGAACTGGGACGGTGTTGCAGTATAGCAAGGTAAAGGGTTTGACGTATCATTGGAAACCGGAAGCTTCGCAGAAGGCGACATCAAGTTCTCCAGTGCGTACTATAAAATGGGTCCACTTCATTCGATGTATGTTTTGACCTCTTAGCCCTTTCAGGAAAGGAGATATTAGAGATTTTACCTAAACTTTTTATTTTTTGGCGAAAATAACCCATAATATATTATACTATTATTCTACTCTTATTTATTCGTCCTATTATGAAAATGAAATGAAATAAAGCTAGTGGACCCAGCTTTCATTCAGTTGTTGTAAATACCAACACTATATAGATCATTTTATGATATAATGGGACGTTTCGAAAAAAAAAATTAAAAAAACAAAAAATCAATAGGTTCATAATAAGTTAAGGGATTTCGAAATTTGAAATAACAATTTAAAGGCACTCAAGTAAGCTTTCCAATGGTATATGTATATATTGCTCAAAATCCGATTATAAGTAACAAAGTTATGTACAAATCAAGGTCAAAGCTTTGTCGGTCCATAATTCAAAAAATAGGCTCGACCGCAAAAAAGTATTTCTCCTAAATCACACCAAAAGCCCCTATCCTCACCAAAAAAATGTAAAAAATTGGGGTATAGCCACTAAACTAGACTTGTTCCGAAGTAGGAAGCGCTCAGAATATCGTTAAATCATATGGGAGGTGACGTTAAATCCGTGGTGCAGTGGGAAGAGGTAGGTTAAAATTTGTTTCGTATTGATTGAGAAGATTATGAATTTTTTTCTCATAGTGTTGGCTTGATTTAAAATCTGGAGTTAAGAAGCAATATTCGAGAAGCGTCATGAACAAAATCGATGGTGGATCTTTCAAGAACGTACCCCCCGAATTGAGCTCCTTTGAAGACCAAATTCTGGAACTTTATCACGATGGATGCTGTTGATGGTGATTCGGTTACACCATTATATTAGCAGTGTTTTAAATGTCAAGAATATAATCATAAATAGTCGGAATGCAAAAATGAAGAAATATGTTACAAGTACCGTGGAAAACACAAGAGTAAAGAATCCAAAAAGGAAATAACAATGAAATGTGTTAACTGTATAAATCAAATAGAAGACTTAACTTAGGACTTGATGACAACCACGCCACCAATATTAATTAACAATTAAAAAATATATAAAATATATAATATATACGAGATTTCGAGCGAAATCTAGCCCATTTTTATTATATTTCCCATACAAAACAAAATCTAGCTCGTTACTAGATTTGTGCGAAATCTCACAATATCTTGCCAAACTTGGGCACTACCAAATAATACTACTGTGTTTTTTTTATTGTAGTAGAAAATTACAACGCAATGACTGAAAAATTGACATTTAAAAACAAAATCAAACAAGTTGAATAAAAAGGAAATGAAATATTAATTATTAAAAAAAATTACAAATCTACAATAAAAAATAGTAATTGAAAAGTTATAACTTTTTATACTTACATGTGCTAAATAATAATTGTGGAAAATGAATTAACAAATGCTGATTTTTTTCGCAAAATTTCTATTTCAGTTTGTGCTTTTTTTAATTTTTGATGCATAATATAATTATAAAATCTGTTCCTTTTTAAAATTTTCCATATATCCATTTTCCTATTGTTTTATGTATTTTTGGTATTTCCAGTTTATATGTTTTATTTTAATCATCTGTTTATTATTGTGGAAACAAAATCTCACAAAATGCCAAAAAAGTTAGATGTAAACGGTATAGATTTTGAAATAGATTTCAACTAAAATCTACTAGATTTTCCTCAGTGTAAACGCACTATAAAGGTGCTATTACATGATGTGTTTTTTACATATGTACTGTCAAATTTTCCCACAGCAAAAGTTGTACACATCGTGTGATACATATGAAACATTGTTTATGTACAATACATATGAAACATTGTTTATGTACAATACATGAGGGAAGTCACATGTACATTTTTCAATTAGAACAGGTTCTATTTTTGCATGACAAACATATGAAAATACAACACTGCTTGTGGCGAAAGAAAAACAGTAAATTATAAAGATTAATATTGACAGAAAAATAAATTGTTTAATATTAATTAACAATTAAAAAATATATAACTTTTTTTTTTGACAATAAATTTTTGTAAATTCACAAATTAAATCAGCTGTTGTTTACATTTAGAGGTTATGTCATGCGGAAATACATATGCACGTGTGATAGCAAAAATTATGAATCGTATGTAGAAGACAATTTTGACAGACATGAGGAATTTCATATGGATAAAAAAAGTGACAGTACATATGTAAAAAACACATCGTGTAATAGCACCTTAAGTGTGATAGCAAAAATTATGAATCGTAGTTAAGGTGCTATTACATGATGTGTTTTTTACATATGTACTGTCAAATTTTCCCACAACAAAAGTTGTAAACATCGTGTGATACATATAAAACATTGTTTATGTACAATACATGAGAAAAGTCACATGTACATTTTTCAATTAGAACAGGTTCTATTTTTGCATGACAAACAAGTGAAAATACAACACTGCTTGTGGCGAAAGAAAAACAGAGTACATTTTAAAGATTAATATTGAAAGAAAAATAAATTGTTTAGTATTAATTAACAATTAAAAAATACATAACCTTTTTTTTAACAAAAAATTTTTGTAAATTCACAAATTAAATCAGCTGTTGTTTACATTTAGAGGTTATGTCATACGGAAATACATACGCACGTGTGATAGCAAAAATTATGAATCGTATGTAAGAAGACAATTTTGACAGACATGAAGAATTTCATATGGATAAAAAAAGTGACAGTACATATGTAAAAAACATTTCGTGTAATAGCACCTTTAAAAATGACATTTTGACAGACATACGGAATTTCATATCAATAAAAAAAGTGACAGTATATATGTTAAAAAAAACACGTCGTGTGATATCACCTTTAACGGCAATTAATAAATTCTTGTCCGTATTTATTTAAAGGAATTAATATATTAATATCTTCCTATTTTAAGAAAATTTATTAATATATTAATTTTCCTCTTATGTTAAACCGGCGGAGTTTTTATTATAATTGAAGTGTTAACTTGACAGAATTATTTTTAAAATGATATTTTGGTGTGTCTTCTTGACATCAGACATTATAAATATTGTTCTTTAGAACCGCGTGTTCTTCATTTTGTTTTTTGTTTATCTTCTCCTGCTTTAACATTATGGTTGTTTCTAAACGGTGTAAAATTTGTGCAGTTCTTGATGCTGATAATATTCCAATATCTGGAGAGTATTTCGGTAAACTATTGCCGAAATTAGTTGAAAGAGTATGTGGAGTACAGGTATTTTAACACTTGCTACAATATTATGTTTTTGTATGTGTCTCGCATCCAGTCAGTTATGTATCAACCGCTTTTTCCTTTTGCTTAATTTGATCAGGTGGACGAACGTAAAATAAAAGGGGTTATGATATGTCTACATTGCGCTATAGAGTTGGTACTTACCGATGTTTTCATTGATAAATTGCGAAATTCTGTAAAACGTTTGCAAAAAAATGCCAAGGAAACAAAACCTAAAACTCCGTCGAAAGATCCAAATAAAAAAAATGGTGATAATGATAAAGTAAATGGTGCTGTAAGTGAAGTAGCCACAACTGATGCAAATGGTGAAACTCAATATCAAAATATATCTAACGTTATAAAAGCTATTGAAGAGACGCTCGTGTCGAAAACGCCCAAAAAGGTTGTCAGACGTAAATCAGTGTTCCCCGATAAAAAAAATAGCAATACACCCGAAGAAAATTCAGATACATTAAAATTCAAAAAGATTCCAGATAATGTGCCGCCAACTAAGGCCTCACCCAAGAAAGACAAAAAACGCAAACCAGAATCTATTGCAGAGCCTGCCAGTCCCGATGCTGCAGACAACATTGATTTTAAACCAATAAAGCAACCAAAAACATCTGTATCTGTCGCTGATGAAAGTTTAATGGATTTGACTATCGATGAGCAGGGATTGCATTCCAAAAATATTAAACAACCGAAAGTAACCAATTGCGTCATATGCGGTGAAAGTTTTAGTAAGAAAACTTTATTGCGAGAGCATTTTGACGCTTGTCACATGGGAGAGAGACTTAAAGAATGTCCACATTGTTCGACTGAATTTCGTTCACAACAAAAATATGATTCGCACGTATTTAATGAGAAGTGCAAAAACATCCTGCATCCCTGTCAGAATTCGAGATGTAACAAACATTTTAAAACAATTCAGAAAATGGAATTACACATGCATGAGAAACATTCACCACAAAATGCATCGGATACTGAATGAGAAACTGAACTTAAACTTTAAATTAGAAATGTCACAAAAAGTAAATACAACAAAAAAAATGTGAAACCAATCCTAATACATTCCCTGGTGGTTTCACTTTTAAAGTTTCTTCTTGATGGGGGGAATTTTTGCAGAATAATCTCTGTTGTTGTTTCTCTATCTGAAAATGATCGTTTTACAAAAAAAAAACAAATTTCAGAGTTTAATAATTCCATAGATAGAAAGTAAAGTTGGTTACCGTTACCGCATCTAAATAACGAAGATTGGTAATCAATTTGTTACAATTTAGGCAGTAGGTATATTAATTATTTAACTTTTAATATGCCAAGTGATTGGTAAGATTTTATTTGAACAATTTAATGCATGAGTTTTTAATGTTTCACAATATACCAGCAGAATGAAGCTACTATTCAGTATTAAGGCAAAAGGTTACAAGATGGCGGATGAATACTTGAGTGACACTTCAATTTTAAATCAAACAATTTTAAGTTTTGCTATAGGTACTAAAAATTTCATATTTTAATAAATGTATATGTATTTACATGACTGTACATACATACGTAAGTACAAAAACATCACATATGTATATCAATTTCTCCAACTGCAGTCGTTTTAAAAAGAAATGGCTGTAATTATGTAGTCAATGTTAAGGCCTAGTAATAGTGCGTTTACATCTAAGCAAAATCTAGTAAATACGAGATTTCGAGCGAAATCTAGCTAATTTTTACTAGATTTCCCATACAAAACAAAATCTAGCTCGTTACTAAATTTGTGCATAATCACACAAAATCTTGTCAAACTTGGGCACTACCAAATGATACTACTGTGTTTTTTTAAATTGTAGTAGAAAATTAAAACGTAGTGACTGAAAAATGGACATTTAAAAACAAAAGCGAACAAGTTAAATAAAAAGGAAATAAAATATTAATTATTAACAACAAAAAATTACGAATCTATAATAAAAAATATTTAGTAATTGAAAAGTTATAACTTTTTATACTGACATGTGCCCATTCCAATCTGCTAAATAATAATTGTGGAAAATGAATTTGTTTTTGTTGTTCAACCCATACATTTAACAAATGCTGATGTTTTTTTTCGCAAAATTTCTATTTCAGTTTGTGCTTTTTTCATTTTTGATGCATAATATAATTATAAAATTATTTGTTATATGAGCAGCTTTGTATACAACTGACAATTGAATTATGTTTGACAGCAGGACTATCAGCTGCTCGAAAGCATTTTGATGATTTTGTAAAAGCACAAATTCTCGCATGCAAAAAGCTGGTTATGGTGTTTTCTTTTCTGAAATAAAATGTTACACCTTTATTATGTACATTTTTTTAATGTTTACCCCACACTTTTAAGATGTCGCATTTTAAATGGTCAGAAGTCTCTTGTGTTTAACGTGAGTACCCGTCTCGTTGACATAACCTCACGGTGCTCTGAACACTGGATCGGAATATGCGCCGACCACCACCCCATTGTGTAGTTAACTACACTCCGGTACCAATTCAAGATTTGTGCATTTGGGCAACATTTAAATGGTCAGAATAGAACATAAAAGCACAACTTTGTAAAACTTTTTTCAGTGAACAGCTGTTTTTTGTTGACATTTTTCTTGAATATAAAGGGTCCGCCAATTAACTTTTTTTTTTTGAAAATGCTATAAAAAAAAAAACTACTGAATATTATCTCAAATTTCTTTTTTTATTTGAAAGTACAATCCATCCGGTTAATAATGGAAAATAATTTCATTCAAATGGCTGCCTCGGCTGGCCATTCAGTAGCCTACAGTTGCCTATCGGTCCAATTTTTAAGCACATTGTCGATTGTGTGCAGCTGTATTTCACCAATGGCTTCACGAATATTGTCCTTTAAAGCGTCAATTGTCTCTGGCTTGTTGGCGTAACACTTATCTTTGAGGGCACCCCACAAATAATAGTCCAACGGTGTCAAATCGCAGCTCCGAGGTGGCCAACAGACATCAGCTCTGCGGCTGATAATGCGATCTTCAAAAACAGGGCGCAAAACATCGAGTGTAGCTTCGGCTGTGTGGCACGTAGCGCCGTCCTGTTGAAACCAAATGTTGCCAATATCCTCCTCTTCAATTTTTGTGAACAAAAATTCGTTCAACATGGCCCGATAACGATCGCCATTGCAACAATTTTGCTTGTTTACATACCCGCCAAGATCAAAATGACCTTCATCTGAAAAGATGATTTTTTTTTTTTGGCAAAATCGGTATCTTCTGTAAGTCGATCGCAGGCCCACTTAGCGAAGCGAAAACGCATTGGATGGTCAGTTGGCTTCAACTCCTGAACTAATTGGACTTTGTATGGCGACATACCAAGGTCGTTATGCAAAATTAGTCTCAATGATGCCTCCGAAATGTTCAATTCTTGACAACGACGGTGAATTGATGTTGATGGCACTTCACGCACACTTCCTGCCACTGCAGCAATATTCTCGGGTGTACGCACTGTTTTTGGCTTTTCACGCTTTGGTTTATCGATGAGGATGCCAGTTTCTTTTACTTTTTTCACAAGATAACGAACATACGAAGCTAACGGTGCTTCTCTTCTTCCAAAATCCGTACGCAATTTTCGCACACATTCTGCAACATTACAATGATTTTCAAAGTAATGTCGCAATATTTCCCAGCGTTGTTCCAGCATATTCGTTCAGCTGAAGGATAAACCTAATTATCTGTCAAATCAGACATGAGCTAAGTGTTACCATTCACGAAATAAGCACTAGTTAAAAAAAAAAAAAAAAAAAACTTTAGATGGCGGACCCTTTATATCAACAAATAACACAAGAAGCCAAAGCCAAAAGTAAAAATATAAATAACAATTAAAATGGAAATAGAAATGGAAACTTTCGAATATTTAATGTTTAACAATGAAAGTGATAAGAGCCCAAGTAATAGTAAAACAGTGCAGTGTAAGTATATGAAGAAAATCATAAAAATTATAATAATGTACATATAAATATAACTATTTTTTTTTTAGTTTGGACAGATGGAGACATCCGGCTGTTACTGGAACTATACGGAAACTATTTGCCAGCAATTGGGCCAATGAAAAAACAAAAAATGAGAATAGGGATATTTTATGGAACATCTTTCAAAATCTGTAATTTTGTTAATCGATTTGCGGGTTTAAAATTACTGTCGAAGTTAAATATTGCTAATTAATTTCTTAATAAAAATTCATCGACAGGCATTAATTATTAAAGATTTAAAAAAAATTAAATCCAACATAATGAATCTGAATAAGAAATAACATCATATCAATATTTAACTACGACAGTAACTTTAAACCCGCTCTTCGATGCACAAAATTACACATTTTGAAAGATGTTATTTATGAAAATAATTTGTTTCTATTTCAATGCAGTACATTTTGTATCAAAATTTATTGAAAACTTTTTTAAATATATAACTATTTTTATGAATTGAAGCCATTATTATGTTAATTTTTTTATAAATAATTATATACATTAATTTGTTGTTGAATTAAAAAAATTTAATTTGATTTCTTCATTGTTGCATTTCACCAATATCTTCAGGAAAATTTTCATTCCTATCGATACACATGTTGTGAAGAACACAACATTTTAATACACCAAATGCATTCTCGACACGTGTTCTGAAAAATCTTAAATTATAATTTTTAGTCAAATCGCTCATGTTGCCATAATTACGAAATGGTGTCAAAAGATATACCATTAAGGGGTATGCAGAATCTCCCACTAAATGATAATCAGGAAAGCATAAACGCTGCAAATCTTTTCCTATAAATGATAAATTTAATATCCTAGTCGTGGATTTTACTGGGGATTTCAATGTATACGTCTAGGAATCGTTACTTCGAATCACAAATATGCCTGTTCGCATATGTTGAGCGAATTTCATCTTTTGGTGCCCTTACTGAAATGTAAATATAAATGTAAACGTTATTAAAACTGTTTTAATAAATTTTTTCATAGCAATAGAGATTATCATACTTTTTCAAACTCTTTCGCAACAGCTTCTTTTTCATCGTCTGATTGAGGACACTATTGCTTCCGGCGCTACATCTTCCATAATGAATTGTAAAACCTTGTTGAAGGAATTGTGAAGGTTTGACAATGAAATGTCGAAAAGGTTTGCCACTTTTCTAAAGGTGGTTTTATACCCGCTAAACATACAAACAATATTTTTACTTTTTGTATTTTATGAATTTGACAAGAATATCTCTCAAAAAGAACAATGGCACCTTCCCGACTAATACGCAAATTCTTCTTAAACTATAAAAATAAGTATATATACATATATTAGAAAAAAGAGTTATTGTCCTATGAAATTAAACATACATCAACTTCAGAGCATTCATTAATTACGTTCTCCACAAATCATTTCACTCGCGGTTGTGGATTTCTTCCCATGATCATATCATATAGTATTTCATCATCAGATGATGATAAAGATGAATCTAACAACTCATCTAAAAAGTTTTTTAGCACATAAAAGCGTAGTGATATTTTCCATGTTAATTTATTTTAAACAAAATAAAAATTGAACTTTTTTTCATTTCTTCACACAAATACACATTAATAAACAAAACAAATGTCAGCTGTTTTAATGTGCGATTCTTACCCTCTGTATTTTTAAAGTGCGAAAGATGCAACATTTTCACATATTTATAGTGCGACATTTTTTAGAAAAGAACACGCTACCCTTCCGAAAGGTTGACACTTTTTTAGAAAAGAACACAATAAGAGAAAAAAGTGCGAAGTGGGAAAAACATGCAACCTTTTTTGTCAGAAAAGAAAATGCCATTATTAGTTTTTACTCGCACTCGCAACTCGTCGTTATGTGTTTAGGGCTTTAAAGGCCTGGTTAACCACACGTTGTTAAAATGTAATCGTATCGTATCGTAAAGTTGGCATTTAGTGCAATTATTTCAATTTCAATTATATATTCCTTTATTTACATATTTTAACAAATTTGATATTTACATATGAGATCTTATCTTTACATATAGATATTGCAACAAATAATATATAGGATCTAAAGATATTAAATAGTTATTTTATTTTTTTTTAATGATTTTTAAAGGAAAATGGGAGGAAAAAACTTTATATGATTTAATATATTCAAATACTATCTGAAAATGTTTATATGCTTATAGGAGGTTTATTAGTAATAATACACCTCTATAAGCATATAATTTTCAATTTGATTTCTTTTTTAATTTTACGTTATTTCTATACATTCTCTTAGCAGTGGGTAAGAGGAATTTGTCATGGGTGCATGTAAGGGATAAAATTAAATTATTGTGAATGAAAGGGAAAATACCCTAATGTAGGTAATGTACCTTTTTACCCAACCATGTGTGTTTTTTTTTTTTGCTATAATCAAATCGAAAGATAAATTCAGAAAATGGCTAAAGTTTCTTTGAGAAAAAAAAAGATACAAAAAATATGACAAAAAAAAGATGAAAGGCATTTCCTCTTTCTTTTTCTTTTTGGTCTTCAAAGGTGACACCGTGGCTCCGGAAAATTAAATATCGTCAATATAAAAAAAAAAATCAACAAACAACAAACAAATTTCAAATTTCTTTATTAAAACATCAAAAAAAAAAAAAAAAAAAAAAACCGTTGGAGCAAGTGAAACTACAATTAAAATAATTACAACCAAATTTCATGACAATATACATACATCAAGTGAACCTGCAACGCCACCTCGGTTGTCATCCAACGTGGGAGAAGCTGCACAAGCACCACCAAGCTAGGGGTGCTAGGTATTTGCCAAAGGGCTTGAACCAAACGACGGCTCAACCTCCGTACGACTTGACGGACTAGACAAAATACTCTGAAAAGAGAAAGTAATTGTTTATTTTTAATCTTTTTAAATACATTTTATATGTGGGATTTAAAAAAAAAAAAAGAAAAGAAAAAAAAAAGGAAACCCATAAAATAGCACAAAAAAAAACTAGGGAAAACATATTAACGCGGTATTAAGTGACGAAACAGCCCCTTCGTTTTAGTTTGGTAGGAAGGTGCGCGTTTTTTTTCCCAGGGTCGAGCTCGGGCCAGGATTCGTTTTATTTGTTCGTCTCGGGTTAGGGTACAATGACCCATTTAAAAATGTTTTCTTTAAGTAAAAAAATATAAAAAAAAAATATATATAAAAAAATTATATATGTATTTTTCTTAACGAATATACATATAGATGTCTAGAAAAAAAGCTAAAAACAGAAAAAAAATAAATAAATTACGGATACAAAATTTTTTATTGAACGGGCATACTTACCTTTTTGGCACACGTAGACGGACGGACCAGCTTTCGCGCAAACCATCAAGAAGCCGCAATAACCTAAAATTAAGAGGAGAAAGCAGCCAGAAACAATAAATAAAGAAAATACGGCGATAGATTTCCTACAACTAATGATCTTCCTTTTTTTACTTGTTTTAATTTTTTTATTTTTTTAATTGAAGTCAATTTTAATGAATTTAATATTGTTATAAAAAAAAAAAAAAAAAGAAACAAACAATTCCATCCAAATATCAATATTTTTTTATCATGGATTATTATTTTATATTGATTTTTTTTTACGCGTAAAATTGGATGTGAATATTTATGTATCCGTTTCCTGATATAAATTTCCTTTTAATAAAACGCAGAATTTTGTAAGACATTTTATAATGGAAAAAGTTGGTGTTAAAAATTTTTTTTCTTTGGAATGAGCGGTTAAACGCTAAGTGGTAGCAGGGAGTAAGTAAGGGGGGGCGTTATGTAAAGGTAGGTACTGTAATGATTATTGTTAATTCTTTTATTGCTCAAATCAAACTGAATATATATTTTTCAATTGCTATGACATTTTACAAATAATATCAAACAAACTTAGATTTAATTGAAACAGGTATAAATACGATACAGTTATACATTACAGTTCGGCCAACCTGATAAATTGATTGACCTCAATCAACAAAAATAAATAAATAGTGAGGTGGCCTCTTATATATAAACAAGTTGTTGTCAATGTCTCACGATATCCAGCTTCTTAAATTATTTGACTCAAAAATTGCCTTATATGGAATCTGGGATAATTGACAATTGTCAATATCTTGTATTACATACCTATCTTTATCCAATATCTTACTAATTACATAAGGGCCACGGTACTTTTCTGAAAACTTTTTATTTTTTCCAACAATATTAGGATTATTTTTAACTACAACAAAATCTCCAACTAAATACTTTTTGGCTGGCATACTATGATCTCGATGATAGTTTTGATTATATTCCTGAGACCGTTCAATACATTCTAATGCTTTCAACCTTGTCTCATTTAAATTTCTCTTAACTATTTCTCTTTTTCTGTTAGCTAAATATTCGGTAAATTGATCAATAATAATTCCACGTTGATTAACTCCAAAGAGAAGTTGACTTGGTGTTTCCTTTGTAGTACTGTGTACAGTGTTATTAATAGCAAATTCTATTTCAGATAATTTTAAAGACCAATCAGCATGTTGCAAAGGTTCACTTAATTTGCTTAACATTGCCTTAATAATACGATTTACGCGTTCAACTTGACCATTTGCTTGTGGTGATGAAACCGCAACTTTGACATGATCAATATTGTTTTTATTTAAAAACTCTTTAAATTCATTCGACGTAAAACAAGAACCTCTATCTGATATAAGACGTCTTGGTCTGCTATAGTAATTAAAATACTTTTCCATTGACAAACAAATTTCTTTAGTACTGGTAGATTTGACTGGATAAAGACGTACAAATTTTGTAAATCCGTCTACTATTACTAGTATATGTTTCCATTTTGAAAATATAGATGGTAACGGCCCAAAATGGTCCACATGAATTGTATCAAATGGTAAAGGAGTTTTAGGAATATTGTACAAATTTTGTTCATGTAGTCGTGTAGGTGTTGAATATATGATGCACTTTAAACAATTTTTAATATATTGTTTGATTTTATCTTTCATTTTTGGAAACCAATAGTTAAATTTAATTTGATTTAAACACTTTTCCACACCAAGATGCCCAATTTTTTCATGAACTAAACGAATAACATTTTCTTCCATTTCACGAGGCACATACAAAAGTAAAGAATTTGATTCTCCTTTGCGAAATAGCAATCCATCCGATAACTCAAAGTAATCGTCATTTCCATTCTCCAACTTAAGTATCAAATTTCTTATAGTTTCATCACGATTTTGCATTATTTGAATTTGTACATCTAATTCGTTAGAGTCAACAGCAGCTACTGTTTGTTGAGTATTTAATTCTTCAACATATGATATTTTATTATCTTTTTCGTAACATCTACTCAAAGCATCAACATGCCCCATCGACAAACCATTACGGTGTTGTATTGAGTAATTATAATTTTCCATTTCTAAAGCCCAACGTGATATTCTCGGATTAATTTGTTTTTTGCTTAAGGTCATAGTAAGTGAATTACAATCAGTGATAATTTTAAAAGGAATTCCTTCCAAATAAATCCGAAATCGGCGAAGAGCATATATAATCGATAAAGTTTCTAATTCGAAACTATGATATCTTGACTCTGCATCAGACGTAGACTTTGAAAAAAAAGCAATTGGGTGAAACTTATCATCATTTTGACGCTGCAGTAAAACAGCTCCAAATCCTAGAGTACTAGCATCACAATGCAATTCCGTTTCACATTTTGGATTATAAATTGCTAAAATGGGTGCTTCCATTAATCGTTTCTTTAATTCATTAAATGCATTTATACAATACTCTGAAAAGTGGAACGATTTTTCCTGTTTCTTACGCAATAAATTTAATAACGGATTCGCTAATTTTGAAAAAGATGGTACAAATCTTCTAAAATATGAAAACAAACCGATACATGTCTGTAATTCCTTTCGATTTTTGGGCATTGGAAACATTTTAATTGCAGATAAATGTCTGTCAGTAGGCCGTATACCATTCGAATTAACAGCGTATCCCAAATATTCAATTTCATTATAACAAAATTTACATTTATTTAATTTAAGCTCTAAACCTTTCTCGTGAGCACGAGACAGTACTTTATTCAATATTTCCAAGTGAGATTTAAAGTCCACTGATGCTATTAAAATATCATCAATATAAACAATTATTTTACATGAATCAATTAAGTCTTTGAAAATATAATAAACATATCTTTGAAAATTTGCAGGTGCATTTTTTAAGCCAAATGGCATTCTAAGATATTCAAATAGACCGTGTGGTGTAACGAATGCTGTAAGGGGTACCGATTCATTATCCATTTCAATGTGATTGAATCCGTCTTTTAAATCAAGTAAACTAAAAATAGTTTTTCCTTTCATATATTCGATACAATCATCTATTAAAGGTAAAGGAAAGTTGTCACGTATGGTTTTTTTATTAAGACTTCGATAATCAATACACATTCGGGTTTCTCCTGATTTTTTCTTAACTAAAACAATAGCTGATGCATATGGTGAATTACTAGGTTGAATAACTTTTCTCTCTAACAAGTCATCAATAATTTTTTGTACTTCTCCTCGATCGGCGCGGAGAGCAATGGACAGGTACATCATCAGATAAACGTATCTTCATTTTGTAATTAAACGGCGTTTTCTTAAGATTTTTTGGATAAATATAGGATTTTATAATGACATTTTTAGTCAAGTTTATTTCACTATTTTTAAGCAAAGGCGAAATATTTAAATTAGGTATTTCCATATGAGGATTTAAAGCTGAGTCACCTTTCTCTGATTTACTTTTATATAACGTGAGACAATCACAATCCCTACCAACCTGCTTAAATTTATCTTCAATTAAACGATATGCACTCGAATTATTTGAATTGATATAACACAAATGTATATTAAATGTATTCATAAAATGTCTACCCAATATCATTGAAGTTGTCATATAATTATCTGGAACTACAACTAATTGTTCATGTTTAATTATGTTGCGATATTTAATCAAACATGATACTTGTCCATACATATGTAATTTAAAATTTCCAAGACCAACAAGATTTGTTACCTTTAACTCTTTTGATATTCCAAAGTTTGAAGGTACTAATGATTTCTTAATAAAATTAATTGGACTGCCAGAATCAATAAGAGAATTAAAATCCAAATAATTAGTGCATTCGTTTATATTGTAAAAAGCCACACTCACCATTTGAATTGGATTAACATAAATATTCTCAGTCAAAATTTCCGGTTCTTGACAAACTGATGCAACTGTTGTAGATCTTTTACGAGTTGGGCAATCTTTATTAAAATGACCTATTTGATGACAGGTAAAGCATGAACCAGGAGGACGAGTAGGTTTTGGACAAGCACTTTGAAAATGTCCAAATTGAGAACAATTGAAACATCTCACATCCGACATAGAGTTAGACTTAATTTTCAAGGCTGCATCCTGTTTTCGAACTCGGCGTTTTTCATAACGATCCAAATGTTCAATAAGTTTGTCAATTGATGAAACACTATATAATAATGACATATTATTTGATTTATCTTGAAATCCATCCATTATAATGTCTAATAATTCCTTTTCATCAATATTAGTTTGAGCAGCAATTGTTTGCATAGCAATCACGTAGCTTAGACCAGATTCATTTGGTTTTAAAGTGCGTGCACGCAACTTTCGATACACTTCTTCGCAAGTTAAGGTTCTTTTAAAGGTTTTGATAAGCAAATTCTTCATAACGTCATATTTGGTAATGTTAATATTTTGAATATATTGACGGGCAGTACCACACAATAACCATTTTAATCCCAATAAAAGTTCGTGTTCATTATATCCAGACATTTGAGTATAATCTTCGAAATAACTAAACCATTTCAAAACATCTTGGTGATCATCACCACTGAATTTTTGAACAACTACATCAAGTTCTTTATAATTAATACGCCGATTGACAGGAGTTAGATACGAATTACTTTCTAAAGACTGAAGTTGTGTTTGTAATTTTTTAATTTCACACCGCATATGGAGAATTTTCAGTTCTTTCTCCAACTGCTGTTCCTCATCAATAGGATCTTCATTATTTGAAGCAGGAAGTCCGGTATCATTTACAGCAGTTACATTTGCAGTTGAAGGTCCATTATCGGATAAAATACCATTTGAAACTGGCAAGGCAGAAGAGTTAGGAACATCAGACATTAAGGCATCATTAACAGCACAATCGTTTACACAAGCAGCAGCAAAAGGAGTATTATTTTCGGCAGGAAACACACTATCGACAGAAGTATTTAATTCATCTAAAGTTTGAACAGCATCATTGTTTGAATTTTGGAATTGAGGCAATCCATTATACAAAGATCTTAATTGAGATATTGTTGCATTTTCAGGAAAAGATATTCCAGCTAAATTTAATGCATCTGCAATCGTCCGGCGGTTGGGTCTTAAATCCATTTTTTTTTTTTTTTTTTACCCCACACCTGAATTTGTAATGATTATTGTTAATTCTTTTATTGCTCAAATCAAACTGAATATATATTTTTCAATTGCTATGACATTTTACAAATAATATCAAACAAACTTAGATTTAATTGAAACAGGTATAAATACGATACAGTTATACATTACAGGTACTCTTGGGACATCAAATAACCAAATAAGATGTCACGGTGAGATCTTCATCGGATCTCAAGCGAGTGGGTCACGATCTGGAACAACAACTCCCAGATCAGTAATGGTGAGTGTATGATAGGGAAACGTTTTGTGTGCTGGGTTTTTTTTTTTATGTGGAAGTAAGCTTCGGGTCCCATAATTTTACGTATATATATAAATATTTTTTTTTTCTTTCGTTCCTGAAAAATTGGCTGGCATGAAAGTATTTTTTTTTGTGACTGTCAAAAGTGCAGATTGGTTGGTAGTAACCACCCCCAATTCGGCGAGCTCTAGCCGAGCAAAAGCGGGCATGCCAGCGATGCCAACGATCTGGCCACTTAGATCCTACTTTAACTACAGCTGACAGTACAGAATGGCGCCCAACGTGGGGCCCGAAGCAAGCTTCATCTGTTTTTTTTTTTAATTTGAATACATTTTTAGACCGTAAATGGTAGGAAGTTCCTTTCCGAAGGTAGAAGTGTAAGTCCGGTTAAGTCAATGAAGAGTCTTTAACGCGTTGCTACGTTTCTATAGGTAAAGCGATTTTTCCCCTAGGACGGAGAAGGTTTATTTTATTCGAAATTGTAGCGAGATGAAGTCTTAAGTATATGTACATACATATATATATTTCATTTGAAAATGTGTGTTTAATTGCTATCATTCGTGCAATGGGGAATAGATAAATTTGTCCTGGGTTTTAGGTCCTTTCAAAGCTTGTTTTTTTATGTGGTTTTATGACTTGTAAAACTTGCCAGTCTAAGTCATTTTCAACATGTAAGTCTCGACCATCAGCCACCCGTGGCGGGGTTCGCATTGCGACATGTCGGTGGAAATGATGAAGACTGGGAAGTTTTGCAGGGTTCAATTCGTAACCGTTTCATGTTGACTTGAGACTTTTTTTTTAATTTCTTTTTGCAAGTAGATAATTCATAAATCGCTACAAGTCATATGAGGTTCGGAAATTTCTTTTTATACAATCCTTTGAATTTCAAATGTATTTTTATAAACCGCAGATAGTTTAAAGGAAAAATTATAATACTCACCATTAGTGCAGTTCGTCGGTGAACCAGCCGCAAAATGGAGTTAGCCAGACCAGAGGTCTAATGGCTAGACTTTCGTTGCGGCTCAGTGAGCAATGTTGGTGGTTGTTTTCCGTTCGTTTTGGATGGTGAGTCAGCTATCTTATACGGCACACAATTTTTTTTTATTTTGTTTTATCGCAACTGCTGAAAAAGAATAGTCAAAACAGTTGGTTATTAATCAGCACGTACACTCACATATAGTTGTTATACATACCTTTACTTAACAAACTTTGGATTTCTCCCTAAATGCTACCACACAATTTTTATATCGTTCTGTAAATTGCACAGAACCATAGTTTTTTTTAGGGAAAAGTAAAACGTATACATATATACCTGGGGAGACCGTTTTTATAGATATTTAGAAATATTTTTTTTTGCTATATAGCGCATGGTTTTTGGTTAAGTTTCAATTACTTTACTAAGTTTTTAATTAAAATTTTATCTTTAAAAAAAAAATTTTTTTTTTGTTTGTTTGTTCGAAGGTTAGCGAGTATTGTATAGGAAAAGCTAAGATCCGTTTCTTTTCAATGGTTTTAACCCGTAAAAATAGCAAGTTATTGGCGAACGTCACAACCAGCAACACTATGTCGACAACGGAGGCAGGTATAAATCATGGCACCGATACTATTGCGTCGAGGGCAAATCCCCCAGCAGCTACTATAACAAGAAATTCAATGGCTACGACGAGTGCTACTCCGACGGGAGTTCAGCAACCCGTGCACGAGTTATCCTTCAGCTCTGGGGAACTAAATGACACGATAGTCTCACCCGAGTACAGTAGCATAACAGCCCAAAGTGTCCGACGTGAGCTTCGCGAGGGGGTTGCAGATACTCAACCTCAGGTAAACCCGGCCAGGAACAATATTGAGGAAATTGTGAATGCGTCGATTGGGTTGGCTCAAACAAAATTTATGAGAGACGTCGATGAACGGATTAAACAGGCGATACTAGGGATTAAACTAGCTTTAAGTATGCAGCCAGCCAATGAAAGGGTTGAACCGGTGGAAAATCCTGTCACGATACAACCGAGCAGTTCGGTTCCGTCTGTATATAGCTGTCCAGCAGTTGTCCCGACTCAACAGCAGCCTTTGACTCAACCACAGAACAATGCACCGGCAGCGGCGATCCCATGGCAAGGTTTACTACCAACACCACCGCCGTTAATGCCAGCTCCAGCTATTCGTACGGCCTATCATGGGTCCGCACCAGTCGAAGGGAGTCAAAACCGCCAACAAACATTCCAACAACAAGCAAACCAACAGCCACCTCAACAACAGCAACCATTTCAGCAACAACAAGCATTTTTACAGCAGCAAAATGCACATTCATATATCACACAGCAAAATATGTTTCAGCACCGAACAAGTCAGCGACCATATATGCAACAAGACCAGTGTCAACAACTTTCGCAGCCACACCAACAATTTTATGGTAATCCTCAACATCCAAATGGCTGGCCGCCAATAGAACACCATTACAATATGAATGCGGAAATACCAAATCGGAAATATAACTCTCCCGGTAGATCCCCACTTGCCAGCTGGGGCGTTAAGTTTGATGGGACGGGTAAGAGCATGAATGTCCAAGAATTTATATTTCGAGTTGGTGAGCTCCAAAAAGATTACAATTGTTCGGACAAAGAGGTCCTACGCGGTTTCCACCATTTATTGGAGGGGCCGGCGTTAAATTGGTATTGGAACCACCGGCAATTTGTAAGTATCCGCAGTTGGGATGAGATTGAAGACGCTCTACTGACTCAGTACAGGCGGTTCGAAAAAGAGTACGAGGTGCAGATGAAAATACTGAACCGACGACAACTGCCGCAAGAGTCGTTTGAGAGCTTTTATAATGCGGTCATAAAACTGCGAAACCAACAGGATACTCCGTATGATGAGGGACAATTGATCGAAATAATGAGAGCCAATCTAAAACCGTCCTTAGCCCAAATGATGTTTCCAGTTAAACTGAGGAAGCTACCAGAATTCTGTCGCGAGGTAAAAAGAGCCGAAAACTTGTTGGCGAATCAGAGGCAGACGTATCAGCAGCGTCCGAACTTCCAACAGCGAGTAAATGAAATCGGGTATGAAGAAGGGGAAATGCCATTTGAAGAGCTAGAGGTGGATAGTCTACGGCCTACAAGCCAATATACCTGCTGGAATTGCAAAGTTGTCGGACATAGTTTTGTTGATTGTCCTTCGCCTACACGCAGAGTATTTTGCTTCAAATGCGGTAGAGATAATGTGGTAACCCCTAAATGTCCTAAGTGCCAGGGAAACCGGTTGCGGAACCCGCCTCAAACTGGGGAGGCGAGGTCCACCCAGACGTAGACCCAGTTCTCAGTCGACAAGAGGAACCTGTAGGTAAGAATGTCACTATTTTAGCCAATAGTAATAGAATAAGTACAGGTGCCGCGGCAGAGCCAAAACTACGTCCCCTTAAGCCACTACATGTTAGAGTGAGAGACTATAACGAGGCAAAGGCTAGGATTTTTGGAAACGTTTCTAACAGGATAAGGAAAGCAAGGGAAAGGTATAAGAAAAGAAGGAGGATAAGGGATGAGATTTCGGAGGCAACTCTGTATGAAGGAGATGATTCTAGGTTTTATACAAAACTTGCAATAAACGGTTGTGAAATTTTAGGTCTGTTGGACAGTGGTGCGACGGTAACTTGCCTAGGGAAAAATTGTATGGAGTTCATACAGAAGGCAGGTCTGCATGTCCATAGCTTTGTCTCAAAAATTAAAACAGCGGACTGTAGCGCGCATAATATTGTAGGTCGAGTTAGAGCAAACGTAACGTTTAATAGGGTGACACATGGGATCACTTTTTATTTAGTGCCTACTCTGAGCCGCGAGTTGTTTTTGGGAGTCGACTTTATGAAGGTTTTTCAATTATTTGCCAACATCGAAAGTTTAACGACAAACGGTATCGGTCTCTGCGAGGAGACAGATAATCCCGTAGATATCAAAGCTCATAAGCTTTCTTCACAGCAACGGCAACAGCTGGATATGGTGGTCGCACAATTTCCATGCTTTACAAAAAGAGGTTTGGGTAAAACCAGCTTAGAGGAACATACAATTGATACTCGGGATGCAACGCCAGTAAAAGATCGTTTTTATCCGGTCTCCCCAGCTGTGCAAAAGTTAATGTACGCAGAGCTTGATAGGATGCTCGCTCTAGGCGTTATTGAGCTTAGTGAGAGTCCATGGAGCCATCCGGTTACTTTGGTCCGAAAGGGCGAAAAGAATCGGCTTTGTCTGGATGCTCGAAAGCTCAATACGCTGACGGTCAAGGACGCCTATCCTTTGCCGCACATTGAAGGTTTGCTCAGTCGTTTGGGAGATACGTTTTATATTTCTAGCGTAGATCTCAAGGACGCATTTTGGCAGATACCACTAGATAAGTCTAGCAGGGAGAAAACTGCATTCACGGTGCCGGGAAGACCACTTTACCATTTCACGGTCATGCCTTTTGGGTTGTGTAATGCGGCCCAAAGGTTATGTCGTTTAATGGATAAAGTGATCCCCTCGGCGCTTCGGGATAGAGTTTTCGTCTATCTAGACGATCTCTTGGTAGTCTCGTCTGATTTTGATACTCATCTGGAGTTGTTGACCCGAGTATCTGATTGTTTAACGAAGGCGAGTCTGACCATCAATGTTGCAAAATCCAAATTTTGTTTTGAAGAGCTGCGATATCTGGGATATATTGTGGGTGGAGGCAAATTGAAACCCGATCCGGCTAAAGTGGAGACCATTACACGGTTTTCATATCCGAAATCGGCCAAACAGGTTCGAAGTGTCATGGGAGCAACCGGCTGGTATAGAAGGTTTATACCGGATTATGCCACTATTGCAGCGCCGGTTTTTAAAACTTTGAAAAAGGGAAAACAGTTTGCGTTTTCGGATGAAGCTAAAGCCGCTTTTGATCGCCTCAAAAACGCTCTAGTGACGAGTCCCGTTCTTAATCACCCTGACTTCTCCAAACATTTCTACGTTCAGTGCGATGCGTCCGATTTAGGCATTGGTGCGGTTCTCTTTCAGAAAGATGATGCTGACGGAGAGCATCCAATAGCATATTTTTCGCATAAGTTGACGTCGGCGCATAAAAATTATTCTGTTACGGAACGGGAATGTTTGGCAGTGGTCATGGCGATTAAGAAATTCAGGCCCTATATAGAGTTAATGCCCTTTTCTGTAATAACAGACCATAGCAGCCTCAAGTGGCTGATGTCCCATAAGGACCTCAGTGGCCGTTTGGCCAGATGGAGTCTTCATTTGCAATCGTATACCTTTTCGATCGAGCATAGGCAAGGAAAACAAAATGTTGTACCCGATACACTTTCGCGTTACGAAATGGAGGAGATTTCCACAGAGGTCGGAAACTTGATTGATCTAGATTCTGAATACTTTAAGTCGGAAAATTATATGGAACTTATTGCCACGGTAGAAGAGAAATCTGAACAACTACCCGATCTGAAAGTGGTGGATAATTTTATTTATAAACGGGTCACCCCATACGATGGGGTACCTTTGAATGAAGATTTTGCATGGAAACTCTGGGTTCCACTAGAATTGACCGATAAGATAATAACGTCGGCTCACAACCCACCACAGGCTTCCCATGGAGGTTTTTCGAAAACTCTATGTAGGGTCAGAGAACATTTTTATTGGCCAAACCAAAGTTCGCAAGTACGTCAGTTTGTAAAGAATTGTCAAATTTGCAAAGAGACAAAACCAGCAAATACTACTTTACGCCCACAAATGGGAGCTGAAACGCAAACCGAACGTCCGTTTCAGCGTATATTTATTGATTTTTTGGGCCCGTACCCTCGATCAAAAGCAGGAAACTGCTATATTTTTATTGTTTTAGATCATCTGTCCAAATTTGTTGTACTAAAGGCAATGGCAAAAGCCAACAGTAAAAATGTGGTCAAGTTTTTAATCGCAGAGGTTTTCCATAAATTCGGTACCCCAGAGTCGATTATGTCGGATAACGGGAAGCAATTTCTTAGCAAGGAATTTTCCGATTTAGTAAAGAATTTCGGAATAAAGCATATTAGGACCGCCACGCACTCGCCACAGGCGAATGCGTCGGAACGCGTCAATCAGTCTATTTTGTCAGCAATACGATCATATATGCAGGAAGATCATTCAGAGTGGGATAAGTATTTGTCGGAAATAGAGTTTTCTTTAAGATCTTCTGTACACAGCTCGATTGGCGTAACCCCTTATTTCGCACTTTTTGGCATTAATATGGTTAGCCATGGCAGTGTGTATAAAATCGCCAGAAAGCTGGAAAGTTTGAACGATTCGGAGATCAACGTTATTCCTAAATCGGCAAAGTTAGAACTTATAAGACAGAAAGTCAGAGAGAATCTCCATAGGGCGTATGTACGGAATGAGAACACCTATAACATGAGGTGTCGTAAAATCAAATTCATTCCAGGACAAGAGGTTTACCGTAGAAACTTTCAGCAAAGCGCTTTTAAAGACGGCTTCAATGCAAAGTTAGCTAAGAAATTTTTAAAATGTAGGATCGTACGACCAGTGGGGAATAGCCTCTATGAGGTGGAGGATCTACAGGGGAAGGCGTTAGGTGTCTTCCATGCAAAAGATTTGAAACAATAGTTGCTACGATACTAAATTTTATAATAGAGAGTAAACACCGTGGATGAGGTCGTGGGGTCGTGAGATATGTTTTCAAGTGCAAAACTTCAGTTTTTAGAATTTTAAGCTGAGAGGATGTTTGAGTCCCACGTTGATTTGAGCCATTAGTCAATTGAAAAATGCTTCCCTAAATGACTGCCTTTTTATTTAGCCAACCAAACGTCACCGTTTTAAGCTAACCACATTTTGTAGTTGTCATAACACTATTGCAGTGGGTACCCGTTCCAGCGTAGCTATGACATTAGGTAACCTTGAAACCCATTAGTCTGCTAGTGTAGGAATTAGTGCTTAATCCGAGCTTACAGCAAGTTGAACTAAAGTTTTAAAAGGGGGAGTCAAAAGTTAGGCATTTTTTTTTATAAACAATAAGCATTATTTATTGAGTCGTTTAGTCGATGATAAATTATTTATTTAAGCATTGACCAACAATGCAAATCAAAGTAGGAACTCAAACACCAAGTTAGCTGATTGTTTTTATGTTAGCCAAAGTCAGCTCGAAAGGGCCTAGTGGACAGGAGACAGGTAAAAATACGGTTTGGAAAAGAATTTATTTCAAAAAGGAGAACCTGAACCAAGATTAAATATAAAATTACTAATATTCGGACATTCCCTTATATTTATTTATAAACAAATGGGGTAAAGTAATGTTACGAGATAAAAAAAAAAGGGCACTTACTCAAAATAGATGTAGAGGATGAGGGAGATGACTCGGCGGCTAGTTTGGTAGGAAGGTGGCGAGTTGTATTAAAACTTTTGTTGAAAGTATAGATGAAGCGGCAACAAGTTTCTGAAAAGCAAAAAAAAAAAAAAAAATAAATAGATATTATAGGTAGTTTAAGAGCAATGAATTGAATTAGTATTAGGGCAAAATAGTTTTAAGAGAATTTCGCTAGCTTTTAGTTTCCATAACAAATGTTATGGTCTTAATATTAAATTTTGATGTCTTAATAAGTTCAATCTCTAGTTTAATTTTTTTGGTGAATTGAAGGTTTAGTAATGCACTTATAACTTTCAAGATTTAACAAGGTAATTTGCATTACATTAAAAACAAAAATTAGGTACGGCTAGTCATATTTCATACAGACGTCAAGTAATTTTTTTTGTTGGTGTCTAAGATTTTTTTTTCTCTCCCACTACATATTCAATTCGTAGTAAAATCATTAAATACTTACCTGCTAGCACTAGAGTGCTGCGGTCAAATTGAGGGGTTTGGCAATGAACGTCCATATCCTGAATTAGAGAGAAAAGGCAATAAGTGGGGTGCGCGGAAAGTTAGATCTATAGTTATGTTTTATATTAAATTGGCTGGACTATTTTACCCGCAGTCATGTAAGCGTTGCGAAGTTTTTTTTTTTTGCTTAAAATAGTTTTTCCTTCTCTTTAGATACACCCGAAGCATAAATATTATTAAAATAATACTGATAATAATAAATTCCCTTTTCGTTATTTGAATATTATTCTAAAATCGTAAAATCCAATAACAAGATATGATAATACAAGATAACCTCTAATGGTTCTAGCTCCTACATTTTTTTTTTTTTATTTAGGGCCTTAAACCTTCTGGATATGCTACAGCCTTTGTCAGTAGATTTCCTACCAACACTATATGATCGGCTTTAATGATCTGTAGATCACCACCTAAGCGACTAGGAGAACGTAGCTGAAAAAGAATTGATAAAGAAATTCATACACAAAATCCATTCTGGACAATCCCATAGGCATGTTTAAAAATTATGTTCACTCACGTTGCTATCTTGTAAATCCAATAGGGCGATTTCTACTGCGTACACTTTTAAAGGAGCCAAGGTTAAAATAATTATCCCTTAAAATAATACCATACACAGAGAGAATTTTCTCATTACGATAAATCGAAACACGAATACGTTCTAAAACACCTCGATTACTCAATTTCACTTCAAAATCAAAAAAAAAAAAAAAAGAAAATGCGCGATTTTGACAAAACGTGACAAATTCAAAATACCTTCTTCGCTATTCAAAATTTCCATACGATCATAGAGAGCATTTAAGGCCTTCGATATTTAATTGGTGGGAAACAGTTGACCATATTTAAATTCGCCAACATTCAATTGAACTTGAAGATTCATGGTCATACCCACAGCGTAAACAGTGGCGACAGCTCGAAAAATACAACACTGTATTTTTGTTTTAACAATCAAATCAGGGTTGCATTTTGTAAAGAAATCAGAAGCAACAGCTATAATAAAAAGTATATGCTATCACCTTTATACACGTTGTATACATTATTTTTATTTATTTGTGATAATTACTGTCAAAAATTCTAATTTGGGAAGAAATTTTTTGAAAATTCCACAGCACAAATAAAATTTTTGAAATAAATATAAAAAATAAATAATAATGGCATTAAAGTAAGTAACAGAATATGCATTATAGTTTAAAAAGAAAATGTGTAAATACTAGTGTACAGAAAAAAGCTAAGCAACAGGTACACCAATGGTTGTTTGCCCAACAAATCTAGGTGTGACAAATGTCCACCGTGAAAACTTAAGTGTTAGAGGAACCTCCTGAGGCTGACAAATAGAGGGATGTAAGGATTCTGCAGAGTTAGAAGATATCAGAGGAATTACAGAAACAAAGAAGAGCGCACCAATTTTCATGGCCAATTCAAATTTCAGACAAGTTAATGCTGAATTAAAGAATGTATTGGTCGATACGGTTGGAGAAGATATATTAAGAGAAAATATATTAACCGAAGACAAGTTACAGTTGACACCCACTACAATTTTAATGTATTCGCTTTGTGGTTAGGGTATAATGACTTAGTGCTGATGTTTGTAACCATCTTTAATTATACCGATTGGCTCAATCACTTTGTGAGTTGATTTAGCAATGTCCGCCCGTCAGTCTCTGTGTCCATGTAAACCTTGTAATCAAACTACAGCTCGCAAATATGAATATATTTTGATGCAATCTAGTATATAAGCGTCTATCGGTCATAGGATGAACGCTATTTAAATTGGTGAAAATCTGTCCATGTTCAAATTTGATTTATGCTTATTTTCTATATCCAATTAGTTGGGCCTTAGAGATAGGGCCTGTGAACGCATGGTATAGGGTATCGTATAGTCGGTCTAAACCGACTATAATTTTTAATACTTGTTTAACTGTAAGCTTCTAAGTGGGTATTTATACATTTTTCTCCTAAAAATTATAATGCATATAAGTAGATACGAACTTGAATTAGTAAAAAACTAAACAATATTATTTATATATATATATTTTTTTTAATATAGTGTGTGTTTAATGGGTTGTGATCTTGGGGAGGCAAGACTCCATACGTTACCGAGGGATCCGAACCGGTATGTATATATTTATATATTTTTGGCATATTCTAAATTTAACAATTTGTTGTAAACAGTCCCCCCTCCTCCAGTATGTGATTTTAAAAGGGCGTTACATATGAGTACAACAAAAAAGAAAAACATATTTTAACCTAAATTGTTTTTTTATTTGCTCCTTGGTCGATTTAGTGGCTTTAAATTGAAATGTTATCGTTTGTATGGTTTTTTAATCGGATTAATAACCAAGAAAATTGATAACTTATACCAATTCTCACTTAATCAAATCAAAGTTATTAAATTTATTTCTTTCAGCATAAACTTAAAAAAAAAAATATGTGAAGAATTGTTTATTGAATATAAACACGAAGCTAATCTATATAAAGACCACTTATTATTACATATATGAGTAGACTTGAATGAACAAACTAACTAAATCATGATAAATATGTTTTTCTTGAACCATATAGACACAAAGTGGGTGCTGATTTTATTTTTGTATTCTTTGTATTCTTTTTTTCTATTTATAATGTTTCTGTGTTGTTTATTTTTTGTTCCTTCAGATTGTTTTCTTTTCTTTTGGGGTGTGATTTTTTATAATGTAATTGTTGCTGTTTTGTTTATTGTTGTTAATACTATTCATGGTTACATACATACATACTGTGTTATATTATTATCACTGTTAATATTTTAACTTACACCATAAACATACAGTTGGTGGCAAACAATTAATTGAAATTTTTCTTTTCTTTCAAAAATCTTTAATACTATGATGGCTTTTGATATGATAATATGCACTTTTTAAGTTTAAACATTTTATTAATGAATTGAATTATGAAATTATATATTTAATCTAACATATCTAAATACTTCTGATGTGGTCGTTATTCAAATGCAAAACTTAACAAGATTTGCATATACGGAATAGTCGATTAGGCATTGAATGAACCAATTTTTTGGAAATGCCCTCTCCTATATTTCTCCATTCCATAGAAATAATTTCTTGAGTTGATTTTTATTGCTAATGTGACAATTTTACAATTTTACTTAAATTTATAGTGTTTAAGCGGGGTAATAAATATTTAAATGATAATAATTAAATAATGAAATAATTTTTCTGTGGCGTTAAAGAAATAATTTCGTATTTTCAATACAAAAATAGTTTTTTAGCAAATAAAGTTTGATAAAAATAACTCCGTAATCGTGTTCATAGTTTCGAAAAATTTTGATTTGAGAAAAAAGTGTTTAATGTTTCAAAAGCTAGTTTTTGTTTCGATACCCTGTAACCTGTATCTTTCGAAATTTATTTTTGAATGCTTGTTATTGACTTTTATTACCGATTTTTCTTTTTAGACGTGCCGAATGGCTTCGTATTTTAGGTATGAAGTCATCGGCGAAAGCACTTTTTATATGCAGTCGGCATTTCTCTCAAGAATATATTTTTGGGAACAAATTATCTAAATATGCTTTGCCAAAAAATAGTGTAAATGCTGAACCAATTTTAAACTCAAACAATTTGCATATAAACCAAATTTCACTTTCTAGTGAAAGCTTCAATATGGAGGGTGTAGGTTTATTGGGGGTTAATGCGAAAATTGAAGGAATAACTGAAGGAAACTTTAGAGGAGATTTTGTTGATTACGAAGAAATTGAATATTTAGATATGGACGTTGAGGAATTAGATGAAGAATCCGAAACGAATATTGATATTACAGGTTTTGACGATTCTGGGCATAAAGGGTGCCCTTGTATTGAATTTGAGATGTTGTTAAGTCGGTCAATTTCATTTTGCCCAGTTAGTCCGTTTTTCGTACGGTACTTTTTATTTGATTTATTTGAGTTTAAGCTTTAGTTCAGCATATTTTTTTAATTTTATACTAACAAATGCACTTAAATATTAACACAAACTTTATATTAATTAACATTCACTCACATTATATTTTCATTACTAAATGTTGTAAATATTTTTTTTATTTGCATGTATTATATAACAATATTATTTAATTTTCAACATTAACTAATTTTAAAATTTGTTCGTTTTTTGTTAGTAGAGTATTTGAATTGTGTATTTTTATTTTTTTAACAACACGACGTTTTTTTTTTTTTGTTTGTAAAACAAAACATATACTTTCAAAAATTAAACTATTGATTTTAATTTAATTATAAAACAAATTGTATTGTCACTCTCTGCAATCCAGGGGTAAGTGTAGCGCGATACATAGTGTAAGACAATGCACCTATGCATTTTAAACACATAGCTTCTCCTTACCCAAGACCGTCATGCGTGGTGAAGAACCACATCCTTCGCGAGGTGGTACTGTTTCTAACAGAACATGACGGATCTAGACCAGAGAAGGTCGAAAAAAAATCAATTTCTACACCACTGGAAGATGTTGTTTTCATAAATAATGTTTATTTTACCAATAATATTGTAACTATAAAAATTTTCTTACATATTTATAACAAATAAACATCTTTTATAAAAGTCAATATACTGTTTTTTATTAATATTCAATGGTTTTGTTTTAATAACTTTTACAATTAGGTGGTCGAAATGTCTCCTCAAGCGCCGATGCTACTGGTGGAGTGCCATTGGCGTTGTTGTGTGGTGTGTTGTGGGTCGGATGGGCTATATGCGCTGTTAGATTGTGCAGATTTGTGACTACTACAAATTTGCGGTTGCTGTCTAATCTGGGTTGTGAAGACCGGTTCTACCCACTGATTTAAAGGTACTGATAGGGCTGTGCCAGCACAAGCTTTTACTGCCTCTGGACACAAACGTTTAGGCACATCCCGCAAGTCTTTTTGATCTATTCCTTTATCCGAAAAACTGCCTCCAACAGCAGCTTTGCTTATTGTACTCAACAATTTTTCCTGTTGCTATAAGTACACAAATTTAAAAAATAAATAACAATCAATACTAATTATCTTAATAAACAATGATTATCATATCATGCACAGAAGAGGCAGAAAAATATTTTGTAGCAAAGAAAACTGGAAGAGTTTGGTTTAAAACTTCGATTATATAATCGTCACTGTAAGGTTTAAAAACAAATGCAGTGCATATATGAATATCATTGAGGAATGTGTCTACACATAAAATAACAATAAAATAATTACACATTACCAGAAAGTACTGTGAAATATATTAAACTAAGAAGCTTTAAAAGAAAAAGCCAATGATCTTCAAATATAGCCGAGCAAACTTTTTATAATCAATGTACTAAGTTTCTAAGTAACATGATTGATAAAAGTATTAATTCGGAGCGCAATAAGAAATGGTCTCAATTATTATCCAATTTAAAACCAGGTGATAAATCATTCTGGAAAATAAGCAGGAACTTGCGAGAAAAAGGAAAAAATCAAATCTCTCACTTTAAAGTTGGAAATACAAAAACAACATCTGATAAGGACAAGGCTGAAGGTCTGGCAAATACATTTGTCAAGCAAATAACCTCACTTCGAACTACAACCACTCAGCTATTACGCTATTACGCAGACGATACTGCGTTAATTTCTTCAAACAAACTTACAAGTGTGCTCCTGAAGAAAATGGAAAAGGGACTTGTAAATTGCACAAATGGAAAATCAAAATTAATCCAAACAAGACCCAAGCAATAATTTTTCCATTCAACAAATCTCCCAAAAGACTGCCAAGACGTCATCTTCTTATTGGAAATAACGGGTGATTTTTTTGAGGTTAGGATTTTCATGCATTAGTATTTGACAGATCACGTGGGATTTCAGACATGGTGTCAAAGAGAAAGATGCTCAGTATGCTTTGACATTTCATCATGAATAGACTTACTAACGAGCAACGCTTGCAAATCATTGAATTTTATTACCAAAATCAGTGTTCGGTTCGAAATGTGTTTCGCGCTTTACGTCCGATTTATGGTCTACATAATCGACCAAGTGAGCAAACAATTAATGCGATTGTGACCAAGTTTCGCACTCAGTTTACTTTATTGGACATTAAACCAACCACACGAATGCGTAGTGCGTACAGAAGAGAATATTGCGTCTGTTTCTGAGAGTGTTACTGAAGACCGTGAAATGTCGATTCGTCGCCGTTCGCAGCAATTGGGTTTGTGTTATTCGACCACATGGAAGATTTTACGCAAAGATCTTGGTGTAAAACCGTATAAAATACAGCTCGTGCAAGAACTGAAGCCGAACGATCTGCCACAACGTCTAATTTTCAGTGAATGGGCCCTAGAAAAGTTGGCAGAAAATCCGCTTTTTTATCGACAAATTTTGTTCAGCGATGAGGCTCATTTCTGGTTGAATAGCTTCGTAAATAAGCAAAATTGCCGTATTTGGAGTGAAGAGCAACCAGAAGCCGTTCAAGAACTGCCCATGCATCCCGAAAAATGCACTGTTTGGTGTGGTTTGTACGCTGGTGGAATCATTGGACCGTATTTTTTCAAAGATGCTGTTGGACGCAACGTTACGGTGAATGGCGATCGCTATCGTTCGATGCTAACAAACTTTTTGTTGCCAAAAATGGAAGAACTGAACTTGGTTGACATGTGGTTTCAACAAGATGGCGCTACATGCCACACAGCTCGCGATTCTATGGCCATTTTGAGGGAAAACTTCGGAGAACAATTCATCTCAAGAAATGGACCGGTAAGTTGGCCACCAAGATCATGCGATTTGACGCCTTTAGACTATTTTTTGTGGGGCTACGTCAAGTCTAAAGTCTACAGAAATAAGCCAGCAACTATTCCAGCTTTGGAAGACAACATTTCCGAAGAAATTCGGGCTATTCCGGCCGAAATGCTCGAAAAAGTTGCCCAAAATTGGACTTTCCGAATGGACCACCTAAGACGCAGCCGCGGTCAACATTTAAATGAAATTATCTTCAAAAAGTAAATGTCATGGACCAATCTAACGTTTCAAATAAAGAACCGATGAGATTTTGCAAATTTTATGCGTTTTTTTTTTTTAAAAAGTTATCAAGCTCTTAAAAAATCACCCGTTAATACCATAAATGTACTTAATCATGTCAAATATCTCGGAGTTGTCTTGGAAAAAAAGCTTACTTTTAAACAACATATGGCTACGTGCCAAAAAGCTATAAAATCATTTAAAGCATTATGGCCACTACGAAATAGAAGGTCATTTCTAAACCCCAATAATCTGCTCTTCAAAAGTGTTATAAGGCCAATATTACCTATTTGGACACCTAAAACGCTTACAAATTATACAAAACTAATGTCTTAAAATGATAGATAAATAAAAAGCCCTGGAGGTATCCTACAAATCTTCTTCATGAAGAAACAGGTTATGAAACAATTACCGAATTCATAACAAGGATTAATAACAATAACTTTGCCAAAATTGAAAATTCGTCTTACCCACTGATAAGAGAATGTGGAGAAATAACGTAAAATTAAAAAGAAATCACCAAATTTATTAAAATATGTAAATAAGGAATATATACATAATTGAAAAAAAAAATTTAATTGTAAAATATTAATTGTAAATTATTATTAAAATTTTTTTTTATTATAAAAAAAATTATTGTCGGGGCTATGAGAATGGGGCTATGACTAAGAATTGTCCTATAGGGTTTATTTTTGGACTACTGATAATATAAACCCAATACAATAGAGTGATAGACCCGGTTTGAAACCGCTTGAAGCCTTTTTTAGACCCTCCACACCACTGTGCAGACCACATTCCATTTGTGACGCATCGAAATAAATTCCGGAGACCCCGGAATTATATTATTATACCCTTCACACTATTGTGGGTGATATACAATATTGTGAGTGATATAGCAACCGTTCAAAATGTAAATGTAAGCTTTAACGATACCCAACCTAGCTAATTACTATTTATGTTCCACTTTTCGGGGATCGATCGATCGGTGAAGTAGTGTTTTCGATAGAGTATTTCCGGTTGTTACAAACATTCTCAAGGTATTGTTGAGCATAAAAATATGTAAAGAAAACTATTCAAAGTAGGACTTAATTCAAATGTTAGTTATACATATTCTAAAAACTCAACTACGCAGTGTAAAAGGGCTGCATCCACACTTTCTAATTAAAATATTATGCGTCGTATAGCATACAACCAACTTTAAATTGATCACACTTTTGTCTATCATCTAAAAACAAGAATATCATAAAACCTTTTAAAAAATTAATTTTACTTACTATTTTCTATTGTTGGGTCATAGGAATCAACAAATTGTCCCTCAACGAATTGTATACTCAAAGAAGATTTGCCTGTAAAAATTAATGAATGAAGTATATAAATGTAACATGGAATTTTTCCTTTATTAAACAAAAACGGCATTAATAAATAAAACGCAAAAAAAGAAAATAAAACAAAAAATCAAGTACACAAAAGATAATTGGAAGAAAATGTAAGAACTTACCCACACTCCTGTAGCCCATCATGGCTATATTACGTTCTTTTGGTGGCATTTTAGTTAAATTGCTTTTTTATACAAACCAAATTATTGTATCTAAATACTTTTTAAATTATATTTTAAATAATTTTTCCTCAATCAATTTTTGTAGTTCTTGGTGGTTTTGTATTTGTTGTTCGTAATTGTTAATTTTTGGAACTCACATTTTTAAGGGTTTACTAGCCTTTATAAAATTAAATCTGTTCATCAGGCTGTTGTTTAGAAGCGTTCTCAATTGTAGATAAGTATCTGTTGTTATATTTGAGATTTTGTCTTCAGTTGCGGCTAATTTTTATTCCTTTTCAGCTGGATGTCTACTTATAGGAGTAAAAAAAGTGCCAATTAATGTTTTATTTATAAAGCCAATGGTATAGTGCCCTAAGCATTGAATAATACCGGACAAATTTCGATTTAGGACCACTCACGCGCAAGTCATAATCCAAAGCATTAATACCACAATTCAACTTGCGAAAAGTTTCGTGACTCGCCACCAGCAACTGGACCAATAGTTAGCTCAACTATAGTAATTTTTGATGCCTTCCTTTCGGCCCTGGGTTGAGCAGTGGTGAATGTAACTGGCAAATTTACCAGCATTTATACCAACATTACTGGTATTATCACAATCACAAGCTTTAGGTTTTAATATGCACCTATTATACCTTTTATTTCTGAAAAGGAAATACCACAGATTACTAAATTTAATGTTAATTTGTCAAAAATACAATTTTATGAATTTTTTTCAATGTTTATACTCACTAAATTTCCATTGTTTTTATTTTTATGCTGTCAGTGGTTGAAAACATGTTCTATAGCTGTTCACTTGCACACATTATATTTTGTATATTCTATTTTTTTAATCCCTTTCGCACTTCTTTACCAAAACAAAATGGAGAAAAAGGTAAACAAAGCCATACGGTTCGAGATTGCTTTTTTGACAGCTGTCAAGCTGTCACAACTGGTATAAGCCGTCCAACCAGTCCAGACACACACTAGCGACATCTACATTTTTCTTTGTGAATTACAGAAATTTTCATAATATTTTTACAACCACTTTCAGAGGAAACAACTATATTAATATAATATGCTGTCACCCTTATACACGTTGTATATTTTTTTTATTATTTATTTCTGCTTATTCATTGTCACAAATTGAAATTTCTGTTGGCAAATTAACGCGTTCTTATTGCAGTTAATTGTATTATAAATTGAAATAAGTGTGTAAAATAAGATTTACATTATAACTGATATTTGCTGACAAAATAATAATGTAATTAAAGTGAGTGTGTTTAACATAACACGTTACAGTAAATAAATTTACAGAAAAATAGTATTCCAGGTAATTTCATTAAAACTCGAAATATAAATAAAATATATTGGAAATAAATAAAACTAATTTTTATTTCTCGTTTAGATAAATCTGTTGCCGATTGCGTTGAAACCTTATTTGGAGCATAGCATATGATGCTAAAGAAGCTAGTGAACCTAGTAGTACTTTTCCTGACTGTTGTTACTGTTTATGGCTCTTAGACTTCGTCCAAATCTCCACTGCTACACTACACCCAATGGTGAAGAAGCGCCGGGTTATACGAAATTTGAACAAGCTTTGAAATATAAATTCCGCGGCAGATCGTACTTGTTGCAAGCCATTATTTATGCCTCATACTCCCAATAGATTGTGTTTAGAATTCTGGGTGATGCTGTATTGGATTATTTGATAAGGCTTTTGTATGAAGACCCTAGGCAACATTCACCTGGAGCCTTAACCGATTTGAGATCTGCTTTAGTTAACAATACCGTATTTGTGTAATTAGCTGTAAGGCATGAAAACCCCAAATATTTTAGACACATGTCTCAGGTCGTAACGAAGCTATTGATCGTTTTGTGCGTATTCATACGAAAAATGGTTATAGTATAAACGAAGAGGTTAATATTATGAAGACGTTGAAATACCAAAGGCATTAATTAGGTGATGTTTTCGAGTCTGTTGCAGGTGCGATATTTTTAGACTCGAATATGTCTTTAGATGCTGTGTAGTTGGTTTACAATAATATGATGCGTCCTGAAATTGAACAATTTAGCAATTCGGTGCCAAAATTACAAATAAGGGGACTACTTGGATAAGAACCTGAAACTGCCAAATTTATGTTATTTTTTATGCTTTAACATTTAAATTGTACATGGGATCAAATTTTTAATTTTCAGCAAACCCGAAAAATTAACTGATGGCCGACGTGTTCGTGTTACCGTACAAGTTTTTCGGTAGAAAATATCGGATTGCCAAATGTACTGCTGATAAATGTGCTTTACGTCAGTTGAAGAATTTTTTTTATATTTTAATCTATGTTGTGTAGTTAGATCGAAAAATTCAAAAAAATATATACATTTCATTATGTTAAAGTATCAAAAAAGTTTTTCAAATAATAAACCATTCTTTTGTTTTAGTTTTGAAATAAATGCCCGTAGTTTCGTTTTATTTTTGCATAGATGCAGAGATAATTAAAAATTTACATTAAATTCTAGTTTTAAATTAAAGCAATCAAAAGGAACTAATGTTGTAGTTAGAGGTTTAACTTTAGCCATTTGTAGTTTTGGCTTTACTTTCCACTTTTTTACGCGTTTTAAGCGATCTATATATTACTTTTCATAAATTGAGCATACATTGTCATCATTTTGGGGACATCATGTTTAAAAACGTTGGAAATCTACAAATACATTTTTTATTTCATCCTTCTCTTATATATTAAAATTTGTTTAAGGATTGATGGGCTTTTGTGAATATGTAGGTTGCGCTACCATTTCTGCTAATGGTTGGTCGTTCTCTCCTACTAAGATTTATTTGCTTTCGAGCTGTTGAAAATATAATTCACATATTTTATTAAATTAACAACATAATTCCACTCTGACCATACCGCCAATTGCACCAACTTACATTTTTTCTATTCGTATTGATTTGGTTATTGTTTACTTTTATCAAAATTAAATCCTCCATTAACTTCATTCCAAGGTGTACAAGTCCGTCTACTTACAGGAATAAAAAAGTAGAAAATTAATGCTTTATGTATGAAGCTAACGGTATAGTACCCAATGTGATGGGAATATTACCAGACAAATTACGATGAGAAGCATTACACGAACTCTACATGCAAGTCATAATCAAAAACAATAATACAATACCACAATTCAACTTGCGAAAAGTTTCGTCACCATCAACTGCACCAATGGTTAGCTTAGCTATAGTAATTTGTGATTACTTCCTTTCGGCCCTGGGTTGAGTAGTATTGTATGCAATTGTCTTAAAACAAATTTTTACAAGCATCAGCAAAACCCTCCAACTTTTTATGTTGTTTGCGTTCCTTTTTCGATAAACTCAACAAACGATGACGATGAGCCTCCAACTTCTTTTGTTTCAATTTATTTTCTTTCTCTGCATCTACATAAACATTTTTTTTATCTTCAAAGCCCACAAACAAGTTATACATTCCAAGTTGAAATTGTTGTTTTTGGCGTTGATTAAATGATTTACGCGACGTACTTATTGTGAAAAGAGTCATGTGAAGCTTTTTATCATTGGCAAACACAAAACGGAAACAATTCTTAATATCATGTTTACATTCATCATCCTTTCATCATCACCAGCAGCATGTTTACTTTTCGTTGTTTTTGCCTCTTTTCGATTGCAAAAATTTCGAATCTTCACCATCCAGCATGTCGGCTACATTATCCAGCATCTTCATATTGTTCATCATCGTTGTTTTGCTTCTTCCTTCTTGGCCGCCTTTTTTTGTGCCAGCAATAGTAATTTTTGCTTTCTTCCTTCGGCCCTGGCTTGAGTAGTCTTGAATGTAATTGTCTTACGTAAAACAAATCACAAGCTATGTGTTTTAATATACACCTTTTATACATATTTTTATATCAAAACAGATAATACGATATTATTAATGTTTTTTAAATGTTTATCAATAGCAAATACTCACTATTTTTTCCATTTTTATTGTTTTTTATGCTTGTTACAAACATGTGTAGCTGTTCACTTGCACACATAATATTTTGTATATTTTATTTTTTAATCTCTTTCTCAAATTTGTTAGAGCAATTCTAAGAAAAAAAAAGGTAAACAAAGCCATACGGTTCGTGTTTACTTTTTTGACAGCTGTCAAGTTGTCACGACTGTGTTAGGCTGTGAACTTACCCATAGCGGGTTGACATTGACGTACCATAAAGCGCAGAAAGTCAATTTGGCTAGCGACGCAATTTCGTTTTTTTTTTCGAAATGACGCCACCAATGTTTCGAAGTTATCGAAAGACCGAGAATGGTATATACTAGGTAGGCTGGAAAGAGAAGGGAATTAAGAATTTATTCGAAAGTTTTAGAAAGCATTGTATTATACTTACCAATTGCAGGTATACTTACCAATTAGTCGAACTCCACCTGTTTTTATTTTCCTTTTATAAAGGAGTCACCTTTTTCTTTATTGCCTAGGATAAATTTTCTTTCTGTTTTAGCTTTTAGTCAATGAGTTTTTTTCACACACCGTTTCACTTCAAGTGCTACGATTGCTGCCCATTCATTGGCAGGTGGTTGTAAATAAGTGTGGCCAGATGTGAGAATTTAGTATTGTTTTGCGAATAGGGCGGTTTTACACCATATACGTAATAGGCTGTGCCAGATTATTTATTATGGCAATATTGACCATAACGGCACCGATTAGGCCGGAAAAGACCCACAATATTATGTAAATAAAAATAGTTTCCCTCCCATCCTTGATCCATCGACGGACTAAAGGATGGTTGGGTTTGTCATGGGTGCATGTAAGGGATAAAATTAAATTATTGTGAATGAAAGGGAAAATACCCTAATGTAGGTAATGTACCTTTTTACCCAACCATGTGTTTTTTTTTTTTTTTTTTGCTATAATCAAATCGAAAGATAAATTCAGAAAATGGCTAAAGTTTCTTTGAGAAAAAAAAAGATACAAAAAATATGACAAAAAAAGATGAAAGGCATTTCCTCTTTCTTTTTCTTTTTGGTCTTCAAAGGTGACACCGTGGCTCCGGAAAATTAAATATCGTCAATATAAAAAATAAATCAACAAACAACAAACAAATTTCAAATTTCTTTATTAAAACATCAAAAAAAAAAAAAAAAACAAAAAAACCGTTGGAGCAAGTGAAACTACAATTAAAATAATTACAACCAAATTTCATGACAATATACATACATCAAGTGAACCTGCAACGCCACCTCGGTTGTCATCCAACGTGGGAGAAGCTGCACAAGCACCACCAAGCTAGGGGTGCTAGGTATTTGCCAAAGGGTTTGAACCAAACGACGGCTCAACCTCCGTACGACTTGACGGACTAGACAAAATACTCTGAAAAGAGAAAGTAATTGTTTATTTTTAATCTTTTTAAATACATTTTATATGTGGGATTTAAAAAAAAAAAAAAAGAAAAGAAAAAAAAAAGGAAACCCATAAAATAGCACAAAAAAAAAACTAGGGAAAACATTTTAACGCGGTATTAAGTGACGAAACAGCCCCTTCGTTTTAGTTTGGTAGGAAGGTGCGCGTTTTTTTTCCCAGGGTCGAGCTCGGGCCAGGATTCGTTTTATTTGTTCGTCTCGGGTTAGGGTACAATGACCCATTTAAAAATGTTTTCTTTAAGTAAAAAAAATATAAAAAAAAATATATATATAAAAAAATTATATATGTATTTTTCTTAACGAATATACATATAGATGTCTAGAAAAAAAAGCTAAAAACAGAAAAAAAAATAAATAAATTACGGATACAAAATTTTTTATTGAACGGGCATACTTACCTTTTTGGGACACGTAGACGGACGGACCACCTTTCGCGCAAACCATCAAGAAGCCGCAATAACCTAAAATTAAGAGGAGAAAGCAGCCAGAAACAATAAATAAAGAAAATACGGCGATAGATTTCCTACAACTAATGATCTTCCTTTTTTTACTTGTTTTAATTTTTTTATTTTTTTAATTGAAGTCAATTTTAATGAATTTAATATTGTTATAAAAAAAAAAAAAAAAAAAAAAGAAACAATTCCATCCAACTATCAATATTTTTTTATCATGGATTATTATTTTATATTGATTTTTTTTTACGCGTAAAATTGGATGTGAATATTTATGTATCCGTTTCCTGATATAAATTTCCTTTTAATAAAACGCAGAATTTTGTAAGACATTTTATAATGGAAAAAGTTGGTGTTAAAAATTTTTTTTCTTTGGAATGAGCGGTTAAACGCTAAGTGGCAGCATGGAGAAAGTAAGGGGGGGGCGTTATGTAAAGGTAGGTACTCTTGGGACATCAAATAACCAAATAAGATGTCACGGTGAGATCTTCATCGGATCTCAAGCGGGTGGGTCACGATCTGGAACAACAACTCCCAGATCAGTAATGGTGAGTGTATGATAGGGAAACGTTTTGTGCGCTGGGTTTTTTTTTTATGTGGAAGTAAGCTTCGGGTCCCATAATTTTACATATATATATAAATATTTTTTTTTTTTCTTTCGTTCCTGAAAAATTGGCTGGCATGAAAGTAATTTTTTTTGTGACTGTCAAAAGTGCAGATTGGTTGGTAGTAACCACCCCCAATCCGGCGAGCTCTAGCCGAGCAAAAGCGGGCATGCCAGCGATGCCAACGATCTGGCCACTTAGATCCTACTTTAACTACAGCTGACAGTACAAATTTTCAATGTTGGCAAAGTAATTGTTATTAATCTTTGATATGAAATCGATAATTTTTTCATAACCGTTTTCTTCATGAAGAAGATTTGTAGGATACCTCCAGGGCTTTTTATATATCATTTTAAGACATTTGTGTTGTGTAATTTGTAAGCGTTTTAGGTGGCAGTTGGCAGCGTCACTTTAAATAGAGCACGCGTATGTTAATATTGGCCTTATAACACTTTTGATGAGTAGATTTTTGTTTTGGTGGTTTAGAAATGACCTTCTATTTAGTAGTGGCCATAATGCTTTAAATGATTTTATAGCTTTTTGGCACGTAGCCATAATATGTTGTTTAAAAGTAAGCTTTTTGTCCAAGACAACTCGGAGATATTTGACATCGTTAAGTACATTTATGGAAGATGACGTCTTGGCAGTTTTATGGGAGATTTGTTGAATGGAAAAATTATTGCTTGGGTCTTGTTTGGATTAATTTTGATTTTCCATATGTGGAAATATTTACTGCAATTTACAAGACCCATTTCCATTTTCTTAAGGAGTGCACTTGTAAGTTTGTTTGAAGAAATTAACGCAGTATCATCTGCGTAGTAAGCAATTTTCATATATTTCGGGACTTTGAAATCGGATGTATATATCGAGTAAAGCAATGGCGAAAAGACTGATCCTTGAAGTAACCCTGTGGTAATGGTTTTTGGAGATGATGCTTCATTATTAATCGCAACTTTAAAGCTTCTGCCGTGAATGAAATCTGAAATAAGTTTGCATAGATATTTTGGTATATTTGCATCAAAAAGTTTAAATATATATATATATATATATATATATATATATGTTCCTCTAACTCCTCTAAAAGTTTAAATAAGAGGCCATTATGCCAAACGGTGCCAAACGCTTTTTCAATATCTAACAATATTACACCCGTTGAACGTTTGTTGTTTTTATTGGTGATTATTTGATTTTTAATTCTGTTTATTTGGTGAGTAGTGTTATGTCCTTTTTTAAATCCAAATTGTTCTTTAGCAACTATAGAACTGGTCGTTACAAATTCACTAAGACGAGAATGTAGAATTTTTTCAAATATTTTACCAAAGTTATTAATAGACTGATAGGCCTGTAGCTGTTTGGGTTATTTTTTGGCTTGCTAGGTTTGTTAATAGCTATAACCTTAGCATTTTTGAAATGGTTTGGGAAATAGTTGAGTTTGATGCAGCTGTTAAATATTATAACCAGTAATTTTAGAGCTTTGAGTGGTAGTTTCTTTAAGAGCAGGTTGGGAACATTGTCAAAACCAGGGGATTTTGAGGGTTTTATTGATGAGACAATATTCATTACTTCTTCAAGAGATTTATAAATTGTAGATTCAGAACTGGGATTTCAGCATTGTCCTTATCAGATGTTATTTTTGTATTTCCAACTTTGAAGTGAGCGATTTGTTTTTTTCCTGCTTATTTTCCAAAATGATTTATCACCTGGTTTTAAATTGGATAGTAATTGAGACCATTTCTTATTGCGCTCCGAATAAATCAGCCTTATTATGAGTGTCGTTGTCGTATTTCGAGAGTTGTCGTAGTCGTTGTCGTCTACAATATTTTTTGGTATCATGTAAAATTTACAACGACATTTTTGTAGTAGATTAAAAATAACAGATTGCTTCATAATTCTCACAATTTTATATAATTATGAATAACCCGGTTGTAGAAACTGTCAAAAGAAAGCTGTTTTGGCGGTATACAAAACATTAATTTAATAATTAATTAATAACATTTCTTTTCACAGTTTATAATTAAAAAAAAAAAAAACATAAAACCAATAAAGCTAAAAAAAAAAAAGAAAAACGACGCTTAAAAATCCCAAATCCACCTTCAACTTTGGAACTGATTTCTTATTTCATCCAGTTCAATACGTCTTCTTTCAATTATAATTTCCTCCTGTCAAAGTTTTAAAAGCTTTTTTCTGTATTCTTGTTTACTTTTTAACTCTTCCTTGTATAGTTTAAACTCTTCTGCCTTAAGTTTGTGGTGTTTGCATTGTTATCTTTCAACTCCAGCTAAAGAATCCTTCACTTCTTTGTACAATAATGTTTGTACTTTTAATTGTTCACTAAGAACATTTTTTGTAGCTTTTTTAGTTTGGGTCTTGTTTGTTGTAATATCTGAAGTAGGTGCTTCTTCAACATCATTGTTTTGTGCGGGCTTATTAGTTGAAGTTTTTCTTTTATATATGAGCCAGTTGGTTTCTCATTTACTTGCGTTTCATCCATTGAGATATCCCCGTCATTGTGTTCATTTGCTATTTGTTGAATATACCGTTGTAATCCAAAGTCACGACCAGGTGGATTTACAATTGTAGACATCTGTAACAAATTGGCAGCAGCTTCTTCTGTAGGGGATAATACGTACTGTTTGAAAGAGCCTCCTCCGGTAGCATGACATTCAGCTTTGTTGTGCATTAATTTTTTTCTTATTTTGAATTTGTAGTCAGCCCAAACCTTCATCCAGCCCTCGCCTGTACGTGCTGGAGGTCCTAAAACATTAAGTTGAGCACCAATTTTGTTCCACTCCTCTTTTGGGTTGACTCTTTTTAAACCACTACTATATCCTCTTGCCAAGCTTGGATTTTGTTCCAAGATTGTTCCAATTGGTTTGCGTTTGTGATTTTAACTCTACGATTTATTGAGAAGTGACTAAAATTCTTTGTTATATTTAAATTTTTAGTTTTATAGATACTTACTTATGCTGTAAATCCATTTTCTAATTTTTTTTATGTTTTTTAGTTTGTCGTGAGCAAAACCTTTAACAACAATTTTTGTAATATTTGACGTTTAAATACACCACTCATGGTACCGAAAATTGTAATAGAATTGCTAACAGTGTTGCATTTTGTCGTTTTTCGACAATCATAATACCGATTTATAGAAACGCCTTGTTTACGAAACGACAACGACATTCATAATAAGGCTGAATACTTTTATCAATCATGTTACTTAGAAACTTAGTACATTGATTATAAAAGCTCGGCTGTATTTGAAGATCATTGACTTTTTCTTTTAAAGCTTCTTCTTAGTTTTATATATTTCACAGTACTTTCTGGTAATGTGTAATTATTATGTTGAGTTATTTTAGGTGTAGACACATCCCTTGCTTCGGAAACTACATTTAAAATTTTTGGATTTCCTCATCAATTACTGCCTTGGTATTGTATAAATCGGAATATAACATGATTTTATTGTCTAAAAAATTCATATAAATGTTCCAGTTGGTTGCACTATAATCATAATAAATGAGGTCAACCTGCAAGGCCATTGACCTTTTAAGTGTACATATAATGGGGCGATGGTCTGATGGTATTTCGTAATCCATTGTTTTTACGTCTATATTTAAAGCGGAGTTGCTTAAAATAATATCGACTGTGGATGCTTCGCGATTGTGTTGATGGGGGAATAGGGTTGGAATATTAGGATGGTGAATAAAAAAAATTGCTTGATTGCTGTAGGTTGTTGAGTGCGATTCCTGCAGTATTATTTGGACGACAATTTCATGAACAATGTTTGGCATTTAGGTCACCAAAAACTATATATTATTTGGTGGAAGGTGTTAGGTTCAAGATATCAGCACAGAAGTTATGGGTATATCTTGGTGAATATAACGAAGATACAACAATAGGTCTATTATTTATAATAACTTCAATTGAGATGTTTTCGATTGATGAGGTGTTTGATATAAAGAGGTTTTTATGAGTGACAGATTTATGAATTAACAGAGCTACTCCTCCTCTTGCATCTGTTCTGTCACTTCTATATAAATAATAATTTTTAAAATAGTGTCTATGATTTTCTGAAAAAAATGTTTCATTCAAAGACGCTATTTTAATATTTTCTCGTTCAATAAGTATCTCAAATTGTTTTAATTTAGAAAAGTTTGAAATGCCATTAGCATTCAAGTGAACCATTTTGAATTCGTTTAAATTATTAGTATAATCCATGGGCGTATTTTACCATTGACATTACAACTTCGATTTGTTGTACTTTTGAAGTGCACCTATGCAAATCATCCATAGCTGTAGTGAAAATATCAAAAAACTCATCAATGCTAAATAAATCGTTGTTTGTTTTCAGCTGGTTAGCATATGTAGCTTTGCTGTTATTATTGATGTTATTGTTACAATTTGTGTTGTTGTTACTTAAATTTGGGAAATCAACATTTGATTGAAATGAAATATTTTGTTGTTGCCTGCTGTTGTTAAGAATTTTAGAAGTTACTCTTGTTCTAGTTTCGAAATAGAGAGAACGTAACGGACAGTTGATGTCGTTTGCAGAGTGATCAGTTCTCTCTTTTCCATGTTTTTTTGCAATTAAAGCATGTAAAAACAGCTGTAGCTATGTTCTGTAACTCTCACATCGGAAAGTTTTCACATGGAACGTATAAAAATGAAACAAAAACGTTGCGAACTGACATAAAATATTGTTTCTCGCATTCGACTGGTTCTGTTACTTTATTTTGTGAGAACTATCTGTCACGTAACGTTTTTTCTCACATTTATTGGAAAAATGAGAAAAAAGTGTTTCTGTAAAGTTGGCATGTGAAAAGATTTGAAATTGAACTGTCAAATTCACTCACAACTCAAATCTATGCGAGATAAGTTTCTAAATTCGGTTGCTTTAAAAAAAAAAATATATATATAAGATGACATCGAATATTGGAGAAAAGGTAAAAAATATATTAATTTTTTATTTATATTTTACTTTTAGTATTTACATTTAAATTTTTTTTTTGCAATTATTCAGAAAGTGCAACGAATTTCCCAAATTCAAAAAAAAAGCTTGTGGACTACATGTCTTCCAATTTGGAATTTGCCAGAGGACATTTTGTATGATTCAACGGATCACACTTAAACTGATCCTTTTTAAGGCTGATTCTTGATCTTTTCCTAACAGATAATAAAAGCAAAACAGATAAAGCAAATGTGTAGTAAAATTTTTGTTACAATCACAAATTTTATTGTATCAATTTTGAAAATATGTATTTATTTTTTTAGTTGTCGAATGATTTTGTAGTAAATGTTGTATAATTTTAATAAAATAAAATAGTAATTCAAGAACTAAAAAAATCGTAAAAGTAGTAATTAATTTAAGGCAGAAGAAGGCCTTTTCTCTTTTACTATATTTCTACTATTAAAAGCTGAAAAAATAAATTAAATCTGTTTAAAAAAAATATTTAATGAATAAATTTATTAATAAAATGATAAATTGTTTAAATAAATGATTAATTTTAGTATTATCTAATATTATTAATACATTTATGTATTTATTTACTTCATTAATGAGCTAATTTTGTAAATTCACGTATACGTAAAAGTTTAAACAAAACTGTATAAACTGTATAATATAGTATATTATATTAGTATATTATACTATAAAAATATAATTTCATAAATCCATTTTTTGATAAAGTTAAAAATTATTTCTATGTGATCCATAGGTTCTTTACGCGGGGTAAAATTAATTAACATGTTTTCTTGATATATAATTTAATTTTTGAATTATTGAAAATATATTGATTTTAATTAATCTTTATTTCATAAATAGATTATTTAAATTAAATTATTAAGTTTATAATAAAACTCAATTTTTTAATTAATTTTTTTTTTAAATTAAATTGTTTTTTTAATTAAACAATCAATTGATTATTTGAATCAATAAAGTTATTTTTTTAAATAGTATAACAGCCATTCTGGGAGGGGAGAACTTTTTGGAGGATTTTCTATACTGACTTAGTACTTTTACAATGCCCACAAACATGTTCGAAAGTATAATAAAGGAATAAATTAATTTATTAATCAGATAATCAGTTGATTGATTAATAAATTAATTTATAAATCAGATAATCAGTTGATTAATTAAGAAAAAAATCAACCAAAATTCAGTGGGGGCCTTTTGGGCTCAAATGACTTAAAAATGGTTGATTTTAAATTAATTGTTTATTAAATTCATTTAATTAAGTTATTATTATTTAATTAAAAGTATAAATTTATTAACTTATTTAATTATTTGCATTTTAATTAATCGAATTAATATTTAATGAATAAATTAATTTTTTAACAAATCAATCATTATAATTTAACTCTAATGGCTTTTTAATTATAAATTGTTTGGTTTTTTAATTAACCAATTAATTGTTTTATCAATTAATAAAATGTTTTTTTAACTAATCAATTTTTTTAAGTTAAACAATTGCATTATTAATTTAACATTTAATTGATGTTTTTATTAATCAATCAACTGACTATTTGAAGCGATTAATAGCTTTAATACCATAGCGTTGATACCACCACACACCTTAAACTTGAATGATACTGAAACTGTAACAATATCGGACTATGATGATAAGGATAAAGAAAAATCATTCTGAGACAATATTCACTTATATGGGCACTTTTTAAGTACTTACATATGCACTTTTTAAGTACTTATATATGCACTTTTTAGGCACTTATATATGTAGTTTTTAAGTACTTATATGCACTTTTTAAATAATTTTATTAAAGTTTCAGACAGCTTCATAACGAGCTCTTGCGTCTTCTGGATTTTCACATTTGTTCTAAATCAGGTGGCAAATTGTGTTCCAATACCGCCGCTATAGCTTCTTCACTAGAAGCACACCGAGATGAAAGCCATCTAATAAAACCAGTGCCCAATCCAATATCATAGCAATTTCTAACTCAACATCTCTCTTCGCAGGGTTTTTAGTGTTGTTTTTTGTAAGCTTTTCTTTCAGCTCAATTTTAGGATCCGTTTTGATGGTCTTAGCATTCGTATCAATAATTACTTATGTATTATTAGATTTTGTAAATCATTTATGGTTTCCATCGTAGCATTTTTATAACCTTGTACTATAACGTTGGCTTTAATAGAATCTCTAGAAAACAAATATATTTAGATATGATTTTTTAATATTTACAATGCATACTCACAAATAACTGCAAGCTTGCTTTAATATTTCTATATCTAAGCCCACGGAATAATGACGTTCATAATCGACCACAAAAGTTTGCTTCGACAAACATTCGGTTAATAGGGCAATGTATTCTTCGGAAGGTATTAAAATTTAATTCTCTATAAGATAACATGTTTCTTAAAAGTTTTTCGAAACTTTTAGCAAAGTACTTACGGTTTTGATAATACCGTTTCGATATATGAGTAGGCAATACTACGAAACGCTTTCAAAAACTGCAAACGAGCATAATTTAACCATAGTGAACTTTTAGCCCCCTCATTAAAAATATTCTTGCACAAAAAAGGCAGCGTGTTATCATTCAGTTATCATATCATCATCGTATCAGTTAATAGAAGTATATCGAATATTTTTCACAAATTTAAATTAAAAAAATTATTTCAAGTTCTTAAATTTTTATACACATAATTTTATGTTTACTTTTATTTGCTTTGTTTGTTTTTATTTTTTGAAAGCTGACTTGGAATATTCCAATAACAACGTAACCAGTGTTATAACTTTTCACATTAAGATACAGACACAGTTTTTACTCACAAATCGAGAAACAGTGGAATTTTTTGTTTCATACTTTTTCGATGCGAGAACTTTTCACATAAAATACAGAACACGGGTACTGGTCTTTTTTCATTTGTGTTAAACGGACACACACTTGTATGATGTTGTTCTGCACATATCATACACGCAGCACTTCGATGGCAATGTTCACCGCCATGGCCATACATTAAGCAGTTCCAGCATTGAGTTGGTTTATTTCTGGATCTAGATTTGTATTTTTTCCACGAAATTATAATATTGGAAATTGTCCTCACATTTTTTAAGGCCGTTGGGTTAAAATTTTTACGAACAAATTGAACTTTGTAAACATTGTTGTTCGAACTGAATTTGGTGACTATTTCAGCCACGGAAGAAGGGGATAGGTTGAAGTTTTTTAACTCTTCGGTGATGTCCTCAGAGTTTATGCGGGGTAAACCGTGTAGAAAGGTTGTGTATAACCTATTATCTTTGGAGCCATATGAATGAAACTCCATTTTACTCTCTTTAAGAATTTGCTTGTAGCATTCGTACAATTCATTAGTTGGAGCAAAAATTTTGGTACCAATTGAAGTACGTTTGAAAATACAATATTTACCAAGTAGTTTTTGTATTTCTGCAAATGAGGTGTTGGCTTCTACAACTATAGGTGGAGGTTTGTGTTGTTTAATATCGTTAATATTTGATGCAGGAGTTACGTCCATATCATTGAGACCAGCAAGCAGGCTAAATCTGTTACTGGAAGTTGACGCGATGTTCGGGTTAACAAAACCCGGAGGAAGTTTTGTCATCTTCTTGTTCGCAAGGAGCTTTCTTTTAGATGAAGATTTGGCCCCTCGGGCCATCGCTAAATTTTTATTCCTGTTTTAAGCTGAATTAACTACCACGTGAGTTGTAATGAGATCAAGAATAGGCAATTGCAAAAACAAAAATATACACTTGTTAATTTTAAACAGTTGTACTCTAAGCGCTTTAATTATTTACACGACCGTTCGTAAAGAGAATTAGATTCGAACTGTTAGTGCAATTATAGAATGTCAAAAACGAACCAGCATGTTGCTGTGTAAAATTAACCAAACTTTATCAGCTGTTCACAAATGTCACGTACAAACGTAGCAAAAATCTATTTTCAACAGAATGGGACGTTCCGGTTACGTGACAGTTGAGTTCGGTAACTGCTCTAAATGCTTTTCATGTAACAGAAAAAACAGCTGACACGTTTGGTTAAGGTTACGTGTGATTAACTAGGCCTTAATGCTATGTTCACACGGACAGCAAGATTCGCGGTTCACTCTCTCATTCACGGTACGCGCCCGAATCATGATTGAATCTACATGATTCGCCATACAAAATTTTGAGAGCGAATCTACTTGGTTCAAAATGAACCTAGTTGTGAACATAGAAACATTGAGTGTCATCTCCTAGTTTGATAAGAAATTATCGCTAGTTTATCTGAACTAGCTGTCAAAAATATATAAACAAAGAAAAAGCAAAAAATTAATTTGTGCAATAAAATTAATAGAAACATTTAACAAATAAAAAGTATATATTTACATATATATATTCAAATAAAAATGGAAAAAATGAAATAATGAAACGTAAAGTGTAGAAGGATGTCTTCAAATATTTGCACAAAAAATATAAACGTCAAAATGAAACAAGAACACTCGTCTAAACACCAAGGTTCACAATCATGATTCAGAGAGCGAATCAAGTGGTTCATTTTGCCGTCTGAACATGCTATAAGTTGAGTAAGCATTTGTATGTGTTTTTCATAAGACAGGTTGAATCAGCTGATTCCCGCCGATACAGTTACGCGTGGCCAACTAGGCCTTAATTTGTCCACAGAAATTTCAATTTGTGACAATGAATAAGCAGAAATAAATAATAAAAAAATATACAACGTGTATAAGGGTGACAGCATATTACATTAATATAGTTGTTTCATATGAAAGTCGTTACAAAAATATGAAAATTTTTGTAGTTTACAAACAAAAATGTAGATGTCGCTAGTGTATGTCTAGACTGATTGGACGGTGGTTGAGCCTATTGTTGTGAGTTTGTATATGACCACCGTCCACTGTGTGTATGACATAGTAAAAACCATGCATAAGTATAAAACATGTTTTTACTGGATTGTGTTGTAGTTTTAGGTCTACATTAACCCTTATTTACAATAAGAATAAATAACAATAATTACAAATGATGTTTACAATAATTGAAAATATAAAATATTTACCGCGTACAAAAATATGTGCTAGCTTCGTAGAATGTTAAGTAGAAAAAGGAAGTAAAATGCATTAGAGTATGTTGCGGTGGGGTTTTCTCTAAACAAAGTACACAGTCACTAGTGTATGTTAGCACACTGTGAACTGGGTTAGAGCAATTAGAAAAACAATAGTATAGTTATTAAACAAATTTTTGTTTATATGTTACATGTTCACAAGTTTTTTTTTTAACTGTAGGTTTTTGTCTGTGAATTTATGTTCTGTTTGGTGGTGACGTCCTTGATCTTTGGGGGTAAAGCGACCTCTAGAGTTCATTTCTTAATGAAAAATATGGAAAAGATGAAAAATACCCCAAGCCGAACTTAGCCATTTTTATATTAAGATAAGAGGTAGAACAATTCAGGCGATTGTGGGAAACGGCGCTGATTTTTTATTTGTTGTAGCTTAATGCCGAGATTTACATGATTGTGATCAAAATAAATTAATATAAAATCCCTGGTAAGTTTGAGTGGGATGAAAATAATTTGAGTTTTTTATTTTATGTTCATATATATTTCAACAGATTAATTCTGGTCTCCAACTGGTTGCAGGGCCCAGGATATTTATATGAAGACCAGATGCTTTCTCTGCACCTCTGTGAACACCCGATAGATTCATACAGGATGCAATGACAACGAAGTTTGTGCCGGAAAAGAGGAAAAGATGCGATGTAGGGTGAAGTATAAAATTTAGTTCAGTTATATACATACATACCAACAAAAAAATATAGAAAATTAAAGAATCTGGAAAGGAAAGAAGAAGATATGTAGAACAACCAACGTGTGGATAAAAAGAGAAGTGCAGGAAAGTTTAGAGGAAATACCCGTAAAAAGTGGGAAAAATTTTACTATCTGCAGGGTTAGAAAAGTAAAAGTAAAACCTGAACAGAAAGTAAAGAAAATAAAATTAAAACCTGAAAAGAAATTAAAGTAAAACCTGAAAATAAAGTAAAGAAAATTAAAGTAAAACCTGAAAAGAAATTAAAGAAAATTTATCGAAACCTGAAAAGTAAAGAAAATTAATCGAAACCTGAAAAGTAAAGAAAATTAATCGAAACCTGAAAAGAAATTATTAAATGCCGGAAGAAAATTAAATATTGTAAAATTAAGTGTAGTATCTTGTGCATGTTATTTAAGTGTATTATTAAGTTAATTATTGCAAGTGCGCTCAAGGATGATATCCGGAACCGGGGAAATGTATCGACCTGAGAGAAATAGACCGAATAATAATTAGATTTCACATTTATACGCGAAAAGTTAAAAAAAGGATGAAGTCATATCTTAGGAACAACCAAACCTTTAGGGAGCTCCTTCAAGTGTAGGTGGTTTCATGTGCGGGTTATGGGAACCTTATTAAGCCCATGGTAAATGTGGTATCTGCAACGATATTATTAATGGATTTTGGGTAGTAGTAGTAGTAATTCTTTATTGCAAAATGTTTTTGTTTTATTTTTTCTAAATAACACTACCAAAAATAAATATCTTAAAGAATATACGGCAGGGACTATGTCGTTAGCCGATAAAAAGAGATTTTTTTTACATACATATATTATAAAATTAATTATTATATTCAAATATTAGCGTTTTACGATAATATAAAGCATTGATTATGTACTGAACCAGTTGTTTTCACCGTTTAAAATTCAAACTAATTCTTCCTCTGATATTGTTGTTTTTCGAAACCAATACTGTCGAAAGTTGTTTAAAACGGCACATTTACCAATAAAGTGTAAGTGGGTATACGATACATTTGTCTTGCCGGCAAGACAATGTGAGGGTTTGACCACCAATTTGATTTGTCTTTAGGTTGTCGCACTTTTGATGGGTGTTTTAATATTATTTTTTTTTTTTTTTTACTTTAATTCATTTATATATATCTATTCATTTTTAATTTTATTATATTGCATTTTGATTATGATTTTTAATTATTTTAGCTTAGTTACATTCTAAGGCCTAGTTAGCCACATGTTGTTAAAATGTATCTGTACCGTAAATGTAGCGTTGGCATCTAGTACAATTATAGAACGTAAAAAACGAACCAGCATGTTGCTGTGTAATATTAACCAAACTTTGTCAGCTGTTCACAAATGTCACGTACAAACGTACCAAAAATCTATTTTCAACAGATTGGGACGTTGCGGTTACGTGACAGTTGAGTTCGGTAACTGCTCTAAATGCTTTTTATGTAACTGAAAAAAACAGCTGACCCGTTTGGTTAAGGTTACGTGTGGCTAACTAGGGCTTTACTCCACTTTGTTTTTTAAGCATATGTTTTTTGTCTAGTTTGTAAATATGGTGAGGCCAGCTCACTTGATTTTTAGTGTTAAGTTTAACTCCAAAATAATTTTAAATAATACCCAAGCGGGATAATTTCTAAGACATACTTTGTTTAAGTGGTTGTTAAGTCTGCGTTTCCACACACAAATTTTACACAAATTCTAGTTCGAAAACTCTTTAGTTTGTAGGCAAGAGTGTGAAGGCAAGAGAAAAGGAAAATTTCGTGTACGGAGTTTGCCGTGCTCGCAAATTCCTCTTTGCTCTTTTCGTTGAAACAAATTTTTTGACATTTTGCTTTGCTTCACATTCGTTATAGTCAGATATACTTTTACGACAATTTAAACTTTATAGACATTCAGTGTGACAAATAGCAACAGAAAATTATAAAATTAAACCAAAAATGTCGTTGAAATGGTTTCAGCCTGATGTAGAGCAATTAATCGCTCTAATACAGCAAAAAAAATATTTTGACGTTTCTTTTAATTCTTATTATTTAAGCCAAAAGTTTCGAAACAAGAATTTGTCTGTGGAAATGCCAACGAAATTCTTAATGAAATTCGAAAGAAGTTTGGCAAACTAAAATTTGCGTGTGGAAATCGGGACTAATTAAACTGCCATTGTAGTTTGAAGTTTTGTATTTAATGTATATCAGAGCTAATTTAATAAGGGCTATTGTAATAAAATATTGTCATATGTTTGAAAGTAAAGTATGATTCAGTGTTATGTTTTGAGAGGTATTGTGTAAGTATCATGGCGTTTTTGGGGTCGAAATAAATGAATGGCATTGCGGTATATTTCGACCAAGGTTGGTGGGCAAAATAGAAGAGCATGAGATCTGGCTCCCTAGTGTCGTGTGGTATGGTGTGGTTTGGTAGTAGTGAGCGTTTAGATTTTGTATTCAAATTTTTTTTATGGTAGTTCACGCGCCTAGTGAGAGGGTTGGGACCATCCTCAGAATACGCGACAGCTATCCGGAATCCTCATCAGTCCGAACGGTTTCTAACCTAGATGATATTTAGTCGTAACATTAGCGGCGTCCAACCGTAGAAAGTGCTTCGTAACAAGTAATGAGTTATTGGTTGCCACCTTCTTGGTGTTGCAAACATCTCCCCTTCTTTTTAGGCAGATGATAGTCTGGAACCCAAGCTGGAGCTCGTTTACGTCGCGCAGATTTCCGTAGTGTTGGTTGTTCGACTGATGTAGATGGCTCTGCTGGAAGAGGTTCCGTAGGTACGCGATGGTGCAATAGAGTTAAATTGGTAGTATTCGATTCATTCATCGACTGCGGAAGATCTATTGATGAAGTCTGCGGAAGAAGTTCAGATGATGACATATCGCGAGGATTGTCTCGAATGCGCTTCGCAAGAGTATCAAAAAATCGAGTAGAACATCAATTGATGATTGGTTTGGTTTTGATTCCACGTAGCGATATCTTAATTGGTTTGTATGTGAATGAACTGCTTTAAATAACGCGTTGTTCTCAATCTCAACTTCATAGTCAAAACTTCCGAGTATTGCTTCGATTATACCTGGACTCCAGAACGATTTGTTGAGTTTGTAGAGTTTTGCATATACCGGATCACCAACGTTGTACTTTTTTCTTTTTGCATCCATGTTGATTATTAAATAATATCTCCATCAGTGTATTTCGTTTTAATGCAAGAGGTTCCTGCTCTCTAAGTAAATCCAATTCTATCCTTATCTTTCTCCCCACGAACAATTCAGCCGGAGTTTCCCCGTGTGGACAGTTCCTGTTTGGAGCCGAACGATAAGTCTGTAGGAAGAGATTTAAATTCGGTTTAGAGTTTGATGTTTCATCGAGTTTTTCAATGCTCGTTTTAGTGTGTCCACAAATCTTTCGGCCTGGCCATTTGGTTGAGGGTGGTATGGGGCGGCAAAAGTTTGTTCAATACCTTGATGAGCGAAAAAATCTTTCAATTTAGAACTGGTAAACTGAGTACCATTATCGCTGACGATTAACTCCGGGTTCCCAAATTGAGACGCGAAATTATACATACAAACTATGATGATTTCTGATGATATTGATTTTATTTAATAAATTTGTGGCAATTTTGAATATGAATCGACGATTACAAAGTAATGTAAATTATTGACAGGACCCGCAATATCAATATGCACTCTGCATGGGGCGATCAGTTTGTGGCCACGAAGACAATGTTGTTTTTGTTAATTTTTTTGCTGCTATTTGGCAGTTTTCACAGGATTGCACAAATGATTTGATGTCGCTGGTAATTCCCCTGGCCAATACACATAGCTTCGTGCAAGCGATTTTATTCTTTCCACTCCCTGATGACCTTTGTGTAAAGATTTTAAAATGCGAATGCGAAAACACTTAGGAACGACAAGACGATCATTATACATTAAACATTGATTAATAATGCAAAGACTTTTTTCTAGAATAAAATTGATGAATAATTTAAGATATGATTAGGCCATTTACCTTCATTTACATAGCTAATGATTTCTTGTAGTGTTGAATCATTTTGAGTTGATGAACGAACCATATTCAATGGTAAAGGTGCTATTACACGAAGTGTTTTTTACATATGTACTGTCACTTTTTTTATCCATATGAAATTCCTCATGTCTGCCAAAATTGACTCTTACATATGATTCATAATTTTTGCTATCACACGTGCATATGTATTTCCTTATGACATAACCTCTAAATGTAAACAACAGCTGATTTAATTTGTGAATTTACAAAAATTTATTGTTAAAAAAAAAGTTATGTATTTTTGAATTGTTAATTAATATTAAACAATTTATTTTTCTTTCAATATTAATTTTTATAATTTACTCTGTTTTTCTTTCGCCACAAGCAGTGTTGTATTTTCATACGTTTGTCATGCAAAAATAGAACCTGTTCTAATTGAAAAATGTACTTGTGACTTTCCTCATGTATTGTACATAAACAATGTTTCATATGTATCACACGATGTGTACAACTTTTGTTGTGGGAAAATTTGACAGTACATATGTAAAAAACACATCATGTAATAGCACCTTAAGTTGTATACTTGCGATGATGGTATCTTCACTTGGCTTGTTTGTGTTATTTATGAGTCGTGATAACATATTTGCTGCTCCAAACTGCGTAGTTGGGACATATTCCAGGTCAAATTCGTAAGACGTTAGCGTCAATGCCCACCTTTGAAGGCGATTTGCTGAATGAGCAGGGATTCCCTTTTTGTTCCCAAAAATAGCGAGTAGTAGTTTGTGGAATGTTTGCAGTATAAATTTTCGACCATTCAAAACTTTGTGAAATTTTACTACAGCGAATACAAGGGCAAGACCTTCTTTTTCAATTTGTTAATAATTTTTCTCTGCTGCTACGAGAGCTCTTGCACAATGATAAATTGCTTTTTCCTTGCCATCCGGATAAACATGGCAAATATAAGGTAAGCGCCAAGACCGACATTTGATGCGTCTGCAGCTACTTTTATTGTCATTTTTGGATTAAAATACGTCAGCAGGAGATCTGATGAAAGTAATTCTTTGAATTTGTTGAAACTATTTTGGCATTCGTGTGTCCATTTCCATTTAGTTTTGTTTTTGAGTAGAGCATCTAGGGGATTGCGAAGATTTCTCTTATGAATTTTCAATAATAATTGATAGCTCCTAAAAATGATCTAAGCTCACCAATGTCTATAGGTTGCGGAAGCTCCAAAATTTTCGATATTTTGTTTTTATCTGGTTTCAATGCATGCTTAGGAACATGATAACCAAGATATGTACACGAAGTTTGGAAGAATCTACATCTCTCAAAGTTCACTGTGATTTTGTGCTTTTCAAATCAGATAAATACCTGTTTGACAGCTACGATGTTCTACTCACGTGTGGTGGTAGCGATTACGACGTCGTCCAAGTATGGAACCACTCCTTGAATGCCTGCGAGTATAGATTCTATAACTTGCTGGAACGCTCCCGGTGCAGATTTAACACCTGGTGCCAGTCTGTTTAATGTAAATAATCCGCGATAGGTGTTGATGACTAAAAGTTTCCTCATCGACCTCTATTTGTAAATAAGCATTGCTTAAATCCACTATTGAAAAGAATGAACAACCATTAAAATTAATAAAAATTTCATCGAGAAGGGGTAATGGGAATGTATGCGGTTCTAGTTGCTCATTAAGACCCATTGAATAATAACCGCAAATACTTAGTTGTCCCGATGCCTTCTTAACAACGACTTTTGGGGCAGACCACTCCGAAAAACTGATAGGTGTTATGATTCCCTTGCGTTGTAGTCTGTCAAGCCCGTCATCGACTGGTTATCGTGCAGCATAAGCTACTGTTCTTTTCGGGCGAAAAATTGGAATTGCCTTTTGTTTAAGTTGTAAGTGCACTTTGAAGTTTGTACAATGGCCTATTTCGTCTGAACGCTGTGACATGTTGTGTATGTAGTTATTGGCTTGTCCCATAGGTGAAAGTGTTCCATTAAGTACAACCCAAGTAAATTTAGATTTGGAATGGTGGAGACTGTGATAACTACATTTCTTTGTGTGTTGTTGATAACCACCAGTGCCTCAAATTCTCCGATGATGTTGATTTGATTTGCGGAAGCATCTCTTGGCTTGTGCTTTGATGTTTGCAATGGTGGATTGCCTGCATTTTTCCAATTACATTCTGAAATAATGGTTATATCCGAACCAGAATCGTGTTGCAATTCAATTGGTGTGTTATTGATTAGCAAATTCACGAATCGTCTGTTTTTGGATACACTGCACATTGTATATACGCTTTTTACCTTTGAATTACGCGCTTTCCTTGCGAATTTGGCATTATCCTTCTTCTTATTTTTATCCGCTGTTTCGTTGTTGTTGCCAAAAAAAAAAATACACAAAATCCCTTTTTATGCACATTGCGGCCACACTGTGTACATTTATGTTTCGTGAAGCTTGTAGGGACGCAAAACTGCCTTTAGCCTGGGTGAGCTCAGTCTCGTCCAGGGTCGTTAACAGAAAAGATGATCCACAAATATTCCACAGAAAGGATACACGTCATCCATTTAAATGTTATAAACCGTATGACTTCTTTTATTTATTACTATATTACAAATATTTTAGCAACGAGTATTTAAAATTATAGGTACCACCCGGGATGCTACAGAAGGCACCAACTTTAATTTAACTCCGGGATGCGGGCAAGCGACTCACAATCTATTCTTGCCTTCAAATGTATTGAACCAATTACATATACGACTTCACCTCCTGTATATGCAATCAGCCCAATACAAGTATTCCCTAACAATTAAATTAATTTGTAAGCTGCCGACCAGCTAGCTTACCTTTGGTATCTACCAAATGACTGATCTTCTTTCGTTTGCTGTTTGGCCTTTTATAGCCACAGCATGGTGTGATAAACATACGCGAATGTATACGTACATACAATGAAATCTACCGACCAATCAGAACCAAGCTGACGTGTCAAAGTTAGCGTCACTTAATTGTTTAATTTATGTATGTAAACAACTGGGTTTACACAGGACGTACAACTTTTGGTTGAAGTCGTTGTATATAATTGTTATAATTTAACTATTATAATCATACCGTAAGTACCGGGCGCAACAATAAGCAATAATAAATATGAATGTAGTAATATATATAAGGGAAATAATATAAATGAACGTGGGTATATTATGAATGAATTAGGTACATAAATTATATATGAATGTATGAGCAAGGACAAAATATAAATATACAGATGATACGACATATTTCCGAATATACATGTGCTGGTTGGAATATGTTGATTGATAAATGTGGGGACCAAAACGAGGGCCGACTTTGGTCCTTACACGCCCTCCCTTCGTCGGGGTCGCAGACGGCTGCTCGGTTAGGGTAGGTTGTCGTTGTTCGTTCTTCTGGTTGTCTATGGTTGTGGTGAGGAGGTTGCGGTGATAGCGGTATATTTGTTGCTGTGACGGCCGTCCACGGATGGTTGGGTTGGGGCCAGGATAATTCGTGGTTGGTGTGGTGAGTGCTTACTGACGGTATTTACCATTGATGTCTTCAGCGTTGTTGGCGGATTATAGTGTTGTGTATGGGGGTGTTGCGGTGTTGAAGTTAATCATTTTCGGGACAATTTGATACCGTTCGTAGAACCTTGATGGTAACTCCCCCTGACGCTCTGAACTGTAGGCAATATTTACCTATTGACATCTGATAGCGTTCATCTGACATCATGTATTATTGGATGATTATTCCGAGTTTGTCGAGTGATTTAACGAATTCTATGGAAGATATAAGAGATGGGTTGATCTTAGATTAATTTTATAAAAATTGGCTTTTCTGTTAAATTATTCTTTTAGATTTTAGTAACTAAGTTAGTTAGACATTTTCCACAAATGGTTTCAATTCACTAATGTGGGCCGTCCGTATGTCGTTCTTTTCCCGGCCCACCAATTTGACAATAACCGGGGATGGTAGTGCTGTGATGGTAAAGGGTCCATCAAATTTTGGTGCCAATTTTGCCACTAAATATCAGATGTCCTAAACAGTTGGTGCTGTCTAACTAAGACCTCTTGTCCGAGCACTGGTTGCTGTGGCCGTCTACATAAATTGTGGTATTGTCGCTGGTCTGGAACCGCTCGAGTGGGGTTGTTCCGTACTCTTTGAAGAATACCCTTTGGCTGTTCAGGTACCCTCGTTGGCATTTCCCCGGCTGGTTGTTGCGGACTGGTTGTGTTGTTGGCAGATTTTGCAACTTTTGACGTATCGGCTAACATCCCGAAATAAACCAGGCCAGTAATAAAGTTTATGAATTCGATTGATGGTTTTCCGGATTCCGAGATGCACCACAGTTGGGTCGTTATGATTTTCTCTCAATACGCATTCGCGTTGAGGGGTCCCGACACAAAGTTTTCCTGGGTGACAGTCTTCATTGTTGTGGTTTGCAGGGAAATATCTGTAGAGTTGGTTATTTATTAGGCAAGTACGACGTTCACCTCTTTAGGGGCCCTTGGGTGGTTGGGAAAAACAGTTTCGGCTAGCTCCTCGCTGATGTAGTTACTGGTTGCGCCGGTGTCAATTGTTGCTACAATGATGGCATCACCAAATTGCATATCCGAACTAAGACGGTTATCGTCACACCGTAGGTTGAGTATTTTCAGAGGCGGCTGAGATTGACTTCTTTCCGTGGTGAAAACGTTAGCTCCTTCATTGCTTGGGCTAGGGACTCGACTGACCATCAATCGATGCTGTTCGTTGCGGCCGTGGGGTGAATTATTTACATTGGGTATACTTTCAAAGTCATCTGCGACCGCCAGTAGTCCCTTCAGGTCGGAGAAATCTCGCCGGCGTATATACCATAGATAGCTCGGATGGGAGTTTCTAAAAATACGCTCCAGTTGCTGGGATTCAGACATCTCCGTATGTCGCATCATGTTTTGTAACGATAGGACGTAGTCCTTGAAGGGTTCTCGTGGGCGTTGATATCTGCGTCGGATATCGTCTTCTAACTTTTCAAAAAACGAGCTGGAAGGAAGAAATTTAAAAAGTCATATTAACGCCAGGTCTTTAAAAAATTCTGGCATAGTGCCTGGTAATAATGACTTTTTAATGCCATTTCGGCCATCTCTTCAACTCTTTCAATGGAATATAAGGGGTCCTTGCCGCCGTCATACTTGATTCCCCACTTGCGTACGCAATCGATGATGTTCACCATCTGTAAGTTATCCCGTTCGGCCGGCGAGCTTCCGTTGTGGCCGTGGTTACTTCGGATTTAGCCTGACTCTGGTCGGCCTTGGTTGGGCTGTTGTCTCCGGAAATGGTGATCCTGGGAATTTTTGCCGCTGGTTGAGTCCCGGTGGTGTATTTTTCCTGTAGTTCTAGGAGTCGTTTCATCCGGTCGGATGAATGTTCGCCACCCACAAATTGCGCCAGTTGTTTCCGCATTAACAGGTTATCTTTCCGCAGCGAGTAAGCCCAAGATATCCGCGACATGGTGGTTGGCTGGTCGGGAAGGAAATCTTATAGCTACGAAGAGATTGATTAGTTTCAAAAAAATAAGTTCTATAGTTTTTTTTAAATGTGCAATGTGTATAGGAATTAACGCCTTTGTCCTCCCGTTTACTTAATTCGTTGTTTTTTCTTTCCCAATTGCTTTTAACTCCCGGTAGTTTTCAATTTTCACGGCCACTGTTCTCACGGTATTGATTTTAAGTTCTGATAAAAAATTAAAAAAAAAATTCGACCACGTTACCGATTTGCTAGTTATTGTCACTGAGGTTTTTTTTTCTTTTTGTCCTCCCGTCGGCACATTCAATGTATCAAAAAAAACAAGTTCTTCATATCTCTTTCTTTTTTTCAAGATTAGTAGTTTTCCTTTATGACCACCGTTGGCACTTTTAAGGTATCACGCAACAAGTTTTATATATATATATGTTTTTTTCATGACCACCGTTGGCACATTTAATGTATATAAAATTTACCCACGTCCCCGATTAGTAAGTCACCTCGACGTCGTTATTTCTTATTCTTAATTCCTTTTTTTTACATACGCCATTTACTTGTTCCTTGAAGGGTTCCATTTAAATGTTATAAACCGTATGACTTCTTTTATTTATTATTATATTACAAATATTTTAGCAACGAGTATTAAAAATTATAGGTACCACCCGGGATGCTACAGAAGGAACCAACTTTAATTGAACTCCGGGATGCGGGCAAGCGACTCACAATCTATTCTTGCCTTCAAATGTATTGAACCAATTACATATATGACTTCACCTCCTGTATATGCAATCAGCCCAATACAAGTATTCCCTAACAATTAAATTAATTTGTAAGCTGCCGACCAGCTAGCTTACCTTTCGTATCTATCAAACGACTGATCTTATTTCGTTTGCTGTTTGGCCTTTTATAGCCACAGCATGGTGTGATAAACATACGCGAATGTATACGTACATACAATGAACTCTACCGACCAATGAACTCTACCGTCACTTAGTTGTTTAATTTATGTATGTAAAAAAAACTGGGTTTACACAAGACGTACAACTTTTGGTTGAAGTCTTTACTACCAATGGTGGTGCTAGAGATCGTTGTATATAATTGTTATAATTTAACTATTATAATCATACCGTAAGTAACGGGAGCAACAATAAGCAATAATAAATATGAATGTAGTAATATATTTATAGGGGAAATAATATAAATAAACGTGGGTATATTATAAATGAATTAGGAACATAAATTATATATGAATGTATGAGCAAGGACAAAATATAAATATACAGATGATATGACATATTTCCGAATATACATGTGCTGGTTGGAATATGTTGATTGATAAATGTGGGGCCCAAAACGAGGGCCGACTTTGGTCCTTACAAGCTGCAATTTTGGACAAAATGCATTTCACCACATTGCCAGCAAGGTCGACGTGGATACTCACTTGATTTTGTTTTTTCCATTGTTTGCGTGAACTTACAGCGTTAACTTGAAACTGCTCAAGAATTGATAAGTCATTTTCGAGGCTTTGTATGCGGTGTACTTCATCGACTAAATTTCCCAATTTGAGGTTATCGCTTTCTGAGTCTAATTTGCTAAGTAATCTTGCGCGAATTTTATCATATTGTACCGATCGCAAGCCATTGATGAATAATAAATACTTGAAATCACCCCCTGTGCATTTCGATAAAATTAAATTTTCACAGTTTCGGTTGACGTTTGCAGCGTATGTCACAATTTCTACACCCTCTTTTCGTACATATTGCATGCACTTGACTCGAACACTGAATTGCGATTCTTTAATCCCAAACAAATTTTTCATCGTAGAGACTGTGTCGGCGAAAGAAACATGTTGTGAATACTTGAATAACCTATTTATACATAGTAGTCAGAAGTTTATATCACTATCATACGTCATTGTATAATTTGAAGTTTTAATAAAATTGTTGTTCTTTTCTAACTTTATTAACAACCGGTTATGGGCCGCATGACGCGCGAGAATTTTTAAGAACATTTTGGTTAAATTTCAAAGCGATAATTAAATTTTAAAGTAAATTAATTAAATTTAATTGTATTGATCGTGGTTTTATTGAAATTTCTCCCGGAAATCGTTAAGAACAACAATGGCTTCAAATAATTTGTCATTTCCATTTGAAAAATTGCGTGGACGTGAAAATTTCGACGTATGGAAATGCCATGCAAAATCTTATTTGGTGCTGAAAGGTTGTTGGCATATTGTGGTAGTTGGGGTAGCTAATCCTCCCAATGCTAATGATGTTGAGAAGAACGAACGTGCACTTGCCGAGATTACTCTCATGATAGAGCCAGCCAATTTTGCTCATATAGCGACGGCGAACACTGCAAAAGAGGCTTGGGACGCACTGTTGAATGCCTTTGAAGATACTGGTTTAACCAGAAAGGTGGAACTCCTAAAGCGTTTGGTTCAACTAAAATTATCTGACTTCCAAAGTGTACAGGAGTATGTAAGCCAGATGATCATGATGTCGCTTAAGGTTCAACAAACTGGCCTTAAACTCGACGATGAATTGGTGGCGTCGTTAATGCTAGCTGGATTGCCAGAGGAATTCGTACCCCTTGTAATGGCAGTCTAAAATTCGAAGGCAAAATTAAGCGTGGACATGTTGAAAAATTTGCTTCTACAGGATGTAAAGTTTGATTCATCAAAGGTGGAAGAAAAGGCTTTGGTTTCTAATAAGAAATTTATCCCACGAAAGTCCGTAAAATGCTATGCATGCAAATAAGAGGGGCATATTGCCAAAAATTGTACACAAAAGGCAAAGTCAAATGCAACCAAGAAGAAGCATACAGTAGAGAAATCGTCGTTAGCTGCATCGTTGTTTTCATCATCATCGGCTTTACTTGCTGCAGAAAACAACATCCATGAGTGGTTCATTGACTCGGGGGCGACGTCGCACATGACAAATTCGAAAAATATTTTGCGAAACACAAAGCCAATGGTCGATAAACATGTGGTAATAGCAAACAATGAAAACATGGCTATTGAGTGTGCAGGCGATGTTAGTGTTGTGTTGCAGTCAGGCGAGAAAGAGACAAACGCATTTTTAAAAGATGTTGAATATGTTCCCGAAATGGCGGTTAATTTGCTTTCTGTACGACAGATGACATTAAAAGGCAACAAAGTAATTTTCGAAAATGATAGTTGCAAAATTTTTAATGATCGTGGTGAATTGTTAGCAACAGCTAAAGCTTTTGACAACTTATACAAATTGCATTGTGTTGTGAATATAAACAAAAGCGAAAACGCAATGATGGCTGCATGCGATTTTGAATTATGGCACAGGCGACTTGCACATATTTGTGCTGGTAATATGAAAAAGGTGATCGGTGCATCAAATGGTATACGATGTGGTGGTGGCGCCGTAAAAATGTGTTATTTGTATAAAAGGTAAGCAAACACGAGCATCATTTAAGGAGCTTGGTCATCGTGCAGATGGTTTGTTATATATTGTGCATTCAGACGTGATGGGTCCCTTACCAACAGAATCTTTTTCTGGTAATCGTTTTCTTTTAACTTTCGTCGACGACTACTCACGTGAAGTATTTGTGGTGCCAATAAAACGTAAATCTGATGTTTTCGGAGAATTTCAACGTTTTAAAATTTTTGCCGAAAAACAGTGTGATGCAAAAATAAAAATTTTGCGTACCGATAATGGTACTGAATATACTGGTAATCAATTTAAAAAGTATTTGTCAGATTGTAGTATACAGCATCAGAAAACAACGCCATACAAGCCAGAACAGAATGGCGTTGCTGAACGCATCAATCGCACAATCATGGAACGTGTGAGGTGTATGCTGTTGGATGCAGGCATAGATGATATATATTGGGCTGAAGCGGCTATGACATCAGCATATTTAATAAATCTTGTGCCGTGCCGGGGTAATGAAAGCTGTCCAGAGGAAATGTGGTCGGGTAGAAAACCCAATTTGAAACATTTACGTGTTTTCGGCAGCAAAGCATTCGTGCATATACCGATACAGAAACGTAATAAATTAGATGCGAAGTCAACAGAATGTGTTTTGATGGGGTATACCAGCGAAAGTAAGGCGTATAGGCTACAAGATCCGATTACTCACAACATCATCATCAGCCGTGATGTCGTTTTTATTGAGAACAACAACAACAAGGTATGTGTCAATCAGAATATTATTAATAATCGAATTTCTACCGTTGAAGATGAAGTTTCCAATTCAGTGGAGGAAAGTGACGTAGAATTGTCAACTGGTGAGGGGAAGATTTTCTTGGCTTCGACAGTGACGAGTATGAAGACGCATATGGTAGCAACGATGATGACAACAACAACAGCGATAGCAACAGTGATGATAACATCGGCAGTGATTACCAAATCAACAAGGCAATTGAAAATCAAAACGGTACAACCCGCCGTTCAGAACGTATTGCGAATAAGCCTCGACGCAGAAACAATTTATGTGTTCAAAAAGATCAACGTGGTGGCATACAAGGTGTCCCCGAAACGTTTGATGAGGCGATTTTTTCATCACAAGCCGATTTATGGAAAGCGGCAATAATTTCTGAAATGGAATCGTTATCAACACACAATACCTGGTGCCTGACTGAATTGCCAAGAGGAAAAAAGGCCATCAAGTGTAAATGGGTCTACAAGACCAAAGTTGATGCAAATGGCGATGAAGTATGTCATAAGGCAAGGTTGGTCGTAAAGGGCATTGACTACGAAGAGACGTTCGCTCCTGTAGTGCGTTATACATCACTACGATTTTTATTTGCTCTGGCAGCAAAACACAAATTAATAGTACATCAACTTGATGCGGTAACAGCGTTTCTTAATGGTGAACTAGAGGAGCAGATTTTTATGGTACAACCTGAGGGTTTCGACGATGGCAGCGGTCGAGTATGTTCCTTAAAAAAATCTCTTTATGGCTTAAAGCAGTCCAGCCGGGTATGGAACAAAAAACTAAACGAAGTTCTTTTAAAGTTTGGTATGCAACGTAGTGAAGTCTACCAATGTGTCTACTATTGCATCAATGGTGAAATTATACTTTATGTAGCCATTTATGTAGACGACGTTTTGGTGTTTTGCAACGACATGAATATGATCAATCAACTGAAACTTGATTTAGCCACGAACTTCAAAATGAAAGATCTAGGCGAAGCGTTTTGTTTTGGGCGTTAGAATCACGCGTGATGATCAAAGTGGCACAATCAAACTTAATCAGAGCAAATACATCGAGGATGTGTTAAATCGTTTTTCAATGAGTGAATGTAAGCCGGTATCAACACCTATGGATGTTGGTCAAAAATTAACATCGGAAATGTGTCCTACCGACGAGCATAAAAAACAAGAAATGGGGAAGGTACCCTATATGCAAGCTGTGGGATGTCTTTTGTTCGCAGCTCAAATAACTCGCCCTGATATTAGCTATGCCGAAAATTTGTTAAGTCGTTTTAACGCAAATCCTGGTAAAACTCATTGGGCTGCAGTGAAAAGGGTAATGAGGTATCTCCAAGGAATATCAACAAGGGCCTTACGTATGTATGTGAACCAAATAACTTAATTGGTTATTGTGACGCAGACTGGGCAGGCAACGTTGAAGATAGGCGGTCCACCACTGGTTATCTTTTTACATTGCAAAGTGGTGCAATTTCATGGTGTACTAGGCGCCAGCGTACTGTAGCACTGTCCTCAACTGAGGCAGAGTATATGGCAATGGTTTCAGCAATGCAAGAGTTCATATGGTAACAACGATTACAGCGTGAACTCATCCAGGGCCCTCAAGAGCCGATGATACTACACTGTGACAACAAAAGCGCAATTCTTATAGCGCAAAACAACTCGTTTTCTAATAGAACTAAACATGTTGATCTCAAAGTTAAATTTGTTATGGAGAAGTTGGATAACAAGGAGATTCTTTTGAAATACGTGGATACCAACAACATGGTGGCTGACTTTCTCACTAAGGCTAATAGTGCCGATAAGCTTAATATGTTAGCTAGTAGATCTAGTTTAGGATAATTTTTTTTTATATATTATATTTAAATGTATAAATAATTTATTCAGGTGGAATGTTGTGAATACTTGAATAACCTATTTATACAAAGTAGTCAGAAGTTTATATCACTATCATATGTCATTGTATAATTTGAAGTTTTAATAAAATGGCTGTTCTTTTCTAACTTTATTAACAACAAAACATCGCGTGGATGGCGTGGCGGAATATAATCTTTGTATTTGTCGAACACACTGCAACTGTAAGTTTGCGAAGTAAAACTCGTACTTTTGCGGCATCTTCAAGCTCTGAGCCTTCCACTTGAAATACATCCTCGTACCTTGAGTACCAATTTGTGAATGTTAGATTTTCATCTGGATCGTAGATGAAATCGTTTATGTGCTTTGCGATATCATCCATTAAAGGTTCCGTGAAGGTGTTTCCACTTTAGGTTGGAGATGGATTCGCATTTTGGTTATTACCTTGGTTAACTCTTGAAATTAAAGTTTCCATAAGCTGTTGATGTTTCTACAATGACTCCTGCTGTCTCGTCATAAGTGTTGCGACCACATGTTCTAAAGAAGTAATTTTTGCTTTTTTTGCCTTAACCTCAAAGTTGTAAAATGAAAAATTTTATTTTTATATGCAATTTTCCTCGTCGAGACTTTTGTAGTTTTAGGTCTACATTAACCCTTATTTACAATAAGAATAAATAACAATAATTACAAATGATGTTTACAATAATTGAAAATATAAAATATTTACCGCGTATAAAAATATGTGCTAGCTTGGTAGAATGTAGAAAAAGGAAGTAAAATGGAGTAAAGTAATGACATTTAGAAATGACTTAATGGTTGCCACCTTCTTGGTGTTGCCAACAGATTGAAATTATTTTTTTTTTTTATAGAAGTGCTGACAGTGCACTCTTGAGTTTCTTTTTTGCCGAAGGTGGGTATCAAACTGGTGTTGGAAAAGATTTCAACGTATCATTAACCCAGTCTACTTTCAGCACGGTACTCATTGGAGTGACAAACATTTTTGAAGCACATTTTTGCCCCAAGTGGATAAATGTTCCAAAACAGTGGAAAATAAACAGAAAATTGCGCTGGCTTTTTTATGGTTTTATTGAAATTTCTCCCGGAAATCGTTAAGAACAACAATGGCTTCAAATAATTTGTCATTTCCATTTGAAAAATTGCGTGGACGTGAAAATTTCGACGTATGGAAATGCCATGCAAAATCTTATTTGGTGCTGAAAGGTTGTTGGCATATTGTGGTAGTTGGGGTAGCTAATCCTCCCAATGCTAATGATGTTGAGAAGAACGAACGTGCACTTGCCGAGATTACTCTGATGATAGAGCCAGCCAATTTTGCTCATATAGCGACGGCGAACACTGCAAAAGAGGCTTGGGACGCACTGTTGAATGCCTTTGAAGATACTGGTTTAACCAGAAAGGTGGAACTCCTAAAGCGTTTGGTTCAACTAAAATTATCTGACTTCCAAAGTGTACAGGAGTATGTAAGCCAGATGATCATGATGTCGCTTAAGGTTCAACAAACTGGCCTTAAACTCGACGATGAATTGGTGGCGTCGTTAATGCTAGCTGGATTGCCAGAGGAATTCGTACCCCTTGTAATGGCAGTCTAAAATTCGAAGGCAAAATTAAGCGTGGACATGTTGAAAAATTTGCTTCTACAGGATGTAAAGTTTGATTCATCAAAGGTGGAAGAAAAGGCTTTGGTTTCTAATAAGAAATTTATCCCACGTAAGTCCGTAAAATGCTATGCATGCAAATAAGAGGGGCATATTGCCAAAAATTGTACACAAAAGGCAAAGTCAAATGCAACCAAGAAGAAGCATACAGTAGAGAAATCGTCGTTAGCTGCATCGTTGTTTTCATCATCATCGGCTTTACTTGCTGCAGAAAACAACATCCATGAGTGGTTCATTGACTCGGGGGCGACGTCGCACATGACAAATTCGAAAAATATTTTGCGAAACACAAAGCCAATGGTCGATAAACATGTGGTAATAGCAAACAATGAAAACATGGCTATTGAGTGTGCAGGCGATGTTAGTGTTGTGTTGCAGTCAGGCGAGAAAGAGACAAACGCATTTTTAAAAGATGTTGAATATGTTCCCGAAATGGCGGTTAATTTGCTTTCTGTACGACAGATGACATTAAAAGGCAACAAAGTAATTTTCGAAAATGATAGTTGCAAAATTTTTAATGATCGTGGTGAATTGTTAGCAACAGCTAAAGCTTTTGACAACTTATACAAATTGCATTGTGTTGTGAATATAAACAAAAGCGAAAACGCAATGATGGCTGCATGCGATTTTGAATTATGGCACAGGCGACTTGCACATATTTGTGCTGGTAATATGAAAAAGGTGATCGGTGCATCAAATGGTATACGATGTGGTGGTGGCGCCGTAAAAATGTGTTATTTGTATAAAAGGTAAGCAAACACGAGCATCATTTAAGGAGCCTGGTCATCGTGCAGATGGTTTGTTATATATTGTGCATTCAGACGTGATGGGTCCCTTACCAACAGAATCTTTTTCTGGTAATCGTTTTCTTTTAACTTTCGTCGACGACTACTCACGTGAAGTATTTGTGGTGCCAATAAAACGTAAATCTGATGTTTTCGGAGAATTTCAACGTTTTAAAATTTTTGCCGAAAAACAGTGTGATGCAAAAATAAAAATTTTGTGTACCGATAATGGTACTGAATATACTGGTAATCAATTTAAAAAGTATTTGTCAGATTGTAGTATACAACGCCATACAAGCCAGAACAGAATGGCGTTGCTGAACGCATCAATCGCACAATCATGGAACGTGTGAGGTGTATGCTGTTGGATGGAGGCATAGATGATATATATTGGGCTGAAGCGGCTATGACATCAGCATATTTAATAAATCTTGTGCCGTGCCGGGGTAATGAAAGCTGTCCAGAGGAAATGTGGTCGGGTAGAAAACCCAATTTGAAACATTTACGTGTTTTCGGCAGCAAAGCATTCGTGCATATACCGATACAGAAACGTAATAAATTAGATGCGAAGTCAACAGAATGTGTTTTGATGGGGTATACCAGCGAAAGTAAGGCGTATAGGCTACAAGATCCGATTACTCACAACATCATCATCAGCCGTGATGTCGTTTTTATTGAGAACAACAACAACAAGGTATGTGTCAATCAGAATATTATTAATAATCGAATTTCTACCGTTGAAGATGAAGTTTCCAATTCAGTGGAGGAAAGTGACGTAGAATTGTCAACTGGTGAGGGGAAGATTTTCTTGGCTTCGACAGTGACGAGTATGAAGACGCATATGGTAGCAACGATGATGACAACAACAACAGCGATAGCAACAGTGATGATAACATCGGCAGTGATTACCAAATCAACAAGGCAATTGAAAATCAAAACGGTACAACCCGCCGTTCAGAACGTATTGCGAATAAGCCTCGACGCAGATACAATTTATGTGTTCAAAAAGATCAACGTGGTGGCATACAAGGTGTCCCCGAAACGTTTGATGAGGCGATTTTTTCATCACAAGCCGATTTATGGAAAGCGGCAATGATTTCTGAAATGGAATCGTTATCAACACACAATACCTGGTGCCTGACTGAATTGCCAAGAGGAAAAAAGGCCATCAAGTGTAAATGGGTCTACAAGACCAAAGTTGATGCAAATGGCGATGAAGTATGTCATAAGGCAAGGTTGGTCGTAAAGGGATGCAGTCAACAAAAGGGCATTGACTACGAAGAGACGTTCGCTCCTGTAGTGCGTTATACATCACTACGATTTTTATTTGCTCTGGCAGCAAAACACAAATTAATAGTACATCAACTTGATGCGGTAACAGCGTTTCTTAATGGTGAACTAGAGGAGCAGATTTTTATGGTACAACCTGAGGGTTTCGACGATGGCAGCGGTCGAGTATGTTCCTTAAAAAAATTTCTTTATGGCTTAAAGCAGTCCAGCCGGGTATGGAACAAAAAAAGTTCTTTTAAAGTTTGGTATGCAACGTAGTGAAGTCGACCAATGTGTCTACTATTGCATCAATGGTGAAATTATACTTTATGTAGCCATTTATGTAGACGACGTTTTGGTGTTTTGCAACGACATGAATATGATCAATCAACTGAAACTTGATTTAGCCACGAACTTCAAAATGAAAGATCTAGGCGAAGCGTTTTGTTTTGGGCGTTAGAATCACGCGTGATGATCAAAGTGGCACAATCAAACTTAATCAGAGCAAATACATCGAGGATGTGTTAAATCGTTTTTCAATGAGTGAATGTAAGCCGGTATCAACACCTATGGATGTTGGTCAAAAATTAACATCGGAAATGTGTCCTACCGACGAGCATAAAAAACAAGAAATGGGGAAGGTACCCTATATGCAAGCTGTGGGATGTCTTTTGTTCGCAGCTCAAATAACTCGCCCTGATATTAGCTATGCCGAAAATTTGTTAAGTCGTTTTAACGCAAATCCTGGTAAAACTCATTGGGCTGCAGTGAAAAGGGTAATGAGGTATCTCCAAGGAATATCAACAAGGGCCTTACGTATGTATGTGAACCAAATAACTTAATTGGTTATTGTGACGCAGACTGGGCAGGCAACGTTGAAGATAGGCGGTCCACCACTGGTTATCTTTTTACATTGCAAAGTGGTGCAATTTCATGGTGTACTAGGCGCCAGCGTACTGTAGCACTGTCCTCAACTGAGGCAGAGTATATGGCAATGGTTTCAGCAATGCAAGAGTTCATATGGTAACAACGATTACAGCGTGAACTCATCCAGGGCCCTCAAGAGCCGATGATACTACACTGTGACAACAAAAGCGCAATTCTTATAGCGCAAAACAACTCGTTTTCTAATAGAACTAAACATGTTGATCTCAAAGTTAAATTTGTTATGGAGAAGTTGGATAACAAGGAGATTCTTTTGAAATACGTGGATACCAACAACATGGTGGCTGACTTTCTCACTAAGGCTAATAGTGCCGATAAGCTTAATATGTTAGCTAGTAGATCTAGTTTAGGATAATTTTTTTTTTATATATTATATTTAAATGTATAAATAATTTATTCAGGTGGAATGTTGTGAATACTTGAATAACCTATTTATACAAAGTAGTCAGAAGTTTATATCACTATCATATGTCATTGTATAATTTGAAGTTTTAATAAAATGGCTGTTCTTTTCTAACTTTATTAACAACAAAACATCGCGTGGATGGCGTGGCGGAATATAATCTTTGTATTTGTCGAACACACTGCAACTGTAAGTTTGCGAAGTAAAACTCGTACTTTTGCGGCATCTTCAAGCTCTGAGCCTTCCACTTGAAATACATCCTCGTACCTTGAGTACCAATTTGTGAATGTTAGATTTTCATCTGGATCGTAGATGAAATCGTTTATGTGCTTTGCGATATCATCCATTAAAGGTTCCGTGAAGGTGTTTCCACTTTAGGTTGGAGATGGATTCGCATTTTGGTTATTACCTTGGTTAACTCTTGAAATTAAAGTTTCCATAAGCTGTTGATGTTTCTACAATGACTCCTGCTGTCTCGTCATAAGTGTTGCGACCACATGTTCTAAAGAAGTAATTTTTGCTTTTTTTGCCTTAACCTCAAAGTTGTAAAATGAAAAATTTTATTTTTATATGCAATTTTCCTCGTCGAGACTTTTGTAGCTTTAGGTCTACATTAACCCTTATTTACAATAAGAATAAATAACAATAATTACAAATGATGTTTACAATAATTGAAAATATAAAATATTTACCGCGTATAAAAATATGTGCTAGCTTGGTAGAATGTAGAAAAAGGAAGTAAAATGGAGTAAAGTAATGACATTTAGAAATGACTTAATGGTTGCCACCTTCTTGGTGTTGCCAACAGATTGAAATTATTTTTTTTTTTTATAGAAGTGCTGACAGTGCACTCTTGAGTTTCTTTTTTGCCGAAGGTGTGTATCAAACTGGTGTTGGAAAAGATTTCAACGTATCATTAACCCAGTCTACTTTCAGCACGGTACTCATTGGAGTGACAAACATTTTTGAAGCACATTTTTGCCCCAAGTGGATAAATGTTCCAAAACAGTGGAAAATAAACAGAAAATTGCGCTGGCTTTTTATAGGAAGCGCAATATTCCTGGTATTATCGGATGCAACGATAGAACGCATGTTCAAATCATAGGAAAATTTAGTTTGAATATTATGCTGTAAGTTTCCTAAGTTAGGATTTACATTAGGACTTTTAGCCTGACTTTCAAGCGAAGAATTTAGGGTTATCAACTATAAAAGAGGATGGAAAAACATCGAAGGCTTAAGTTGAGTTTACGAGCAACTCCCCGATCGGTTTCAAATTTTCACCACTTATAAAACATTTTATTGCGGTTCTAGGAAAATATTTTTTTTTGTCGGTCGAGCCTACTTCCCGAGTTATGGACTTCCGAAATTTTGGTATGGACTTGTATATAACTTTGTTATTTACTATCGGATTGCAGTGAGTTAAGTTCAAACTCAATCATTAAAACAAGTAAGAAATTATAGTCGGTCTAGACCTACTATACGATACCCTCTACCTTAGAGACCCTATCTCTTCGGTCCAACTAATTCGATCGTTCGCGAAATGTTCCCATAGGTTTCCAGCTTGTGATGTAAATTGTGAGCCCCATGTAGTATTTTGTGCATTTTGATCACCACATATAAGGTGATGGCCAGTGTTAATTTTGGGTGTTATTTATGAGTTCTTTGGTTATTTTAATATTAGACTCTTTGTATATGTTAGTGATATGTAGGTCTTCAATTCCACGAAGATTAAGGGTTTGATGAACGAGATCGCCATTAGATGTTCTATGACCTGTAACATAAAGTGTATTTCTTGCTATATTGCAATTCCAGATTTGGTGTAAGAATATTCTTTATTATGATGAAAGATTCCATAATTTTTCGTATGGGTTTCTTGTGGAATGATTATGTTTGGTTTATGTTTATGTAGTAGTAATTCTAAAGCAAAATTGTTATTGAGAAAACGTTGAATATTCCATTGAATGATAGACAAATTTAGTCCAATATTCATGATTTTTTCTCAGTAAAATATGCAGATGGTTATTTAAGCTAAGGTATTTTTTTATTTGGTTTTTAATATCGGTATAAATTGCGTGGGAGTATGGAGAAAGAGATTAAGAGCCTTATGATGTTACTGATACCGGTATTAAGTCGATATAACTAGCTTTAATGAATTTTTCGGCAACTTTTAGATTGTTGGTTTTGATTAAGTGATCGCCAGATTTAAGTTCGACATCTGTGTATTCTTTGGATATAAAATATAATCCTTTTTCTATTTGGAAGAGAAGATTAGTTTCGGTGCTTCTTCCTTATATATCCAGACACGTGGAATATGGTCACCGCATTGTTTGAACTCCGGTGGACTTGACCTAACCTTACCCCGAAAACGTTTATGTTGGGTGTCTTCATTGGAACCTAGTTCCCTGAACCGATTATGGTTCGTGGGGTGAGAACCATTCATTTTGGGTGGTTCAAACCCCAGAGATTTGGGGAAAGATTTTATTCTTTTTTTGATAAAATTTATATTTTTTGAGAAAAACGTGTATTCTGTTTTTGGTGTTTTTTTAAGAAAAAAAGTGATAATGTAAAAGAGCGAACCGTTATACAAAATTTACATAACTGATCGACTATACACGACGATTGCCTAAGTAAGTTTGTATTTAATTAGTTTTATTACATAAAATATACAAAGTTTATGAAAATATAAAAGAAAACTAGTTGTAGAACAAACACTTTCGTAAGCACACTTCACCGACTGACTTTCCTGACAGTTGACAGTTTATGCAATTAGTTTGGAATAAGAGCCATTCTCTAAATTCATCGAATAGCGCATCTAGATCGACTATAATTATCTTACTTTTTTCTTTAAATTTGTTCTGAATTTTTTTCATTTTTTATTGGAAAAAATTGACTTTAAAGGAACAAATTAATATAAAAGTTATTTGATATTACAACTAATATTTACAATATCTATCTTTGTTTATGTATCGAATAGTATTTCCAGTGAGCGCATTCGGTGTCCAATACACGATATCGAATGCGTAATCTCATTATGAAAAATTTCGATCAAATTCATTTGACAATCAATGCGATGAATCAACAATCCACTTAAATTTCAACATTTAACAATAGTAAATAGTAATATACATTTTTTATACAATGCCATTCCTTTATTTGAACTAATAAATTTTCACTTTATACAGTGTGGAAGAACTGATAACCAAAATATAATCTATTTTACGATATTTGTGTATACAAATTAGACTGGTCCATTTCAACGATACAATTATAATAAAAAAACACAATAATAATGATGATAACAAGTAATGTTTGTACATATACAACTATGTAACTGAAGACCAAAAATGAGAGAAATATAATATGAAAACAATAATAAAAAAAAATCTCTAATAAAAAAAAATATGCTAAGTTGATGCCGACTCAATTATGATTTCGCATGGATCTCTGCTTGAGCACATTTCATTACATCTAAGGCACCCTTTTTTATTAATTCCTCAGCCAATTGCTGTCCAAGTCGATTACTTTTCACATAAAGTTCACGATTGTGGCAGGCGTGTTGATAGAGACCACAGAATAGTAAGTTTTCAACATCTTCAATTAGAATATTGGCTATATTGTTGGCTTGAGGCTTTTCTTCGTCCGCGTAATCAAACATTTTTACAGTCTTCTGTAGAAAGGGACATTTTCCATGTGTAGCAGAGTCGGTTTCCTGAGTTTTGCCAGCTGAAAAGATGGGATCATTTGGTTTGTGCAACGACACAAAGGGACAATTTGAGGTAGATGGTGTAGCAGGAAAACAATCGATTTGATCGCCATTAGCACTGTTGTTGTTGTTGCTGTTTCTACTGTTCGAATTTTTATTTGTTATCGGACATTTACCGGTAGTAGCAAGAAAAATTTTTGTATCGTTGGCCACAAAAGGACATTGACCCATGACATCTTGACCGATATCAATTAACAGGGGACAAGCGCTGGCTTGTGCTTTATCAGCATCTCCGCCGCCTATTTCAACAGCCATGTTTCCATTTTCATTATCTATTCGAATTTCCGAACTAACAATTGGACACTTTCTGGCCAAAGTAATGTGCTTTTCGACCAATTCATCAATATTGTACGACACTGTTAATGCTTCAACATCGACGTCATCATTAATAACCGGTGGACTATACTGATTGTGCAGCTCCGGACTATTGGTGTCACTTGTTCTTGTACGCTTCTTGGCCGGTTCGTCATTGCTACTGTCATCATCGCAATCGTCGTTTTTGTTTCCATTTTCTACAGCAAGTGAACAAGCTTTCTTTTCGCGAATTTCTATCGAACCGTCTAAACTCCAAACAGCACCATCTAGATGTAAATTTAAACCATCACAATTGTTCACATCTCTTGTCAAATCACCATTAAGCATGCTCTGAACAGCAACTGGAGCACTGCAACCGCCACCGAGTGTTTTGAGAAAGCTGCGTTCAGCCAAAATCCGACAGGTCGTTGAGAGACACATAAGGCTACGAAGCATGGACAAAATTTCGGTATCGCCGGCCCGACATTCCACAGCCAAAGCGCCTTGTCCCACGGCGTACAACAAGTCGGTGGGCTCTAAAACTTGACTTATGCGATCATGCCAGCCCATGCGCACCAAACCAGCTTGAGCTAAAATAATACCAGCAAATTTCGAATCAACAGCATCCAGTTTGGCCAGACGAGTATTTAAATTGCCCCGTATATCACAAACTACCAAATTCGGATATTGCCTTCTTAGTTGGGCCGTTCTTCTTAAGGATGATGTACCTAGAAAACAAAATAAAAATAGAACATCTCCTCAAACGTAAATATCCAGTTACGGTTCCTTACCGATAATGCTACCTTTAGGTAGACTATTGATGGTATGACCTTTATGATTTGCCCGAAGAACTAGAGCATCTCTGGCATCTTCTCTTTCGAGAACAGCTCCTATTGCCATACCGGTTGGCAGCGCAGTGGGTAAATCTTTCAAGGAATGCACAACAAAATCTACGCCACCATTTCGTAATGCATCTTCAAGGTCTCTGGTAAAAAGACTTTTTTCACCAATTTTCGGCAGTGATATATTCAAGACACGATCACCTATTGTAGTCATAGTATCTGAAATAAAAAATCAGCGCATTTCAATAAAAATTATTAAATTCCAAATCAATAAAAAAAAACGCTGTACAGAAAATTTTTTAAAGTTTTATCAACTTTCAAAACTGATTTAAAATATCAGTTATACAAATAACTTTCCCCGTTTCACATCGTTTAAAATCATAGGGAATAATTTAAAAACAAGTAAATTAAGTTCCATATATCTCCCAGGCATATCTTGCCAGGCATAAAAAGGGGTTTCTTATGAAATATTAGTATTAATCAAAAAACTATGGTTGTGTACATGTGGTCAAAACCTATTTGGAAATATGCAAATGTAAAGCTTTACCGCCGTATTCACCAGAATAATTTAATTACTTACGTATATGGACACATAAATCAACGCTGCTTATTATCTTACTTCAATTATTCGAAAATGCATATAAAAAATAAAATAAATTTTATATTTTCGTTTTAATTATTTCCCCCAGTGTATTTTACTAAATATCATTTATCATGAGAACATACAATTTAAAAATTCAACTTGTTTCACCGATTATTTTATTTCATTTTATATTAAAAAATTAAACATAACATTTAATTATGTTACCTATTTCTTATAATTAAAAAATAACTTATTATCAATATCGTGCTACATGCCTAAATAGTAATGAGCTTTCAATAATGACTAATCAATTATATAGCAATATTTTAATATTTCAACAACGACGGTCAATTTGTAGCTTAACAATTCATTAAAGTTTTTATAAGATACGCAAATTCATAATTAGGGGTATGAAATGCGATCGACTACTGTTTAATTTTTTTTTTATTAAACACACATAATTGACCATGAGTAAAAGAAATCTATAATTTGCGTTCTTCGTTCGTATTTATATTGATTTTTGATAAAACTGTAACAGACCGAATGAAAGCAATATAATCAAAAACAAGTAAGAAAATTATAGTCGGTCCAGACCGACTATACGATACCCTATACCAAGCGTTTAGAGACCCTATCTCTCAGGCCCAACTAACTGGATATAGTAAATAAGCATAAACCAAATTCGAGTGGGATTTTTATTAATTTTTTCGGCTGCAGATATGAAAAAGTTCATATCGGATGCTATATCTATATGGGGACTAGGCCCAAAAATGAACCGATCCTGACTATGTTTGGTAAAGTCTCTTGTATTTTGCAAAAATATATACAAACAAAATTTGAGAAGAATCAGTGCAATATTTTTGTTTTTTGATAGATTTAAGTGAAGATCGGGAAGCAGCTCTATATGGGGCCTATGACTAAGAGTTATCCAATAGGGATCATTTTTGGACTACTGATTAATGGATGTAATGTATACTACAAACCCAATTTGACTAAGATTTGTATAATAATTTGGATCTTATGGCAATATATGTTGATTTCATAGGGGTCATTTGTATGGGGGCTAGGTCTGAACATGGACCGATTCTCACCAGTTTCAAGAGCGTTCATCCCATGACCGATATAAGATTAAATACCAAATTTCATCAAAATATATTCATATTTGCGACCTGCAGTTTGATTACAAGCTTTACATGGACACACAGACGGACGGACGGACGGACATCGTTAAATCGAATCAGATGGTGATTCTGATTCGATCGGTATAATTAAAGATGGGTGTAGGTCAATTATTTTTGGTTACAAACAGCAGCACAAAGTCATTATACCCAAACCACATAGTGGTATAGGGTATAATAAACTATTTTAGTTAGTGCTATGCAATCAATTATGTTACACCACTTGTCTCAAAATAACGTAGACGTAACAGCTATTCTCGTACAGAGTACAGTAATCCCTCGATTTACGTCGCGATTGGTTCCGGAAATTGACGTTAATCGAAACGACGTAAATCGATTTTAGAATTGCTCATACGTTAACGTTCAACGAGTTACATAATAAAAAAGGTCTTTTATCGCAGAAAACAAAAAAATATTAACAAAAAATCAAGAATTCAATATTAAATAAAATAATCTAACCCATAAAAACAAAGTTTTTATTAAAACTCTTTCTTTCCTTATGCATATGAGTTTTGAAAACTTCCGTGACTGTACGTGGCTATGCGGGACTGTGCATGACTATGTCAAAGTTAATCTTTTTTGCACAGTAAGTCCATCGACCAAGTTTCAGATCGATCGGATAAGGGGAAATGGGTTTTAAATCACTATGGTGTTTCGGATTTATATACAGCAAGTATATCGACCAAGTTTCAGATTGATTGGATTTGGGGAAATCCGTTTTAAATCTCTCCGTGACTGTGCGTGACTAAGTCAAAGTTAATCTTTTTTTCACAGCAAGTGTATGGACCAAGTATCAAATCGATCGGATGAGGGGAAATGACATTTAGATCATTCCGTGACTGTGCGTGACTACCCAAAAAATTAATCTGTAGTCTCAACAAGACTATTGGCCAAGTTTCAGATCAATTGGATAAGGGGGAATGGGATTGCCCCACGACAGACAGACAGACAGAGAGTACGAGTTAAAGGAAAGAGTTTAAAAAAAATGCGGTTTTAACAAGTAAGAAAATTATAGTCGGTCTAGACCGACTATATGATACCCTATACCATGCGTCTAGAGACCCTATCTCATAGGTCCAACTAACTGGACATAGAAAATAAGCATAAAATAAATTTGAGTGGTTTTTATTATTTTTTTTGGCTGCAGATATGAAAAAGTTCATATCGGATGCTATATCTATATGGGGACTAGGCCCAAAAATGGACCGATCCTGACTATGTTTGGTAAAGTCTCTTGTATTTTGCAAAAATATATACAAACAAAATTTGAGAAGAATCAGTGCAATATTTTTGTTTTTTGATAGATTTAAGTGAAGATCGGGAAGCAGCTCTATAAAAGGGGCCTATGACTAAGAATTGTCCCATAGGGATCATTTTTGGACTACTCATTAATGGATGTAATAAACGCATACAAACCCAATTTGAGTAAGATCTATATGACAATTTGGATCTTATGGCAATTTATGTCGATTTCATAGGGGTCATTTGTATGGGGGCTAGGTCTGAACATGGACCGATTCTCACCAATGGCCGATAAAAGCCTATATACCAAATTTCGTCAAAATATATTCATATTTGCGACCTGCAGTTTGATTACAAGGTTTACATGGACACACAGACGGACGGACATCGTTAAATCGAATCAGTTAGTGATTCTGATTCGATCGGTATAATAAAAGATAGGTGTAGGTCAAATATTTTTGGTAGTTACAAACAGCAGCACAAAGTCATTATACCCAAACCACATAGTGGTATAGGGTATAAAAATAAATTCATAAACGAGTTAAAAACTTATACATACGTATGTTCAGATAAAAAGTAAAAAAAAAAATTTTTAAAAATCGATAATTCAATATTAATCATTAGATCCCTATTCCACGAACTTTCGCTAAGACCTTCAGAAACTAGCATTCGACGCCATCATCAAATCGGCTTAAAGAATGCATCAATTCGCTTCTGAGGCATCAATTCGCTTCTGTTCGTACATATCACGGTAACATTTAAGGCTTGCATTTGTTGATTTTTTTGTCGATTCAACTTTTCGCCATCTTTGTCAAATTCTCCAAAAATTTGAATAGCCTTATTAACGCTGGCAAAAGCTTCTGACAGTTTTGCCAATGGATTTTGAGAATTATCTCCACAAGTTTCGATATCTGAAGTTTCTTCTCCTATACCATGTTGATTTGAAAGATTTGTCAATGCAAATAGCTCCGAGTTAGTTAACGGTTCATCCTCCAAATTTAAGTGATCAACAACATCGGAATCTTCAATATCAGAAAAACCTAATGCGTGGCCCAAACGTACAATTTATATATCGCGTTTATATCCTTCAGATTTTCATCACTTCCACCTCCAGTTGTGTATTCAGGCCATAAGTTTTTCCATGCATATCTCATTGTCGGCGCAAAAACTTCTTCCCAACTTTTGTTTATACTGTTCACTGCTTGCATGATATCATATTTTGTCCAAAATTGTCTGACAGTATCGTTATTTTTATCATTTTTGTCTGATTGTTTGTCGATTGCATCAATGAGGTCGTTAAAACTTCGTCGTAAATAGTATTTCTTGACTGTGGCCAGTTCGAATCTTATTCTCTTTACGAACGGTCGTGTAAAAATTAAAGCGCTTAGAGTACAACTATTTAAAATTAATAACAAGTGTATATTTTTGTTTTTGCAATTGCCTATTCTTGATCTCATTTGAACTCACGTGGTAGTCAATTCAGCTTAAAACAGGAATAAAAAATCTAGCGATGGCGATGACGTACTTCAATTGGTACTAAAATTTTTGCTCCAAGTAAAGAAATGTTCGAATGCTACAAGCAAATTCTTAAAGAGAGTAAGTTGGAGTTTCACTCTTATGGCTCCAAAGATAATAGGTTATACACCACTTTTTTACACGGTTTACCCCGCATAAAAACTGAGGACATCACCGCAGAGCTAAAAATCTACAACCTGTCCCCTTCTTCTGTAGCTGAAATAGTCACCAAATTCAGTTCAAACAACAATGCAGTTTACAAAGTTCAATTTGTACGTAAAAATTTTAACCCAACTGCCTTAAGAAACGTAAGAACGATTTCAAATATAATAATTTCCTGGAAAAAATACAAATCTAGATCCAGAAATAAACCAACTCAATGCTGGAACTGCTTAATGTATGGCCATGGCGGTGAACATTGTCATCGTAGTGCTGCCTGTATGATATGTGCAGAACAACATCATACAAGTGTGTGTCCGTTTAACACAAATGAAAAAAGACCAGCTGTTTTTACATGTTTTAATTGCAAAAAACAAGGAAAAGAGAGAACTGATCACTCTGCAAACGATATCAACTGTCCGTTACGTTCTCTCTATTTGGAAACTAGAACAAGAGTTACTTCTAAAAGTCCGAATAAAAGCAGACAACAACAAAATAACTCATTTCAATTTAATGTGGGAGATTTCCCTAACTTAAGAAACAACAACACAAATTGTAACAATAACATCAATAATAACAGCAAAGCTACATATGCTAACCAGCTGAAAACAAACAACGATTTATTTAGCATTGATGAGCTTTTTGATATTTTCACTACAGCTATGGATGATTTGCATAGGTGCACTTCAAAAGTACAACAAATCAAAGTTGTAATGTCAATGGTAAAATACGCCCATGGATTATACTAATAATTTAAACGAATTCAAAATGCTTCACTTGAATGCTAATGGCATTTCAAACTTTTCTAAATTAAAACAATTTGAGATACTAATTGAACGAGAAAATATTAAAATAGCGTCTTTGAATGAAACATTTTTTTCAGAAAATCATAGACCCTATTTCAAAAATTATTATTTATATAGAAGTGACAGAACAGATGCAAGAGGAGGAGGAGTAGCTCTGTTAATTCATAAATCTGTCGCTCACAAAAACCTTTTTATATCAAACACATCATCAATCGAAAACATCTCAATTGAAGTTATTATAAATAATAGACCTATTGTTGTATCTTCGTTATATTCACCAAGATATACCCATAACTTCTGTGCTGATATCTTGAACCTAACACCTTCCACCAAATAATATATAGTTTTTGGTGACCTAAATGCCAAACATTGTTCTTGGAATTGTCGTTCAAATAATACTGCAGGAATTGCACTCAACAACCTACAGCAATCAAGCAATTTTTTCATTCACTACCCTAATAGTCCAACCCTATTCCCCCATCAACACAATCGCGAAGCATCCACAGTCGATATTATTTTAAGCAATTCCGCTTTAGATATAGACGTAAAAACAATGGATTACGAAATACCATCAGACCATCGCCCTATTATATGTACACTTAAAAGATCAATGGCCTTGCAGGTTGACCTCAATTATTATGATTATAGTGCAACCAACTGGAACATTTTTATGAATTTTTTAGACAATAAAATCACGTTATATTCGGATATATACAATACCAAGGTAGTTATTGATCAGGAAATCCAAAAATTTATAAATGTAGTTTTCGAAGCAAGGGATGTGTCCACACCTAAAATAACTCAACAAAATAATTACACATTACCAGAAAGTACTGTGAAATATATTAAACTAAGAAGAAGCTTTAAAAGAAAAAGCCAACGATCTTCAAATATAGCCGAGCAAACTTTTTATAATCAATGTACTAAGTTTCTAAGTAACATGATTGATAAAAGTATTAATTCGGAGCGCAATAAGAAATGGTCTCAATTATTATCCAATTTAAAACCAGGTGATAAATCATTTTGGAAAATAAGCAGGAACTTGCGAGGAAAAGGAAAAAATCAACATCTGATAAGGACAAGGCTGAAGTCCTGACAAATACATTTGTCCAAGCAAATAACCTCACTTCGAGCTATAACCACTCGGCAGATACACTAATAAATACAACAGTAAATAATTTTAAAAAGGAAAACCCCAGTTCTGAATCTGCAATTTATACATCTCTTGAAGAAGTAATGAATATTGTCTCATCAATAAAACCCTCAAAATCCCCTGGTTTTGACAATGTTCCCAACCTGCTCTTAAAGAAACTACCACTCAAAGCTCTAAAATTACTGGTTATAATATTTAACAGCTGCATCAAACTCAACTATTGACACCGTTTGACAACGTTTGACACCGTTTGGCATAATGGCCTAGTATTTAAACTTCTTGATGCAAATATACCAAAATATTTATGCAAACTTATTTCAGATTTCATTCACGGCAGAAACTTTAAAGTTGCGATTAATAATGAAACATCATCTCCAAAAACCATTACCACAGGGTTACCTCAAGGAACTGTTTTGTCGCCATTGCTTTACTCGATATATACATCCGATTTTAAAGTCCCAAAATATATGAAAATTGCCTATTACGCAGATGACACTGCGTTAATTTCTTCAAACAAACTTACAAGTGCACTCCTGAAGAAAATGGAAAAGGGACTTGTAAATTGCAGTAAATATTTCCACAAATGGAAAATCAAAATTAATCCAAACAAGACCCAAGCAATAATTTTTCCATTCAACAAATCTCCCAAAAGACTGCCAAGACGTCATCTTCTTATTGGAAATAATACCATAAATGTACTTAACGATGTCAAATATCTCGGAGTTGTCTTGGACAAAAAGCTTACCTTTAAACAACATATTATGGCTACGTGCCAAAAAGCTATAAAATCATTTAAAGCATTATGGCCACTACTAAATAGAAGGTCATTTCTAAGCCACCAAAACAAAAATCTACTCTTCAAAAGTGTTATAAGGCCGATATTAACATACGCGTGTCCTATTTTGAGTGACGCTGCCAACTGCCACCTAAAACGCTTACAAATTATACAAAACAAATGTCTTAAAATGATAAATAAAAAGCCCTGGAGGTATCCTACAAATCTTCTTCATGAAGAAACAGGTTATGAAAAAATTATCGATTTCATAACAAGGATTAATAACAATTACTTTGCCAAAATTGAAAATTCCTCTTACCCACTGATAAGAGAATGTAGAGAAATAACGTAAAATTAAAAAGAAATCACCAAATTGAAAATTATATGCTTATAGAGGTCTATTATTTCAAATAAACCTCCTATAAGCACATAAATATTTTCAGATAGTATTTGAATTTATTAAATCATACAAAGGTTTTTTCCTCCCATTTTCCTTTAAAAATCATTAAAAATAATATAAAAACTATTTAATATCTCTAGATCCTATGTATTATTTGTTGCAATATCTATATGTAAAGATAAGATCTCATATGTAAATATCAAAATTTGTTAAAATATGTAAATAAAGGAAGAATATTTAATTGAATTGATCTTGACTGTGGCAATTATGCCCTGGTCCATAGGTTGAATAAGAGACGTGGTATTGGGAGGTAAAAATGCGATTTTAATATTATCATTCATGTTATTCAAACTGATGGAGTGGCCCGCAGCATTATCAAATACAAGCAATGCTTTATAAGACAAATTATTCTTTTCACAATATTTCTTAACTTCAGGGCAAAAATGTGTCTTATGCCTGGTTTTCATTATGTCATTTTCAATGGCAATTATTGTCAGTTGTATGAAAACGGGTTTTAATGTCTTGTCATTTACAACCCCTGGCAACATTTGACATCTGAAATGAAATTGCCAGCATGTTGGCAATTTGTTTGTGTTTGACAGCCAGATTTTTTGTTCATTTGTAAGATGTAATGAATATATAATGAATAGAAAGTTACGAGATGTCAGTTGAGGCAATTGTTTGTTGTCAGCTTATATGACATAGTGAAAACCAGGCATTAAACCAATCGTTAAACAGTTTAGCAGTCATCCAAGCTTTAGACATCCAAATTACAGGAAGAGTTTGTTTGCAAACGTTTTTCATAGCTCTTGGTGTTTCGGATTTATATACAAACAAGGGCTCAAGTTTAAAGTGTCCTGCAGCATTACCACGAAACAAAAGCGTAAGCCTATCCTTCGAAACCTTTGGCCTGGCTGTTAATCTTTCCTCTTTCGATATAAATGTTCTCCCTGTCATATGTTTCCAGAAAAGTCCGGTCTCGTCGACATTGAAAACTTGCTGCGGGGTGTATTCATCTTCATCAATTGTTGTGTTCTTCTTTTAAATTTACGGGGGGTGTCCCAGAACTACCTAGCCTAACAAAGAAAAAACAAAAATTTTGAAAAAAAAAATTAACCATGGCTGAAAACCTTAACCTTTTAAAGCTTAACTGTGAAATTAAATTTATTTATTTATTTTTTTTTTGATTAGCGGCCATTATAGTGGACGTTTCCAGTAAATTTTTAATATGGAGAAAATTGGTCATCGTTATGTCATTCAATATTTTTATTTAAAAGGTTTCAGTCCAACCGATATCAAAAGTGAACTGGATTCTACTCTAGGGGAGTCTGCTCCGTCATTTGCTACTGTGAAATATTGGGTTGCAAAGTTTAAAAAAGGCCGTAAATGAGGTCACCACGCCAGAAGTGGGTCAGAAAATCCACAAAATCATACTGGACGACCGTCGATTGAAAGTGCGCGAGGTAGCTGATTTGGCAGGCATCTCAAAAAGTGTTGTACATCACATATTGACTGAAAATATGGACATGAAAAAGTTGTGCGCACGATGGGTGCCGCGTTTACTCACAATCGACCAAAAACAACGTCGTGAGGATGTTTCGATGAATTGTTTGGCGATGTTTCGCAAAAATAAGGCCGAGTTTTTGCGTCGATTTATAACTATGGATGAAACATGGGTTCATCATTTCACTCCTGAAATAAAAGAGCAGTCGAAACAATGGACCTATAGGGGAGAATCGGCTCCGATGAATCAAAAACAACTTTGTCGGCTGGAAAAGTTATGGCGTCCGTTTTTGGGATGCGCGTGGGATAATTTTCATTGATTATCTTCAAAAAGGAAAAACCATCAACGGCGCATATTATTCAAACCTGTTACAGCGTTTGAGTGAAGAAATCAAGGAAAAACGTCCGCATTTGGCGAAGAAGAAAGTGTTGTTTCATCAAGACAATGCACCTGTTTACACACCTGCTATTGCCATGGCTAAAATTAATGAATTAAAGTTTGAATTGCTTCCTCACGCACCCTATTCACCAGATTTAGACCCTCAGATTATTTTCTACTTCCAAACTTGAAAAAATGGCTTAGTGGAAGAAGATTTGTTACAAATCAAGAGGTAGAGTCTGGAGTTGATGGCTATTTTGCAGAGTTCGATGGTTCTTACTATAAACAAGGTATCGAAGCAATTGAACATCGCTGGGAAAAGTGTATCGCGCTAAAAGGTTCTGGGACACCCCTCGTATCTAGCCATCATCCGCTGGCGTTAAAAATTGGAAATATCTTTATTGTTTTTTTAATAACTAACGTAGTTACTGGTATATTTTTTTCACTTAAGTCCTTTATCCACAGTATTAGTGCATTTTCCATTTTTTCCATTACTACTGGCCTTTTTTTAATAATGATTTCCATAGAACCAGCTCCAGCCGCCGTTGCACTTTCCCAAATTTCAGCTGAATTTTTTTTATTATCGTTCTTACTGTGGTCGGTGGAAGATCCATCGTACTGGCAATAATAAAGGCCTTTTCGCCGTTGCCATAACGGCGAATAATTTCTACTTTACTTTTTAATGAAGTTACATTTCGTTTCCTTTCTATATGAGATCTAGAAACTTTATCAGTTTTATTTTTTGAACTCGTATCTATGTATGTATGTATTTCACTCCGTTGAGTCCGATAAGCAAAACAATAATGCATACAGATTGAAAAAGTTACACACATCTAAAAACACGAAATGTGTTCATAAACATTTAAATTAAACAAGTAAGAAAATTATAGTCGGTCTAGACCAACTAAGTGAATATAGAAAATAAGCATAAAGCAAATTTGAGTGGCATTGTTATTAATTTTTTTGGCTGCAGATATGAAAAAGTTCATATTGGATGCTATATTTATATGGGGCCTAGGTCGAAAAATGTACCGATCCTGACCATATTTGGTAAAGTCACTTATATTTTGAAAAAATATATACAGACCAAATTTGAGAAAAATCTGTGCAATATTTTTGTTTTTTGAAGATTTAAGTGAAAATCGGGAAGCGGCGTTATATGGTGGCTGTGACAAAGAATTGCCACATGGGGTTTATTTTTGGACAACTGATAAATTAATGTAATAAACACTCACAAACCCAAGTTGACTGAGATCTATATGATAATTTGGATCTTATGGCAATTAAAACGATTTCATAGGGGTCATTTGTATGGGGACTAGGTCTGAACATGGACCGAATTTCACCAGATTCAATAGCGTTCATCCTATGGCCGACAAAAGCTTATATACTAAATTTCATTAAATTATATTCATATTTGCGACCTGTAGTTTGATTACAAGGTTTACATGGACACACAGACGGGCGGACGGACATCGCTAAATCGACTCAGAAAGTGATTCTGAGCCGATCGGTATAATAAAAAAGTTACAAACAGCAGCACAAAGGGTATGGGGTATAAAAACTGGGATTCCCCTCTTTTTACTTATAAACAACTGAGGCGACGTAAATCGAATGGAGACGCAAATCGAAGCTGAAAGGAACAAACAATTTTAAGAAGCAAATAGAAACAACGTAAACCGAGACGACGTAAATCGAGGGATTACTGAAATCACACTCTCGAAGCTACATATATATTAGTACCAGAGTTCCGAAGAAATAAATTCACTCAAAAATTATATTCTTAATAATTATAACTAATCGATTTATTTTCCAATTATCGGTACTTTTAAAGGTTTTTGTTTATAATTTTCATAGCAACCCGTCTTCAAACTAGAAAATCATTCATCGTAATTAAAATTATAGAACAAATAACTGGCTTCACTAAATTTGTCTGCAAGTCTGCAAATAATAATCACATCCGATATGATCTATATGAATATATGCAGGACAATGTCTCTTAAATACCTACTCTCTATGTCTATACCTACTTTCTATGTCTATGAGATCATTTTTCGAAGCTCATGGTATTTTTTACCTACAACTTATCCGAACCATCTGAAATATATGATTTTTGTTGTCAAAAACAGGGCACGAAAAAACTATAACATAGTTTACACTCGTAAGTTTACTTTATTATGTTAGCCTTACAGAATATGATGAAAAATGGATCCATATATTATTATTTAATAATTATTTTACCTTAAAATGGAATGAAAAGTACGTGAAAAAATTATTCGAATTTTAATACAAATCCGAGAAGAAAAAAGATTACTAACCTTAACAAGGAGAGAAAAACTTTGGCACTTCTTAAGAATAATCCGAATAATTCAGACTCAACAAATATTATTTTATTTTATTTTTATTTATTTATTTATTTACAAATTCCAAAACCAAGCCCTTAGGGCTAATTAATGATGCATTATGGACGATGAAACATTTGTGCTTGAACATTAACGAAGTTCCCGAAAAAGTATTTGTAGTTGTGTGACAACGATTTATATAAAATTTGTAAATTAAAGACTGATTACAAAAGAGATTACTTCCATTCCTAAACCAGCATAAGGTATCTGTTTTTTTTTTTGGCTTGATTTTTCATTATGTTATTACAGTAAAACGGCAGTTGAGTGGCACAAAAAAATAATTTTTGTACCGAGAGATGCGAATCCACCCAACTGGACAGAAATAAGGCCTAGGAAAGAAGTTGAGCTCTAACAAAAGGAGAGACGAAGCAAGTCGTCAACAATATTACACTTTTTTTCGGAAATGGTCTGTGTCCAGCAAAAGCATAACTGAAAGTTCTATAAATGGGTTTATGGGATATATTTCTGAAAAACTTGAAATTTTCATGCAAAACAATTAATTTTGGAAAATAATATATATAACAATTTAAATAACTTTCGCAATTAGTTGTATTTTTTTTTTACGAAAATTGTTAATTTCGTTTAAATGTGTCATTTTTTGTATGTTTCAACGATATCACACGACATTTAAGCAGTGGGAAAAAGCTGAAGTTATTCATTTTGTACATTTACTTTTGTTAAAAAGTTATTAATCAATATAATATGTGTTTGTTACTTACGAATTTCGAATTTTTTATTAGGATGCAGTTTTTGTAAACGTGAAATGACATGCTTGGTTTGGATGAGAGCCAGCTGTAAAATAAATCAAATAAATTAAAAATTAGTCGAATTCAAATATTCATAATATACAAAATTAATTTTATTTATTTTTGTCGAAATTTTTTTTTTGTGGTAAATTGGATATTTCTTTCACAAATATAAAAAATTAACGCGGACAATTCTAAGATGCAACAGATATACACCAATAGTTTTAATGTTAAATACACTCAAATGGCTAAATATAAAGCAAAGATTGGAATTAAACACTTTAATCTTTATACAAAAAATGTGGAACGGTAATGCGCCAGAATGTTTAAGCGAGCAACTAAATTATGTAGGAGATCTACAGCAGTATAGACCACGAAATGCCGAAAATTTTAGAATACAACGCGTCGCCACAACAGCAATTCAGCTATCACTTCTTTACGAAGGACTTAAATTATATAACTTAATTCCAAATAATATAAATAATGACAGAAATGAATGTGTTTTTAGAAGAGAATGTGTAAAATTTGTAAGAATAATGTATTTTTATAGTTAAAATTAAATAAAATTTGTTATTAAATATGTAAACATTGTGAACATTGTAATGGTGCGCAACGTGGTTATCGAAAATTATCATATTATCGGCCCCACGTTGGGCGCCATTTCTGTAATGGTGCGGCAACGTGGTTATCGAAATGATCAACTTATCGGCCCCACGTTGGGCGCCATTTCTGTAATGGTGCGGCGTTGGTGGAAGATCCGCTTCCGTTTCCCTGAGCCTTTGCTGGTCGCACGTGCTGGCGTAGGGGCCTAGCTCGCCGGATGGGTGGGGTCTTGCTCAGGCCCAGGGAAACCGCACTACAGATTTTCACGTGCGATTTATAAAAAACTGTCAATTAAACGGATGCTAAAGGATGGATGTTCATACTTACTTGGGGATTGGGGACGAGGTGTTCTGCCCCTTTTGCCCTCCCTACCATGTTACCTCGACTCCATCTCAATTGGAGGTAACCCACTACAATGAAAAGATTAGGTTTGGTTTGGCTTTCTACATTGGTTTTAACAATTTTTTATTCAACCTTCATTTTAAGGTTATAAATTTAAAATTTTAAATTATATTTAACAAAATTTATTTTATTTTTTATGTTTCCACAAAATTTTACCTTTTAGAAAAATTTTTAAGTTTAGCAACATATTATTATTTTTTTTTTTTTAGCCAAATTTTAATCGTTAGCAAAATTTTAAGTTTAGCTTAATTCAGAAAAAGTTTAATTTTTAGCTAATTTTATTTATAGCAACATTTTAAGTTTAGCAAAATTTAATTTTAGGAAAATTTTAAATTTAACTTAATTTTATGCCTATTTAAGAAAATTATTTTAATTTATGAAACTTTTATTTAAATTTTAGTCAGTTAGCAAAAGTTTATTTTAATTTCAATTTAGTTGGAAATCTTCCTTGCCATGTGGTTTAACTTTTCGTTTTCTTTTTGTATAAATTTTTGTTTAGTACTGTACTTGAAGTGTAACATTGTTCGGTTAACACAGGAACCGTTACTGGTACATATCAGTATAGGGATTACAAAAACTTGCGGTAAATGTATTACCGTAAATTTAAAGGTTATTTTACATGTGTTTTTGGTACAGTTGGTTTTATTATAATTTTGTTTTGTAAAATAAATGCCAATCTGTACTATTTACTTTGGCTTGAAATCTTTTCCTTTTTTTTTTAAATTTGTTGTTGAAATTGGTTCAAAAATTTTTAATTTACATTTGTTTGAAATTTTAATTTTCATTTAACTTTGTTGGAAATTTTAATTTTCATTTAAATTTGTTGGAAATTTTAATTTTCATTTAAATTGGTTGGAAATTTTAATTTTCATTTAAATTTGTTGGAAATTTTAATTTTCATTTAAATTTGTTGGAAATTTTAATTTTCATTTAAATTGGTTGGAAATTTTAATTTTTTATTTAAATTTCGAGGTATAACGGTATAAAGAATTAGAAGAACGTTTAATTGTAAGGGTATTGTTTTAGTTTTTTTTTCTTTTTAATCTTATATAAATATCTATGTATATAGGTAAGTGATTTGAGAAATGTAAGTAGTATTTAAAATATATAAGTATATTAGGAAACAAGAGGAAAGTTAATTTCTAAGTACACATGTAAGTCTATTTGTAATGAAATATCTAAGTATTTAATAATAATAATATCATTTTATAACATATTTACGTCAAACCGCTGTGGCTGTGGTTGTGCTCGAAGCTGGTAGTAGAGTTTGGTCACTGATGATTTTGCGTTGGTTGTTGCTGTTGCTGTTTTTTTTTTTTTTTAGGATATCCAATACTATTTACTTCTTACTTTATTTTATTAGGTGTTGATATTCTTTTTATTAAAATTTTGGCTTATCCGGTGCGGTTTCAATTTGCAAAAGGTTTTCTGGTTTTACCACTTTGTCGATCAAAATTTTACAGTTTTTTTTTTTGTTTATTTCTACATATATATAGATTTCATACCTTTACACCGTTAACACACGTTCTACCTTAATACTCTTTAACTAAAATTTTGGTAATCTTTTACACTATTCATATAGTTTAATTGTCTCTTTCAAAATTTCACCATTCAGTTTCTTTCAGAATTTTACAATTTGGTTTTTTTTCTTTAAAATATATTTTTTTTTTTTTTACATATCAATAATTTTTGTTTGTTTTTAAAGTTTAAAAGTTTTCTTTAGAATTTTCAGGTAAGTGTGCATATTTTCTTGTTTCATTTTAGTTTCTCTCTTCTTTTGTTTTTTTTTCTTTTGTGGTACAAGCGTCCACTTCGCTAACCAGAACTTCAATGAATTTTAAATTCTGGCGTCATCTTCATACCACCAATTATACAAGCCTTTTTTTTTTCTCTAGCACAACCAAAAAATAAACCTGTTTTTTTTTTTATTACCTACGCTCACCCACTCATAGAATAGCCTATGTATGTCATTATGTAACTTTTTATCTCTTTATCCCTAATACACATAGATATACATACACTCGTTCATAATCTCACTCTTTTCGTAAAAAAATTACCAACTCATATTAAAAGGAGAGAGAGTAAGTGAGATTATTGAGTGAATGAAGGGGCAAGCTAATACCAATAACTGAAAACCAAGGGGGAGAACGAGAAGGATTGTAGTTGACCCATACATACAGGAACAATCATGAATTCATATAAACAACGAAGAGACAAACAAATCGCTCCATTAATCAGTTTGCAAAAATAGAACAAAAAATTTTCCATTAATATGTTACCATATAAGGTGTTGTTTACCGTACATACTTGAACTTGAAAATAATCTCAAGATCAAGGTTATTTTTTTTTTCTGCTTTTTATTTTCTGATTGTACCAGAAATTGTTTTGCTACAGTACAGAGCAAAACTGATCACCGTCACAAAACAGATGGTTTTGATTTCCATGAAAGAAAAAATCAACTGAAAACGGATATGTATGGTATTTACGCATTGGCTTTTTGCAAATCTTTCGCGCGATACATGCCAAGGTCTTTTCCGGCTAAATCCACCAATTTATAATTGCAATAACCAATTTTCTTTAAAATTTTGGCCTTCAAAAATTTAGGGGCAAGTTTAGAATTATATGCAGAAGCTTTATTGCCTTCTGAAAAATTTATCGCCCTAGTTCTCAAGTCATAGGTTTTCTTATTGGCGTCATAGGCTCTTTCTAAATTTTCCTTCACTTTTTGTCGAACAAAATGTAATTTGTCGGAGTTATCTACCACATCTAAACCTTCTTCTAATAAATCTAACGTTTTAAAGACTTCATAGGATTGTCCGTGAGTAACCATTTGGTGTCCAAACAGAACATAATACGGTGAAAAACCTAATGAACTGTGATATGAGCTTCTCAAAGCAACTCCTATTTGGCTCAAATTCGTATCCCACATACGCTGATCTTTTCCTAGATACGAACGTATTCCAGCGATAATGGATCGATTAACTCGTTCAGAGTTATTAGATTGGGGTGAATAAATGGCTGTGAAAATATGTTTTACTCCATATTTCGTTAAAAAACTTTCAAAAAGTGAGGATCTAAATTGAGAGCCGTTGTCTGTAATAATAACTTCAGGAACACCGAATAAATGAAAAACATTTTTCTCAAGAAAATCTATTACCGAATTGGTTGACATTTTACGTAACGCTTTAAATAAAGGATATTTGGTGAAGTGGTCTAATACCAAAAAAATAGCTACATTGCCAGCTTTTTACCGTGGATAAGGTCCAATAAAATCTAAATATAACCTTTGAAAAGGTCTAGCCGATTTGGCTTGAACACCCATAGGTGGTTTTAAAATAAAATTTGGCGCTTTGCTTTGTTTGCAAATGTCGCAACTTAATACAAAGGATCTAACCTGAGTAGCCATATTGGGCCAATAAAAATTTCGCCTCAATCGTTCGAGGGTTTTTCCCACACCTCCATGTGCAAACATGGGTGGATTATGAGCGCGTTCGATCACACAAGAGGTAAGTTCCTGTGGAACCCACAACTTCCATGATCGAGCCTCTGAAAATTCGTCGCGTGAAAACTCTACGCGTTTGTAGATGAAACCATCTACGACTTTTAAATCGGGCAACCGATTTTTATTGCTTTCGGCGATCAATTTAATATATTGTCCTGATGAAAAATAGGGAGAAGATAAATCTATCTCTGGTTCTAACGTATCTAAGCTGTCAATGTTTTCAAAATTTAGGGGGTTTTCGTTTTCGGTTGGTAACCTCGATAATGCATCGGGAACAATATGTTCACTTCCCTTACGGTGTAAAATTGAAAAGTTGAAACCTTGCAGTTTCATAGACCAACGAGCTAGCCGGCCATTTAGGTCTGGTTGACGCATTAACCATTTTAATGAAGCGTGGTCCGTAATGACACAAAATTCGTGACCTTCTACATACTCTCTAAAATTTTCTATGCTTAAAACTGCAGCAAGGCATTCGAGTTCGGTGATAGAGTAGTTCTGTTGGGCTCTATTTAATTTATGCGAGAAAAATGCAATGGGCCTTTCGACACCATTTTCATCTTCTTGAGCCAAAACTCCACCGACTCCTGTGTTGCAAGCATCACAAGAAATGATGAAATTTCGTTCGAAATTCGGTGTTATTAATAACGGAGCAGAGGTTAATTTTTCTTTGATTAAATCAAAGGACTTTTGCGCTTCAGGGTTCCAGACAAACGTTTTACATTTTTTTGTAAGGTCAGTTAACGGACTAGTTAGGGATGCAAAATTTTCCAAAAATCGTCTGTACCAACCTACAAGACCTAAAAATTGGCGAACCTCTTTGGCTGTTTTTGGTTCAGTTAACCCTTTAATCGCGGAAACTTTACTGGGATCAGGTTTTATACACCCAGAACCAATTATATAACCTAAATATCGGACTTCCTTCATGCACCATTTGCATTTTGCAATATTTAACGTCAGACCGGCTTTGCGAATTAATTGTGCTACTTCGAGCAATAAAGAAATATGTTCTTCGAAATCATCGCTTACTAAGAGCAAATCGTCTAAATAAACGAAGACTCGATTTTTAAGATGCGGTGGAATAATAACATCCATTAATCGGCAAAGAGTCTGGGGTGCATTGGTTAAACCAAAAGGCATTACTTTAAATCGATATAAGGGCCTATTGGGAACAGTAAAAGCTGTCTTGTCGCAAGAATTTTCTTCTAAACTAACTTGCCAAAAAGCATGTTTTAAATCTAAAGATGAAATAAATTCAGCTTTAGGTAATCTTGATAAAATTCCGTTGATTTTAGGTTGAGGGTAGGCATCGCGAATAGTTACACTATTTAATTTTCGAGAGTCCAGACATAGTCTGAATTTTCCTTCTCTCTGGACGCAAGCTACAGGACTACTCCAAGAACAAGTAGGAGGGTCTTTTTCTATCACTCCGAGCGCCAACATGCGATCAACTTCGTCATGAATTTTCTTTTCTACTGCGGGAGAGACAGAAAAGTACCTTTGCTTGATGGGTTTGACTCCTGGCTCTATTTCAATCGAATGCTCTAAAATGGTGGTCTTACCTAAACCTTCTTTGTCAAAATCTGGAAAAATCTTTATAATTTGATCTAATCTATTTCGCTGTTCGTTGGTTAGAATATTCTCTTCGCAAACTTGATTAAGCTCTTCAATTTTTAATGGGCTGTTCCCAAAAATCATAGACATAAGTCCGAACGAATGCCAAAAATCTATTCCTAAGTATACCTCATGGGTTAAATCTGGTATTATATAAAAACGTACTAATTTGGTAATATTTCGGTAGGTGACATTTGTTTCTACGAAACCTAAAATTTTATATCGCTGACCGCCAGCTGCTTCTACGAAATTAGAAAATTTTTTAAAAGGTAAATTTTTAACAAGAAAAGTTTTTGCAGCGAAACCACTTATGCAGGATAAAGAGGTGCCTGAATCCAAAAGGCCTAATAATTTCATTCCAAAGATATCAATTTGGATATAGGGTCTTATGTCAGATTTTGACTTCTCAATAGATTCAATGCAACTTCGGACTTTAAACTTGTTTAATTTTAACATTTTATAAAAAATTCTAATTCGTAGAGTATTTCTTTTTACTTTAGGAATTTGCGTGTTAAATTTCGCTGGGGTGTTAATCGATTCGCAGAAAATTCGTTTTCTAGCTAACGCGTATAATCTAACTCTCTCATGATATGGCTTGATTGGAAATAAAATTGGTTTAGACTTTTCCTTGTCATTTTTCAAAATGGTAAACTTGGTAAAATCGGTGAAATCGGTTTGTGTGCTACCGTCAGAGCTGGTCTTTAAAATTTCTGTGGGGTGGATAACGTTTTCAATGATGTTTTCGCTTGAAGGAGAACTTAATTCATCCTCGAGCGGAAGCTGGTGTTGTTGCTGCCGCTCGCCTTGAAGTTTCCCTGACACGTTTCGCATTGGGGTCTGTAGACACCTACGGAACCACATCCATAACAGAATACGGTTCTGTCTTCGAGACAGTCCGTATATCTGTGGCCTTCTTTTCTACAGTTCCAGCAGATATTAATTTTGCGTTTAGCAGGGTCTTCTTTTGGTTTGCGGACCTCGCAAACTTCTTCAGGCGGGTCTTCATTGAAAAATTCATCCTCTACATCTATTTCATTGACCTGTCTTCGAAAGTTCTTCGGGGCTCTGTCAAGTTCAAAACTCAGTGCCTCTCGTCGCAAAACCAAATGGCGTAAATGTGAAACGTTGTCAATTTGTAGATAGAACAATTCCCTTCTTAAATGAGGTCTTAAATTTCTACGCAAAATTTCTGTCAATTCGGATTCGCTCAGGGGATATCGTAGACGATCGCAAAGCTGCAGAATGGCATGGTGAAAATCGTCAAAGCTTTCGTTAGCATTTTGCTTTCGGTCTCTGATCATTTCTCTGATATCTAAGTCAGATAAATGATCGCTAAAATGATTTTTAAGAGCCCTGCACAAATCTTCCCATTCGATTCTATCGACGGTGCTGCGATATCGCCAATACCATTCTTTAGCTTTGGACGTAAACAAAATGTGACAATGGTCGCCTAATAATCTAAAATCTCCCGCTAGACTATCTTGTGTTAACGAATTTACCATATAAATGAACTTTTCTACTGGTAACCCGGTGGTGTTTCCATTAAAAGTTAAGTTCCAACTATTTATCAGACTTGCAATTTTGCCGCTATTATTAAGAGCAACAGACGATAAAGAAGCTCTCTCACGACTTGCTGGTACAGACGGGTGAGTTGAAGGAGGCCTAATATTACGCGGAGGGACAAAAGTAGGTTCATGGGGAACCTGATGAACGGAAGGTGCTGAAAAATTACGAGGGACGGACGCATTCGGAAAGATCTCTCTGGGCCATTCAGGTTCTCTGGTTGCGCTAATGTTTACGCTAGTAAATTGTTGAGATAACCTTTCTACCACAGCGTGAAGCTTATTGATCTCGCCTTGAAAGCTGGTTTCAATTTTAGATTTAATGCGGTCCTCTAAACTATCTCTTCCTTCACCACTAGTCTGACCTGGTGAAATATTTCGGTTGGCATTAAACTCTGCATTTCTTTCCTTTCTGCTGGATAAAATTCTTTCCGCGGATTTCGGAATCGCTCCAGTATTAACTGGTAAACTTTCATCATTAACTCGGACGGAATATTTTAATAAACTGTTTTTAGTGACAGTTTTGTTACATTGCGGACAACAAGTCGAAACGTTGAGGAAATTAAAAAGGCACTCGTGGTGGAAAATGTGTCTACACCTGGTAGAAACTAAGTTATAATTAAGTTCAGGTTCAATAGAACCAATATAGGCTGTAAATAAATAGATGAGCGTTTGTAAGGTTGAGTTTGGCTGAGCTAGGTAAAGTTCAAAAGAAGTTAATGGGAAATATTTAAGCAATGACAATTTTTGTTCTAAGTGAACAAAGGTGGTACGGCCCACAAATGAATTTTATGAATTCCAAAAAAAATTTTATAATTTACGTTAATTTAAATTTTCGAAAAATTTGAGTTCAAAGATTAAAAAAGTTAGTTAAAATTGATCAAAAGTTTAAGTTTTAATCGAACCCACGCAAAATTATTCAAGAATTAAATTATCAATTAAGTTTCAAAGCAGACTTAACTTTTAAAAAAAAAATTATCAAAAGTTTCAATATAAGTTCCCTTAAATTTAATAAAAAAATATCAAAATTAAAGTTCAGAATACCATTCTTAATGTCAAAAAATTCTAAAAATTTCAATATACTTCTTCAATAGAGTTATAATTCAATAAATTGTTAGTAAATTTTTAATATATAATTTTCAATATAAATTTAATATAATTCAATATAGTATTTCAATATAAATTTTCAATATTTTAATTTTCAATATAGCTTTTCACTATAGTTTTCAAAATATAATTTTCACTATAAAATTTCCAAAAGGTTTCAAAAATTTTCAATTATAATTTCGATATAAACTTCATAAAGATTTCCACAAAAATTTTCAATAAAGTATTCAATATATGTATGTTAATATAAATTTTCAAAATTAGTTCAAATATTAATTTTTTTTTTTTTTTTTAATAAAAATTTTCCAAAATTTAAAACTTAGTTCAATTATAAGTTAATAAAAATAACTTTCAGAAAATTTCAAAATTTTCAATATACTTTTCAATATATTTTCAAAAAATTTCAATAAATTGTTAACCCAATGTAGTTATCCAAACCAAACCAATCATTTAAAAAAAATCCGTAAGTAAGTATGACCATCCATCAAAATTAAAAATTTTAAAATTTTATACTTGTGATTCTAAGTTTCTTTTCGATTGTTTGCAGCTATTCGGTACTATAAAAATCATTTTGGACAAGTAACCGGTTCGTCTAGAACGAAGTTCTTGTATTCCAAAAACGACCTTTAATGACCAAAGCAGACGGATACCACAAAAATCAAATTAAAAAATGTTGAAATGTGAACTCAAATGTCAAACAAGTTTCCATTTCGGTTAATGTAAATAGGGATGTACCCATATTTAATTAAAATTCCAGAAATATCAGCAAGTATGACTTCAAGAACACGGATACAAAAAAGATTAGGATTAAGGAACAATGTGCTTTCCCGGTGCACAGATGTTAAAAAATTGAAATAAATTAAAGTTCCTATTTAGGCAAAAACAAAATTTAAGTAATAAAAAAAAGGACTATTGTTTCGGGCCCCACGTTTGGCGCCATTTCTGTAATGGTACGCAACGTGGTTATCGAAAATTATCATATTATCGGCCCCACGTTGGGCGCCATTTCTGTAATGGTGCGGCAACGTGGTTATCGAAATGATCAACTTATCGGCCCCACGTTGGGCGCCATTTCTGTAATGGTGCGGCGTTGGTGGAAGATCCGCTTCCGTTTCCCTGAGCCTTTGCTGGTCGCACGTGCTGGCGTAGGGGCCTAGCTCGCCGGATGGGTGGGGTCTTGCTCAGGCCCAGGGAAACCGCACTACAGATTTTCACGTGCGATTTATAAAAAACTGTCAATTAAACGGATGCTAAAGGATGGATGTTCATACTTACTTGGGGATTGGGGACGAGGTGTTCTGCCCCTTTTGCCCTCCCTACCATGTTACCTCGACTCCATCTCAATTGGAGGTAACCCACTACAATGAAAAGATTAGGTTTGGTTTGGCTTTCTACATTGGTTTTAACAATTTTTTATTCAACCTTCATTTTAAGGTTATAAATTTAAAATTTTAAATTATATTTAACAAAATTTATTTTATTTTTTATGTTTCCACAAAATTTTGCCTTTTAGAAAAATTTTTAAGTTTAGCAACATATTATTATTTTTTTTTTTTAGCCAAATTTTAATCATTAGCAAAATTTTAAGTTTAGCTTAATTCAGAAAAAGTTTAATTTTAGCTAATTTTATTTATAGCAACATTTTAAGTTTAGCAAAATTTAATTTTAGGAAAATTTTAAATTTAACTTAATTTTATGCCTATTTAAGAAAATTATTTTAATTTATAAAACTTTTATTTAAATTTTAGTCAGTTAGCAAAAGTTTATTTTAATTTCAATTTAGTTAGAAATCTTCCTTGCCATGTGGTTTAACTTTTCGTTTTCTTTTTGTATAAATTTTTGTTTAGTACTGTACTTGAAGTGTAACATTGTTCGGTTAACACAGGAACCGTTACTGGTACATATCAGTATAGGGATTACAAAAACTTGCGGTAAATGTATTACCGTAAATTTAAAGGTTATTTTACATGTGTTTTTGGTACAGTTGGTTTTATTATAATTTTGTTTTGTAAAATAAATGCCAATCTGTACTATTTACTTTGGCTTGAAATCTTTTCCTTTTTTTTTTTAAATTTGTTGTTGAAATTGGTTCAAAAATTTTTAATTTACATTTGTTTGAAATTTTAATTTTCATTTAACTTTGTTGGAAATTTTAATTTTCATTTAAATTTGTTGGAAATTTTAATTTTCATTTAAATTGGTTGGAAATTTTAATTTTCATTTAAATTTGTTGGAAATTTTAATTTTCATTTAAATTGGTTGGAAATTTTAATTTTTTATTTAAATTTCGAGGTATAACGGTATAAAGAATTAGAAGAACGTTTAATTGTAAGGGTATTGTTTTAGTTTTTTTTTTTTTTTTTAATCTTATATAAATATCTATGTATATAGGTAAGTGATTTGAGAAATGTAAGTAGTATTTAAAATATATAAGTATATTAGGAAACAAGAGGAAAGTTAATTTCTAAGTACACATGTAAGTCTATTTGTAATGAAATATCTAAGTATTTAATAATAATAATATCATTTTATAACATATTTACGTCAAACCGCTGTGGCTGTGGTTGTGTTCGAAGCTGGTAGTAGAGTTTGGTCACTGATGATTTTGCGTTGGTTGTTGCTGTTGCTGTTTTTTTTTATAGGATATCCAATACTATTTACTTCTTACTTTATTTTATTAGGTGTTGATATTCTTTTTATTAAAATTTTGGCTTATCCGGTGCGGTTTCAATTTGCAAAAGGTTTTCTGGTTTTACCACTTTGTCGATCAAAATTTTACAGTTTTTTTTTTGTTTATTTCTACATATATATAGATTTCATACCTTTACACCGTTAACACACGTTCTACCTTAATACTCTTTAACTAAAATTTTGGTAATCTTTTACACTATTCATATAGTTTAATTGTCTCTTTCAAAATTTCACCATTCAGTTTCTTTCAGAATTTTACAATTTGGTTTTTTTTCTTTAAAATATATTTTTTTTTTTTTACATATCAATAATTTTTGTTTGTTTTTAAAGTTTAAAAGTTTTCTTTAGAATTTTCAGGTAAGTGTGCATATTTTCTTGTTTCATTTTAGTTTCTCTCTTCTTTTGTTTTTTTTTCTTTTGTGGTACAAGCGTCCACTTCGCTAACCAGAACTTCAATGAATTTTAAATTCTGGCGTCATCTTCATACCACCAATTATACAAGCCTTTTTTTTTTTTCTCTAGCACAACCAAAAAATAAACCTGTTTTTTTTTATTACCTACGCTCACCCACTCATAGAATAGCCTATGTATGTCATTATGTAACTTTTTATCTCTTTATCCCTAATACACATAGATATACATACACTCGTTCATAATCTCACTATTTTCGTAAAAAAATTACCAACTCATATTAAAAGGAGAGAGAGTAAGTGAGATTATTGAGTGAATGAAGGGGCAAGCTAATACCAATAGCTGAAAACCAAGGGGGAGAACGAGAAGGATTGCAAGCTGTTGTTGACCCATATATACAGGAACAATATGAATTCATATAAACAACGAAGAGACAAACAAATCGCTCCATTAATCAGTTTGCAAAAATAGAACAAAAAATTTTCCATTAATATGTTACCATATAAGGTGTTGTTTACCGTACATACTTGAACTTGAAAATAATCTCAAGATCAAGGTTATTTTTTTTTTCTGCTTTTTATTTTCTGATTGTACCAGAAATTGTTTTGCTACAGTACAGAGCAAAACTGATCACCGTCACAACATTAAAAGTATTAAAAATACTTACTAAAAAATAAATAATAATAAATAATATTAATTTTGCAGATTGTTTTTTGTGCATAACGAATGATCTTCGTAACCATAGGAGCTATCGAGCTATAAACATATATATTTGTTCCTTTTACTCCTGCAAGGAGCATAGGGTCGTATAAGATAAGGCGAAATAACATTCGATCCACCAACACATTAATTAATTCTATAGCTTTTACCGCGAAACCCGTTTAGTTTTGCGAACACTAAGTTTTTGGTTATAGGTATAAAATACCTTAAAATACCCCGACACCAACATTGCACTGTATATCTTGGTTAATGGATGTATATTTTAAATTTTGTATAAAACAAAGTGTTAGACTATACGGCACTCTATACCGTAAGCTGCGGAAAGACGTCTTAGGATATTAATCGACATAAAAGAATAATCATAAACCAAATTTAAGTGAGATTGTTAAATATTTTTGATAACAAATATTTTAGGCTTAAGTGGAGTTTAGGGGCAATGCCCCGATCGGTTTAAAATTCTTACCACTTATAAACCTTTCATTGCAGTTCTAGGAAAATATTTTTTTTCGGCGGTCGAACCTATTTCCCGAGTTTGACATTGACTTGTATATAACTTTGTTATTTGTATCGGATTTCAGCAATATATATATCAAATGAAAGCTTACTTGAGTGCCTTTTATTTGACATTTTTAAATTTAAAATCTTTTAACCCATTATGAACCTATTTCAAATTTTGTATTTTTGTAAGTTTTTTTTTTTTTAATATGGAACTATCTCGTAAATAGACATATATCATGTGTGCTTTTACGTAAACTGAAGAAAAGCTGGCTCCACTAGCTTCATTTCGATGTATATTTTGACCTCTTCACCCTTTCAGGACCGGATATACTATTATTTTTTAGAGAAATTAACCCACTAACAACTATATTTTCATAATATTATGGAATCGCCGATTATTTCTCCAAAATTTTCGGCTGCGGCGCTTAAAAAGAACACAAAAAATATATAGTGGAATTTTGAGAAAAAATCGACATTTTCCGACAATGAATGAAAAGGTGTAGCCATTATTAAAAAAAAGATATGCACCATTTGAAATACCGTAAAAATAAGAATATATATTTCGAAAAAAAAAAAAAAAAAAAACTAAAAAGTATAGGTAAAATCCCTAATATGTAACGTCCTGAAAGGGTTAAGAGGTCAAAATACACATCGAAATGAAGCTAGTGGAGGCAGCTTTTCTTCAGTTTACGTAAAAGCACACATGATATATGTATATTTACGAGATAGTTCGAAACGGACCACAAAAATCGACACCAGTAATTAGAAATGGGCGTTGTGCTCTTAAACGATCGACTGGTAAATTACCCATTCTTTGTCCCATCAATTTAGGCTTGTAGTGGAAGCAGTGTACACATTTTCTAATGACCTTTCTAACTACTTCTCGATCATTTATTATCCATAGCTTTTGTCGAATAAGTCCAAGTAATACCTTTGGGCCAGCATGTAAAAGAATGCGATGCAAATGCTCAATATAAAGTATTATAAATCGATGATCTTTTGGCACTAAAGCTGGAAATCGAACATCATATGGGATGGGTGCATTGGACAACCTACCGCCGACTCGAATCAGCTTAACTTCTTTGTTATTAAATTTAGTTTTTTGAATAAACGGAGCCAATTTCTGTAGCGATGGGTGAACTAAATTATTGTTTGAAAGAGCAATGATTTCATCAGCAAAATTGCTACTCTGTATATAAGATATTAGTGTCCAAAAAGTAATTTCCAACTCTGAAGCCTGGAGGTGAACAATATCCATTGCCCTTAAAGATCGATTTACTGGGGATCTATTAAAGATACGGAAAATATAAGTAAATATTCGAACAATTGTATAATATGAAGAATGCTTATCGATAATATTGTCAAAAATAGAAACAGGTGGTTCATCCTTTATACAATAAATACAGCTGCCTTCCTTCTCTCCAAAATTTCTGTATCGTTGAACTCCTGGTAACCGGGCCGACAAGAAGCGTCTTCGAGTAGAAATTTAGGGCCATTAAACCAAATTGTTGTTGGTAATTCTGCTGCGCTGCAGCCACGAGATACAATGCCTGCAGGATTACTTTTCGAAGGAACATGTCGCCATTGAACTTCTCTAGTTAGTTCCTGAAGTTCTGAAATTCGGTTTGCCACAAAACAATTCAGTGTTGATGAATGTAGTTTTAGCCACTGTAGAACAATTTTCGAATCTGTCCAAAAGAAAATATGAGATACGAGTTTAGATATTTTGGTTTTAATTTTGGACCATGTTTTACTGAGCAAAACTGCAGCACATAATTCGAGACGAGGTAAAGATTGAGTTTTTATGGGAGCTACTTTTGATTTGGCAATTAACAAAGTCGTTCTGTAAGAGCCATTTATACAAACACGATAATATATACAGCACTCAAATGCGCGTTGGGATGCGTCTGCAAATCCATGTATTTCGCCGAGTGTATTTTCTGAAGTCAAAAGATAACGAGGTACTTTAATATTGTGTATATTCGATAAATCCTCTTTTATTTGAATCCAAAGTTTTACGAGGTTAGAGTTGATAGTTTCATCCCAACCGATGTTTTGTACCCACATTTCTTGGAGCAACATCTTGCAGCGAATAACGATAGGGCTTAAGAGACCAAGCAAGTCAAATATCTTTGCTACTATGGACAAAATTGACCGTTTGGTGGGGCAACTTATGTCGGGAAATTCGAAACGAAACAAAAAGTTATCTTGCCTTGGATTCCAGGACATGCCGAGAGTTTTAGTGATTTCATTTTCACTTGTTTTTATTGTGACTTCTTCATCTGCATTTGAAATAAAGTCAATACAATTACTATTCTATTTGGCCAGCTGAAGGCCATGTAGTTGTAAAATTTTCATAATTTCAGTTTTTTTCAAATTTAAATCTTCGAAATTGTCGACGCCAGTAAGAACGTCATCTATGTATAAATCCTCACGCAATACTTGTGAGCCAACTGGATATGATGATATATATTTATCAGCTATAAAAAACAAACGTCGAATTGCTAAGAAAGGAGCCGCTGATAGCCCATATGTAACAGTATTAAGTTGAAATACTTTTAGTTTGTCTTCTCTATTAGCTCTCCATAGAACCAATTGGAATTTACGATCGCGTTCATCGACAAGAAACTGACGGTACATTTTAGATATGTCCGCTGTCTATTTAAACGAATGAAAATAATGTTATCAAATCTTGTTGTATTGTAGGCCCAACCATGAGTGTCTCATTCAACGAATGATTCGTTGAAGTACGGGCCGACGCATCAAAAACTACACGAAGTTTTGTAGTGGTACTTTGTGGCTTTATGACACAGTGATGTGGTATAATATAGTAAGGGTGTGTTAAAGACAAATTGTAGGGTGACATAATGACCCAATGCCATATATTCGTTCATAAAATCGACATACATTGATTTTAAATCAGAATCGCGTTCTAATCTGCGTTCTAGCGACAAAAATCGTCTACGAGATATTTCAAAAGACTCACTCAAACAATCCGGACTAATTTTGAAAGGTAATCTGACTGCAATACGACCGTCAGCATTAATATTTACATTATTTACAAAATGTTCTTCACAGCTTTCTTCTTCTGCAGTAAAAGTTTGGGAACCACTGGTGTACTCTTACACTTCCCAAAATCTTTTCAAAGTGTTGTCTAAAACTTCTGTTGACGAATCGATTGCCAAGTTGCACGTAAGAGCTGTAGAAGCAGATTGAGATTTGTATTTTCCACCAACAACCCATCCAAAAACTGTATTAATCAAACAAGGCATGCCTTCTCCTAATGATATACAGTGGCGTGCAGAAATGAGTACATAATTCATTTCTTTGCTTTTCTGAAGGATAAAATGAGCAATAACAAAGAAAATACAACAAAAATTTTTTTTTTCGTTTATTCTTTGTTCTATTCTTAATAAAAAACAAAAAATTTAAAACAAAAAGCAACAAATTCATAGAGATAAAAAACAATAACAAAAATAACTCACATGTACTCAATTTTGCACTTTTGTATGTACTCAGCATAAAACCAGTTTATACCGTTAGTTTTGAATTGTTTGCTATTGTATACGACCAGTAATGCAAATTTATGTGTCAAAACGTGTGATTAGTAATAATTTAAGTGTCATATCAAGTGTACCGCAATAATATTCAGTATTTAAAAAAAAATTAAAAAGTTATCGCGTGATGTGGAGAACAATATAGTTTCCTTAACTAATAATGGTGCTTCATCTCGGGAAATAGCGAAGGAGCTAAATATTAGTCAATCTGTGGTCATTCGCGTTCAAAAAAGACGACATACTGCTCCCAAAGAGCAAACCAGAGGCCGCCGCTAACTATTGACCGACGCGGATGCGCGTCTTATGATGGCAGAAATGAGGCAGAACAAGTCCATAACACCGAAAAATACTTTAGTTGCCAAAAATAAGCACGTTAGTGAATGGACAGCACGACGAGCGCTCCAAAACATTGGCTATATTTCATCCGTTAAAAAAAATAAACCTGCGTTGTCCAAAAAGAACCAAAAAGCGCGAATGAAATTTGCAAGAGAGCATAAAATTTGGACGATAAATGACTGGCAACGAGTTATTTGGTCAGATGAATCAAAATTTAATCGTTTCCAATCGGACGGTAAGCAATACTGCTGGCGTCGCCCTGATGATACCATTCAACGCCACCACGTCAAGCAAACTGTGAAGCATGGTGGTGGAAACATCATGGTTTGGGGATGCTTCACTTGGTGGCATATTGGGTCATTACACAGAATTGAAGGTATAATGAAGAAGGAAGACTACCTCACCATTTTGCAGACTCATATTCCCGAGTTCGTTGAAAAGAGTGCCTATCCTGAAGAAGAAGTCGTGTTTCAGCAGGATGGTGACCCAAAGCATACGGCGAAAATAGTGAAAAAATGGATGAGTGAGCAAAGTTTTCAACTGATGAATTGGCCAGCGCAAAGCCCCGACCTCAACCCGATTGAGAATTTATGGTCAATCGTGGGAAGACGGCTGGGGTTGTACCAATCAGCTCCATCAAACCTAGAAGAGCTGTGGGCACGAGTACAGCTAGAGTGGCAGAATATACCAAAAGAAATAATACAGGGACTGGTTGAAAGCATGCCAAAGCGTATTATTATGGTACTAAAAAATAAAGGGTTATGGACCAAGTACTAAAATAGTGCTCCACTAACAACTTTATTGAAAAGTGCAAAATTGAGTACATACGAGTTATTTTTGTTATTGTTTTTTATCTCTATGAATTTGTTGCTTTTTGTTTTAAATTTTTTGTTGTTTTATTAAGAATAGAACAAATAATAAACGAAAAAAAAATTTGGTTGTATTTTCTTTGTTATTGCTCATTTTATCCTTCAGAAAAGTAAATAAATGAATTATGTACTCATTTCTGCACGCCACTGTACGTCCATCGAGCAATAAATCAAAAAATACCTCTGTGCTTATCAACAAATCGATTTTTTGAGGCTTGAAGAACGATGGGTCAGCTAATTCAATCGTTTCAGGAATTTTCCAATTTGATGTCGTAATAAATACACCAGGCTGTTGAGCAGAAATTGACTTTGTTACAGCAAAGGTTGAGGACCACTGGAACGAGCATACACGTGATTTAATTGTAGCTGCGACAGAAAATTTGATTTTCGTTCAGACTTCACCGATACCAGAAACATCTTGAGAATTTGGACGAAATTGTAGCTTGAGCCTTTTCGCAACTTCTTCTGTAATAAAATTGATTTCAGAACAGGAATCAAGTAGTACTCTTACCGGTTGAAACGATCCAAATATGTCTTTAATGAGAACCACAGCAGTTGGTATTATTGCCCTCTTAAACGAACGAGCTACTAATGACACAGGATTACCATGGGTAGTTGAGAGCTTTTGGTTTTGACCAAGATTTGTCGATGATGTTCCAGATTGATCGGGAACCATGAAAATATGAAGCGTAGAATGGTGAGGAGACTGGCAAACTCGACACCGAGATTTAGAGGGATATTTCGAAACCAAATGACCCTTTCGAAGGCAATTGATGCAATTTCCATTATGTTTTACAAAGTTAAACCGCTCCGACACTACGAGCGACAAAAATGAAGTACAGGTTGCAATATGATGTTCATTGCAGTTGCAATATGAACAAGTTGAATTTGTGTTCGAATTACAGGTCGATTGATGTTCGATTTTGGTTTGAAACCACTATGTTTATGATTTGAATCACTTTTCTTACCATGACTTTCCAAAAATTGACAACGATGGCTCAATATATTGTAGCAGGTGTCCCAAGATGGTAGTGATTTAAATTCCTGTTTTTCGTCATAATTTTCTCTGGATCCGTCATCCAGCTTTGACAAAACAATATGAATTATTACTGCATTCATGACGTCCATTTCCGAACCAAGCGATAAAAGCGAACCACGAATCGCCGAAACAGTATCAATGATGTTACGTAATGAGATACAATCACCCTTGGACATTTGAGAAACATTAAAAAAAGCAGTAATATGTTCAAGAAAAATTAATACCTTATTGTCATATCGTTCCTGTAACCGCTCCAGAGCCTTGGGGTAATTCTCATCCGTTACCTGGAATGGTTCCACAACAGCTAAAGCAGGGCCAGAAAGGCAATTCAATAAATAATTGAATTTATCAACAGCAGTGATCGATGAATTCTCATGGACCATATTATTAAACGTTGTAATAAATCTTTTGTAGTCGCCATACTTCCCATCAAATCGTGGCAACTTCAACGATGGCAATCTGCTTTGATGTAACACTCCCGACATTGAAGCGTTCAAAAAACTATGTTCTGCTGAAGTTGAGCAACGACTTTTATTTATATGGGACAACAACTTTACTTTGGCAGCGATGAAAACTTCTTCTAAATCACTTCGATAATTATCGTTGGGGCTTAATTTTTCAATTTGTCCTTGTATATGACAAATTTCCTTAAAATAAGCTTCTAAAATTTGCATGCGACATTGCAAAATGGTTGAATCAACTTTGTCGCCATCTTTTTCATTTTTCTTTTGTAGGTTAGTTATGTTTCGTTTCATAGTGGATCTTTGTTGTTTCAACGAAGCTAAGTCTGAGCCACTAGTATTAATAGTTTCATCATCATTGTTAGCCATTTTGAAAAATCAAAAATTTTACAAATAAAATTACAAAGAACCACTTGGGAATTGAAACACTTATTTACTTTCTATGTAAATGAAAAAGCGCGATTTTATTTTTATATATGTACCACTTATGTATTTATAATAACGGCACTGTTTAAAATTTCCAAATTTTAATATTTATAAAAATTCCACAAAAGGGCTAGAAAATTGTTGAAATATCACCCAAATTAATTCGATGAGCAAGCGAAGACAAATTGTTTTATTTACAAAATTAAAATTTTATAATTTAATTCTGTTTCAAAATTGTTATTGACGGCAGTGGTTAATGTCGGCTTAAAAAACTTCGAAACGAAAATGTATGTATATCAGCAACTGTAACACCTAAATTATCTCCAACGACGATAATGAGAACTGCGTGGCACAATTGTTGCATATATCAAAAATGTCTTTTTTATTTTGTAGTGGCTCTACGGGCCAATTAGTTTTTTATCCGAATAAAAAATAAATTGAAAATTTAAATTTAATTAAACACTGACCGTCCTGTCACGGTCGCCAAAAAATGTTTGATAAAAAATTAAAGTTAATTAGAAACGACTAAAATTTATCAAACGCACTTTACTTTCTTTAATGTTTTTTATTTAATGTTTCAACTACAACTACTTTTCTTAAAACTAATTTACAATATATATATGAAGATCACAAGACAAAGTAAATAACAAACTACTTGACGAAAAGAACAGTTATCTCTCACTCAATAACATGAGAGACGTATGTATATTGTGTTAGCATACCAACAGTGTTTGTTGTTGGTTAGCTAACTACAATATACAACACGTAAACAAGTAGGAAAAGGGATAGACAAACGACAAAACAATAACAGTGACGACACCATCAACAGTGATGGCACCCTGATTGGTGATCTGACCCGACACGTATATTATTTGAAAGGTATTTATTTTTAGCCGATTTGCAGATTTTAAAATTCTTTCCTTTATTTTGAGTAAATTGCATTTAAAGTTGCTACTAACACATACATAAAATTAAACAATGCTATGTGTGTGTTTATTAAATTTGTTAATGTGTTTGTAATAAAAATGAGTTTGTTTTTTGTGTTGATTTGTGAATTGGCTATACTTGATTAGCACACATATGAAAAAATAAAATTTCCTAGAATTTGCGCTCGAATTTCGAGGGCTGGAATCTGCTAGTTTACATTATCTACATATATACATATGTATATAAAAATGTTGGTGCATTTGTTTGTAACGAATGATCTTCGGAACCATAAGAGCTGTTGAGCTAAGATTTGCACCATATGTTCGGTTCGAGCTCTTCTGTGTTTTTTAATATTAACCCTCTAGCTGGCGTTGGGGTCAAGTTATAAACAAAATTCTTATTTTCAGTGCGATTTGACTGCAATTCAGAATGTATGTATGTTTCGTTATAAGAAAATTTTGTGTGTATAAATGGACCCGATAGGTGGCGCTGGGGTAAAATTATTTCGAATATTCTTATTGACGGTGCGATTTTACTGAAACTAAGAATGTACATATATGCCAAAAAATTTTTTGTTGGACCCGGTAGATGGCGCTGGCGTTCGAAAAATAATGAGTTGTCAAATTTATTTAAATTTTGTAAGTTACAAAATTCACAAACGTTTTTATATATAAATATTCTAACCAAAAAGGAAGGAAAAATTGCATTGGCTATTGCTTCGTCCGGTATAGCCGCAACATTATTGCATGGTGGTCGTACAGCTCATTCAGCACTCAAATCACCGTTAAACGTACAAACAAATGAGAATGCCGTACGTAATATCAAACAAGTAAGAAAATTATAGTCGGTCTAGACCGACTATACGATACCCTATACCATGCGTTTAGAAACCCTATCTATTAGGCCCAATTAACTGGACATAGAAAATAAGCAAAAACCAAATTTGAGTGGGATTTTTATTAATTTTTTTGGCTGCAGATATGAAAAAGTTCATATCGGATGCTATATATATATATGGACTAGGTCCAAAAATGGACCGATCCTGATCATGTTTGGATGGCAATCTGCTTTGATGTAACACTCCCGACATTGAAGCGTTCAAAAAACTATGTTCTGCTGAAGTTGAGCAACGACTTTTATTTATATGGGACAACAACTTTACTTTGGCAGCGATGAAAACTTCTTCTAAATCACTTCGATAATTATCGTTGGGGCTTAATTTTTCAATTTGTCCTTGTATATGACAAATTTCCTTAAAATAAGCTTCTAAAATTTGCATGCGACATTGCAAAATGGTTGAATCAACTTTGTCGCCATCTTTTTCATTTTTCTTTTGTAGGTTAGTTATGTTTCGTTTCATAGTGGATCTTTGTTGTTTCAACGAAGCTAAGTCTGAGCCACTAGTATTAATAGTTTCATCATCATTGTTAGCCATTTTGAAAAATCAAAAATTTTACAAATAAAATTACAAAGAACCACTTGGGAATTGAAACACTTATTTACTTTCTATGTAAATGAAAAAGCGCGATTTTATTTTTATATATGTACCACTTATGTATTTATAATAACGGCACTGTTTAAAATTTCCAAATTTTAATATATATAAAAATTCCACAAAAGGGCTAGAAAATTGTTGAAATATCACCCAAATTAATTCGATGAGCAAGCGAAGACAAATTGTTTTATTTACAAAATTAAAATTTTATAATTTAATTCTGTTTCAAAATTGTTATTGACGGCAGTGGTTAATGTCGGCTTAAAAAACTTCGAAACGAAAATGTATGTATATCAGCAACTGTAACACCTAAATTATCTCCAACGACGATAATGAGAACTGCGTGGCACAATTGTTGCATATATCAAAAATGTCTTTTTTATTTTGTAGTGGCTCTACGGGCCAATTAGTTTTTTATCCGAATAAAAAATAAATTGAAAATTTAAATTTAATTAAACACTGACCGTCCTGTCACGGTCGCCAAAAAATGTTTGATAAAAAATTAAAGTTAATTAGAAACGACTAAAATTTATCAAACGCACTTTACTTTCTTTAATGTTTTTTATTTAATGTTTCAACTACAACTACTTTTCTTAAAACTAATTTACAATATATATATGAAGATCACAAGACAAAGTAAATAACAAACTACTTGACGAAAAGAACAGTTATCTCTCACTCAATAACATGAGAGACGTATGTATATTGTGTTAGCATACCAACAGTGTTTGTTGTTGGTTAGCTAACTACAATATACAACACGTAAACAAGTAGGAAAAGGGATAGACAAACGACAAAACAATAACAGTGACGACACCATCAACAGTGATGGCACCCTGATTGGTGATCTGACCCGACACGTATATTATTTGAAAGGTATTTATTTTTAGCCGATTTGCAGATTTTAAAATTCTTTCCTTTATTTTGAGTAAATTGCATTTAAAGTTGCTACTAACACATACATAAAATTAAACAATGCTATGTGTGTGTTTATTAAATTTGTTAATGTGTTTGTAATAAAAATGAGTTTGTTTTTTGTGTTGATTTGTGAATTGGCTATACTTGATTAGCACACATATGAAAAAATAAAATTTCCTAGAATTTGCGCTCGAATTTCGAGGGCTGGAATCTGCTAGTTTACATTATCTACATATATACATATGTATATAAAAACGTTGGTGCATTTGTTTGTAACGAATGATCTTCGGAACCATAAGAGCTGTTGAGCTAAGATTTGCACCATATGTTCGGTTCGAGCTCTTCTGTGTTTTTTAATATTAACCCTCTAGCTGGCGTTGGGGTCAAGTTATAAACAAAATTCTTATTTTCAGTGCGATTTGACTGCAATTCAGAATGTATGTATGTTTCGTTATAAGAAAATTTTGTGTGTATAAATGGACCCGATAGGTGGCGCTGGGGTAAAATTATTTCGAATATTCTTATTGACGGTGCGATTTTACTGAAACTAAGAATGTACATATATGCCAAAAAAATTTTTGTTGGACCCGGTAGATGGCGCTGGCGTTCGAAAAATAATGAGTTGTCAAATTTATTTAAATTTTGTAAGTTACAAAATTCACAAACGTTTTTATATATAAATATTCTAACCAAAAAGGAAGGAAAAATTGCATTGGCTATTGCTTCGTCCGGTATAGCCGCAACATTATTGCATGGTGGTCGTACAGCTCATTCAGCACTCAAATCACCGTTAAACGTACAAACAAATGAGAATGCCGTACGTAATATCAAACAAGTAAGAAAATTATAGTCGGTCTAGACCGACTATACGATACCCTATACCATGCGTTTAGAAACCCTATCTATTAGGCCCAATTAACTGGACATAGAAAATAAGCAAAAACCAAATTTGAGTGGGATTTTTATTAATTTTTTTGGCTGCAGATATGAAAAAGTTCATATCGGATGCTATATATATATATGGACTAGGTCCAAAAATGGACCGATCCTGATCATGTTTGGTAAAGTCTCTTGTATTTTGCAAAAATATATACAAACAAAATTTGAGAAGAATCAGTGCAATATTATTGTTTTTTAATAGATTTAAGTGAAGATCGGGAAGCAGCTCTGTATGGGGTCAAAGGGATCATTTTTGGACTACTCATTAATGGATGTAATGAACGCATACAAACCCAATTTGAGTAAGATCTATATGACAATTTGGATCTTATGGCAATTTATGTCGATTTCATATGGGTAATTTGTATGGGGGCTAGGTCTGAACAATAGGTCAATAGCGTTCATCCCATGGCCGATAAAAGCTTATATACCAAATTTCATCAAAATATATTCATATTTGCGACCTGCAGTTTGATTACAAGGTTTACATGGACGCACAGACGGACGGACGGACATTGTTAAATCAACTCAGAAAGTGATTCTGATTCGATCGGTATAATTAAAGATGGGTCTAGGTCAAATATTTTTGGTTGTTACAAACAGCAGCACAAAGTCATTATACCCAAACCACATAGTGGTATAGGGTATAAAAACATTCCGGTATGGCAAAATTTCTGCAAAAATGCAATATTATTATTTGGAATGACTCACAAACATTCCTTAAGAAGCATTACATAGAACTTTAAAAGATTTGAAAGGCAATGAAAGACTTTTTGGTGGTGGATACCAAAATCAGCCTATACTGACGAAATAAATGCCTGCTGAAAACCATCAACATTATGGAGTAGCGTTCAAACTATGAAATTAACAACAAAACATGCGAGTACGATTACAAAATGGTCCAATGGCTGACCAATTTTCAAAACAACTACTTGATCTGGGTAATGGTGAAATCAGTATTAACTAAACTACTGCACAATTCAACATTTTCTGCAAAAATGTCATTCTCAAAAATTTCATGCATTGCTATGTCATGTCAACTCAAACAAGGTGTTATGCCATGTCATGCCAACTCAAACATACTGTCTTAGCATGTTATTGCAACTTAGCTAAGCTGTTGTATGTTGTTGTGGTCAATACCATGTCTTTTAATGTTTTTTCTGCATCATGTTTTTTACAGCCTCTTATGAAAATATGGATTATTCTTTAAAATTTTTCAATAAAGATCCTAAATCAAATCAAATATATAATTGATTAAAAAATTTTCAAATTGAAAAAAAAACTTTTATTTTGAAATTAAACTTTATTTTTATAATCCATATAAAACAAACAAAACATTTTAAATCCAACTAATGACATATAAAGAAAAATATTTTTCAGTTTTTAATTTTTTCCAATAAAAGGTTTACGGTTATTTTTCTGCTTTATTCAGCATTTGAATTCATAAAGTCACATATATTTTGAAAAATATATACAAACCAAATATTAGAAAAAAACTTTGCAACATTTTGTATATTGATAGATTTAAGTGAAAATCGGGAAGCAGCTTTACATGGGGGCTATGACAAAGAATTGCCATATGGGATTTATTTTTGGAAAATGATAAATGGATGTAATAAACACACACAGCCCAATTTGACCGAGATCTATATGATAATTTGGATCTTATGGCAATTTAAGCCGATTTCATAGTGGTCATTTGGATGCGGACTACGTCTGAACATAGACCGAATTTCACCAGTTTCAATAGCTCTCATCCTATGGCCGACAAAAGCTTATATACCAAATTTCACTAAAATATTTTCATATTTGCGACCTGTAGTTTGCTTAAAAGACTTACATGGACACACAGACGGACAGTAAAGAAATGTCGCATGTGTTGACATGTTAATTTTTCATGTTCATGTGTGCAAAATCACTGTAAAAACTATGCATAGATTTGATTTGAATTTATTCGACAGTGTCTATATATGTCATTGTCAAACATGTATGAGCGGGATAGCACGAATTAACACTTGCATGATGTGATACATGTCGCATGTTGTATAGTTCAACAATTGCAGGTCTTTAGTATTAACCCAACCAGTCAAACTATTAAAATATCCACAAGATTTTTGTCAATTTATATCGTCACGCGATGAATTAATTGAAAATGTATTCCCCGATATTCAAAATCAATATCGTAAACATGATAGATTAAGCGAAAGAGCTATTTTAGCAGCAAAAAACGTCGATGTCGATAATATTAATGTTGTTATTCAAGGACATGATTGATTCCGAAACGTTTTCTTTCAAATCTATGGATAGTGATGTTGAAGAAAATGAAGCAGTCAATTATTCAACAGAATTTTTGAATTCACTTGATGTGCCCGGTATACCGCCACATTTATTAAAATTAAAAGTTGATTCTCCAATAATTTTGCTATGTAACCTCAACTATGTAATGGAACCAGGTTAACTGTTGAGAGAATAATTTCCAATGTTATTGAGGCCACAATTCTCAAAGGAAAATTTAAAAGAGAACACGTTTTGCTGCCAAGAATTCCTATGATAATAATAAATTTATAAATTAATAAATTTCAAGGACAATCATTGCAAATATGTGGTTTGGACCTCGAAAACAGTTGTTGTTCCCGTGTCGGAAAACCAGCAAATTTATTCATTTACTGCGAGAATAATGAAACTAAAAATATTGTTCACTCTTTAGCATTACAATAATAGAAATATATTGGTCATTCTTATATGTTACAATAAATATTTATTTTCATTTTCATAAATAAAACATGGTTTTTCTTTAACAGTTTTCAATTAATATTAACAAATGTACAAACATTTTTATACCCTCCACATCACAGTGGCAGAGGGTACATATAGGTTTGTCATTCCGTTTGTAACGCATTGAAATAAATTCCTGAGGCCCCAAAAAAATATATTTTCTTATTCCTTATAACAAGGGAAGTTGATTTACCGATGACCGTCTGTCCGTCTGTCTGTGGAAATCACGATCACGCCGTCAATATCTAAGCTAGACCGTTCTTTTTTTGTATAAAATCGTTTATTAACATCCCAAAGGAGTTGCTATTTAAAATCGTCAAAATCGGTCAAAGGGTTCACGAGCTATGAATGAAACTTTGAAAAAACTCTTGAAAAAATAAAATTTTTCAGTGTGTTTGTTGTTTTTCTTAAGATATGTTGTATATGTTGTAATTCTTCGTATTGTTGAAGTCATTACAGTTGTGTGTATATTAATACTGCACGTGTCACATTGGCCTAAGCAAGTTTTACCACATATTTTTTTTTATCATTAATATTAAATATTAAAAATTAATAAAAAATGAAAAGTGGAAAATAAAAAATGGAAAAATGAAAAATGAAAATGGAAAATGGAAATTGAAAAATGAAAATCGAAAATTGCAAAACTAAAGATGAAAAATGGAATATGAAAAATGGAAAATGAAAAATTGAAAATCGGAAATGAAAAATGTAAAATGGAAAATGAAAAATGAAAAGTGGAAAATTAAAAATTAAAAATGGAAAATGGAAAATGAAAAATTAAAAATGGATAATGAGAAATGGAAAATGGAACATGAAAAATGGAAAATGAAAAATGGAAAACGGAAAATGAATATTAAAAATGAAAAATGGAATATGGAAAATGAAAAATGGAAAATGAAAAATTAAAATTGAAAAATGGAAAATGAAAAATGGAAAACGGAAAACGAAAAATTAAAAATGGAAAATGAAAAACTAAAAATGAAAAATTGAAAAATGGAAAATGAAAACTGATAAATGGAAAATGAAAACTGAAAAATGGAAAGTGAAAAATGGCAAATGGAAAATGAAAAATTAAAAATGAAAGATGAAAAATGGAAAATGAAAAATGGAAAATGAAAAATTTTAAATGAAAAATTTTAAATTAAAAATGGCAAATGGAAAATGAAAAATTAATAAATTAAAAATGAAAAATGAAAAATCGAAAGTGGAATATGGAAAATGAAAAATGGAAAATTAAAAATGGAAAAATGAAAAATGGAAAATGAAAAATCGAAAATGAAAAGTGGAAAATGGAAAATGAGAAATTAAAAACTAAAAATGAAAAACGAAAGATGAAAATTGAAAAGTGAAAAATAGAAAATGATAAATTAAAAATGAAAATTGAAAATGAAAAAGGTGGAGGGTATCAAAGATTCGGCCCAGCCGAATTTAACACTTGTTTTTATATAGGTATGTATATACAGATTCTAACTAAAATAAAAAATTCATTGAGGGCAAAACAACGTTTGCCGGGTCCAGCTAGTTTCATTATAAGATTTAATCTTTTTACACATAATAATTTATCACAATTTTTTATTTATTTTATATTTAAATTATTAATTGTAGAATCTTTGGAATATCTAATCAAATGGCAGAACGTGTCAATATTTAAAAGTTTTAAGTTAAAACATATTCAGTTTAAAGAAATTATGCATAAATATTAAATAAAATAAATAAATAATAATGTAAGCGATTCTTGATCTCACTGAACTGGTCATTTCAAAGTACGAAAAAGAATAAAAAAAGAAAAAAAAAAGAAATTTTTTTCAATTATATATTCTTCCTTTATTTACATATTTTAACAAATTTGATATTCACATATGAGATCTTATCTTTACATATAGATATTGCAACAAATAATATATAGGATCTAAAGATATTAAATAGTTTTTATATTATTTTTAATGATTTTTAAAGGAAAATGGGAGGAAAAAATTTATATGATTTAATAAATTCAAATACTATCTGAAAATATTTATGTGTTTATAGGAGGTTTATTAGAAATAATAGACCTCTATAAGCATATAATTTTCAATTTGGTGATTTCTTTATAATTTTACGTTATTTCTCTACATTCTCTTATCAGTGGGTAAGAGGAATTTTCAATTTTGGCAAAGTAATTGTTATTAATCCTTGTTATGAAATCGATAATTTTTTCATAACCTGTTTCTTCATGAAGAAGATTTGTAGGATACCTCTAGGGCTTTTTATTTATCATTTTAAGACATTTTTTTTGTGTAATTTGTAAGCGTTTTAGGTGGCAGTTGGCAGCGTCACTCCAAATAGAGCACGCGTATGTTAATATTGGCCTTACAACACTTTTGAAGAGGAAATTTTTGTTTTTGGGGTTTAGAAATGACCTTCTATTTAATAGTGGCCATAATGCTTTAAATGATTTTATAGCTTTTTGGCACGTAGCCATAATATGTTGTTTAAAAGTAAGCTTTTTGCCCAAGACAACTCTGAGATATTTGACCTCGTTAAGTACATTTATGGTATTATTTCCAATAAGAAGATGACGTCTTGGCAGTCTTTTGGGAGATTTGTTGAATGGAAAAATTATTGCTTGGGTCTTGTTTGGATTAATTTTGATTTTCCATTTGTGAAAATATTTACTGCAATTTACAAGTCCCTTTTCCATTTTCTTCAGAAGTGCGCTTGTAAGTTTGTTTGAAGAAATTAACGCAGTATCATCTGCGTAATAAGCAATTTTCATATATTTCGGGACTTTAAAATCGGATGTATATATCGAGTAAAGCAATGGCGACAAGACAGATCCTTGAGGTAACCCTGTGGTAATGGTTTTTGGAGATGATGTTTCATTATTAATCGCAACTTTAAAGCTTCTGCCGTGAATGAAATCTGAAATAAGTTTACATAAATATTTTGGTATATTTGCATCAAGAAGTTTAAATACTAGGCCATTATGCCAAACGGTGTCAAACGCTTTTTCGATATCTAACAATATTAGACCCGCTGAACGTTTATTGTTTTTATTGGTGATTATTTGATTTTTAATTCTGTTTATTTGGTGAGTAGTGCTATGCCCTTCTGAAATCCAAATTGTTCTTTAGCAACAATAGTAAGACGAGAATGTAGTATTTTTTCAAATATTTTACCTAAGTTACTTAATAGACTAATAGACTATAGCTTAATAGACTATAGCTATTTGGGTTATTTTTTGGCTTACTAGGTTTATTGATAGCTATAACCTTACCATTTTTGAAATGGTTTGGGAAATAGTTGAGTTTGATGTAGCTGTTAAATATTATAACCAGTAATTTTAGAGCTTTGAGTGGTGGTAGTCTCTTTAAGAGCAGGCTGGGAACATTGTCAAAACCAGGAGATTTTGAGGGTTTTATTGATGAGACAATATTTATTACTTCTTCTAGAGATGTATAAATTGCTGATTCAGAACAAGGATTTTCCTTCTTAAAATTATTTACTGTTGTATTTATCACTGTATCCGCTGAGTGGTTGTAGTTCGAAGTGGTTATTTGCTTGGACAAATGTATTTGCCAGGACTTCAGCCTTGTTCTTATCAGATGTTATTTTTGTATATCCAACTTTAAAGTGAGAGATTTGTATTTCCCTCTTCCTCGCAAGTTCCTGCTTATTTTCCAAAATGATTTATCACCTGGTTTTAAATTGGATAATAATTGACACCATTTCTTATTGCGTTCCGAATTAATACTTTTATCAATCATGTTACTTAGAAACTTAGTACACTGACTATAAAAAGTTTGCTCGGCTATATTTGAAGATCGTTGGCTTTTTCTTTTAAAGCTTCTATTTCAAACTTTTCTAAATTAAAACAATTTGAGATACTAATTGAACGAGAAAATATTAAAATAGCGTCTTTGAATGAAACATTTTTTTCAGAAAATCATAGACCCTATTTTAAAAATTATTATTTATATAGAAGTGACAGAACAGATGCAAGAGGAGGAGGAGTAGCTCTGTTAATTCATAAATCTGTCGCTCATAAAAACCTCTTTATATCAAACACTTCATCAATCGAAAACATCTCAATTGAAGTTATTATAAATAATAGACCTATTGTTGTATCTTCGTTATATTCACCAAGATATACTCATAACTTCTGTGCTGATATCTTGAACCTAACACCTTCAACCAAAGAATATATAGTTTTTGGTGACCTAAATGCCAAACATTGTTCTTGGAATTGCCATTCAAATAATACTGCAGGAATCGCACTGAACAACCTACAGCAATCAAGCAATTTTTTCATTCACTACCCTAATAGTCCAACCCTATTCCCCCATCAACACAATCGCGAAGCATCCACAGTCGATATTATTTTAAGCAATTCCGCTTTAGATATAGACGTAAAAACAATGGATTACGAAATACCATCAGACCATCGCCCCATTATATGTACAATTAAAAGATCAACGGTCTCGCAGGTTGACCTCAATTATTACGATTATAGTTCAGCCAACTGGAACATTTATATGAATTTTTTAGACAATAAAATCACGTTAAATTCGGATATATACAATACCAAGGTAATAATTGATCAGGAAATACAAAAATTTATAAATGTAGTTTTCGAAGCAAGGGATGCGTCTACACCTAAAATAACCCAACAAAATAATTACACATTACCAGAAAGTACTGTGAAATATATTAAACTAAGAAGAAGCTTTAAAAGAAAAAGACAACGATCTTCAAATATAGCCGAGCAAACTTTTTATAATCAATGTACTAAGTTTCTAGGTAACATGATTGATAAAAGTATTAATTCGGAGCGCAATAAGAAATGGTCTCAATTATTATCCAATTTAAAACCAGGTGATAAATCATTTTGGAAAATAAGCAGGAACTTGCGAGGAAAAGGAAAAAATCAAATCGCTCACTTTAAAGTTGGAAATACAAAAATAACATCTGATAAAGACAAGGCTGAAGTCCTGGCAAATACATTTGTCCAAGCAAATAACCTCACTTCGAACTATAACCACTCGGCAGATACACTAATAAATACAACAGTAAATAATTTTAAGAAGGAAAACCCCAGTTCTGAATCTGCAATTTATACATCTCTTGAAGAAGTAATGAATATTGTCTCATCAATAAAACCCTCAAAATCCCCTGGTTTTGACAATGTTCCCAACCTGCTCTTAAAGAAACTACCACTCAAAGCTCTAAAATTACTGGTTATAATATTTAACAGCTGCATCAGACTCAACTATTTCCCAAACCATTTCAAAAATGCTAAGGTTATAGCTATCAACAAACCTAGCAAGCCAAAAAATAACCCAAACAGCTACAGACCTATCAGTCTATTAAGTAACTTTGGTAAAATATTTGAAAAAATTCTACATTCTCGTCTTAGTGAATTTGTAACGACCAATTCTATTATTGCTAAAGAACAATTTGGATTTAAAAAAGGACATAGCACTACTCACCAAATAAACAGAATTAAAAATCAAATAATCACCAATAAAAACAATAAACGTTCAACGGGTGTAATATTGTTAGATATTGAAAAAGCGTTTGACACCGTTTGGCATAATGGCCTCTTATTTAAACTTCTTGATGCAAATATACCAAAATATCTATGTAAACTTATTTCAGATTTCATTCACGACAGAAGCTTTAAAGTTGCAATTAATAATGAAACATCAACTCCAAAAACTATTACCTCAGGGTTACCTCAAGGATCAGTCTTGTCGCCATTGCTTTACTCGATATATACATCCGATTTTAAAGTCCCAAAATATATGAAAATTGCTTATTACGCAGATGATACTGCGTTAATTTCTTCAAACAAACTTACAAGTGCACTCCTGAAGAAAATGGAAAAAGGACTTGTAACTTGCAGTAAATATTTCCACAAATGGAAAATCAAAATTAATCCAAATAAGACCCAAGCAATAATTTTTCCATTCAACAAATCTCCCAAAAGACTGCCAAGACGTCATCTTCTTATGGGAAATAATACCATAAATGTACTTAACGATGTCAAATATCTCGGAGTTGTCTTGGACAAGAAGCTTACATTTAAACAACATATTATGGCTACGTGCCAAAAAGCTATAAAATCATTTAAAGCATTATGGCCACTACTAAATAGAAGGTCATTTCTAAACCACCAAAACAAAAATCTACTCTTCAAAAGTGTTATAAGGCCAATATTAACATACGCGTGTCCTATTTGGAGTGACGCTGCCAACTGCCACCTAAAACGCTTACAAATTATACAAAACAAATGTCTTAAAATGATAAATAAAAAGCCCTGGAGGTATCCTACAAATCTTCTTCATGAAGAAACAGGTTATGAAAAAATTATCGATTTCATAACAAGGATTAATAACAATTACTTTGCCAAAATTGAAAATTCCTCTTACCCACTGATAAGAGAATGTAGAGAAATAACGTAAAATTAAAAAGAAATCACCAAATTGAAAATTATATGCTTATAGAGGTCTATTATTTCTAATAAACCTTCTGTAAGCATATAAATATTTTCAGATAGTATTTGAATTTATTAAATCATATAAAGGTTTTTTCCTCCCATTTTCCTTTAAAAATCATTAAAAATAATATAAAAACTATTTAATATCTCTAGATCCTATGTATCATTTGTTGCAATATCTATATGTAAAGATAAGATCTCATATGTAAATATCAAAATTTGTTAAAATATGTAAATAAAGGAAGAATATTTAATGAATAATGAATGAATTTTAAAGCTTCTTCTTAGTTTAATACATTTCACAGTACGTTCTGGTAATGTGTAATTATTTTGTTGAGTTATTTCGAAAACTACATTTATAAATTTTTGTATTTCCTGATCAATTATTACCTTGGTATTGTATATATCCGAATTTAACGTGATTTTATTGCCTAAAAAAATCATATAAATATTCCAGTTGGTTGCAGTATAATCATAATAATTGAGGTCAACCTGCAAGGCCATAGATCTTTCAAGTGTACATATAATGGGGCGATGGTCTGATGGTATTTCGTAATCCATTGTTTTTACGTCTATATTTAAAGCGGAATTGCTTAAAATAATATCGACTGTGGATGCTTCGCGATTGTGTTGATGGGGGAATAGGGTTGGACTATTAGGATATTGAATAAAAAAATTGCTTGATTGCTGTAGGTTGTTGAGTGCGATTCCTGCAGTATTATTTAAACGGCAATTCCAAGAACAATGTTTGGCATTTAGGTCACCAAAAACTATATATTCTTTAGTGGAAGGTGTTAGGTTCAAGATATCAGCACAGAAGTTATGGGTATAACTTGGTGAATATAACGAAGATACAATAATAGGTCTATTATTTATAATAACTTCAATTGAGATGTGTTCGATTGATGAGGTGTTTGATATAAAGAGGTTTTTATGTGCGACAGATTTATGAATTAACAGAGCTACTCCTCCTCCTCTAGCATCTGTTCTGTCACTTCTATATAAATAATAATTTTTAAAATATGGTCTATGATTTTCTGAAAAAAATGTTTCATTCAAAGACGCTATTTTAATATTTTCTCGTTCAATTAGTATCTCAAATTGTTTTAATTTAGAAAAGTTTGAAATGCCATTAGCATTCAAGTGAAGTATTTTGAATTCGTTTAAATTAGTATAATCCATGGGCGTATTTCACCATTGACATTACAGCTTTGATTTGTTGTACTTTTGAAGTGCACCTATGCAAATCATCCATAGCTGTAGTGAAAATATCAAAAAGCTCATCGATGCTAAATAAACCGTTGTTTGTTTTCAGCTGGTTAGCATATGTAGCTTTGCTGTTATTATTGATGTTATTGTTACAATTTGTGTTGTTGTTTCTTAAATTAGGGAAATCTCCCACTTTAAATTGAAATGAGTTATTTTGTTGTTGTCTGCTTTTATTCTGACTTTTAGAAGTAACTCTTGTTCTAGTTTCCAAATAGAGAACGTAACGGACAGTGGATGTCGTTTGCAGAGTGATCAGTTCTCTCTTTTCCATGTTTTTTGCAATTAAAGCATGTAAAAACAGCTGGTCTTTTTTTCATTTGTGTTAAACGGACACACACTTGTATGATGTTGTTCTGCACATATCATACACGCAGCACTTCGATGGCAATGTTCATCGCCATGGCCATACATTAAGCAGTTCCAGCATTGAGTTGGTTTGTTCCTGGATTTCGATTTGTATTTTTTCCAAGAAATTATAATATTGGAAATTGTTCGTACATTTTTTAAGGCAGTTGGGTTAAAATTTTTATGAACAAATGAACGTTGTAAACTGCATTATTGTTTGAACTGAATTTGGTGACTATTTCAGTTACGGAAGAAGGGGATAGGTTGTAGTTTTTTAGCTCCTTGGAGATTTCTTCAGAGTTTATGCGGGGTAAACCGTGTAAGAAGGTGGTGTACAACCTATTTTCTTTGGAGCCATAAGAATGAAACTCCATCTTACTCTCTTTAAGTATTTGCTTGTAGCATTCGAACATTTTTTTTACTTGAAGCAAAAATTTTGGTACCAATTGAAATACGTTTGAAAATACAATCCTTACAAAGCAGCTTTTGTATTTCTGTAAATGAAGCGTTAGCTTCTACAACAATGGATGGAGGTTTGTGTTCCTTAACATCGTTAATATTTGATACGGGAGTTACGTCCATATCATTGAGGCCAGCGAGCAGGCTAAATCTGTTGCTTGAAGTTGACGCAATGTTCGGGTTAACAAAACCCGGAGGAAGTTTTGTCATCTTCTTGTTGGCAAGCTTTCTTTTTGATGAAGGTTTGGCCCCTCGGGCCATCGCTAAATTTTTATTCCTGTTTTAAGCTGGATTGTCCACCACGTGAGTTCAAATGAGATCAAGAATAGGCAATTGCAAAAACAAAAATATACACATGTTTTTAATTTTAAATAGTTGTACTCTAAGCGCTTTAATTATTTACACGACCGTTCGTAAAGAGAGATAGATTCGAATTGAGAAAAAAAAGAAATGAGTGTAAAGAGAAATATGAAAAAAGTCTTGAAAACAGAAATCGTGTCTTTTTGTTTACCTCTCTTGCTTCTCTGCACCGTTCGCCTACAAACAAAAAAAGACGGCGGCGAAAAACAACGTCGTCAATAAGTCGGAGGTCACACAAGGCAATTTTTATTGCGCAACTTTTTGGCAATTCTCTTTTGAAATTGCTTTTATGTCCACACACGACAATTTCTTCGGCAATTTTACTGTTTTGTTTTGTTTTTATTTTCTTATAATTTGACATTTGTGCTCTAGTCGTAAAGAACAATAACAAAATTAAATATTTACATACATAAATTAATTTAATTGGTTTTGTTGAAAAATGATTATTAATTTTTCAATTAAGTCCCGATTCCATTTAAAGGCCATTTTAATAAAGTAAACAATAATTACGAACTGTTCACACCAAGAAGCGAAACACCGAATGAAAAGAAATGTCAAATATTCAACAAAAAAAAAAAAAAGCGAATGAGAGAATTGCTTGAAATAGCCGAGAACCGGCAATTATTTTTCCCTTTTTATTCCCCTCACCGCAAACATCTACAAACTCAAGAATTGCGCAACAAAAATTGCCTTGTGTGTACTCGGACTAATCGCCGTGTAAACACAGCCTTAAACGTCATAATCGAATGAAACGTCAAATTAATGACTGAGTTTATGCCAGACTTTCTGTCATGGCAAAAGGTTGGATTTTTAAGTCACGACATGAACATTAGCGGTCTCCACTAGCCATTGACTTGACCATTGCCATGAATTATAGCCAGTCGAGACACCATGTAACATTTGCAACTGATAATATTCTCGCTCTCAAAACAATTTTGTACTCTCAGAAATGCTGGGATATAACTGTAAGTCGGGGGTCACACAAGACAATTTTTATTGCGCAACTTTTTGGCAATTCTCTTTTGAACTTGCTTTTATGTCCACACACGAAAATTTCTTCGGCAATTTTACTGTTTTGTTTTGCTTTTATTTTCTTATAATTTGACATTTGTGCTCTAGTCCCGATCCAAATATTCTTTGCATTTAACATAATAAATGCAATGGTTTTCCTCAACCAAAGTTATTAATTTTTCAATTAAGTCCCGATTCCATTTAAACGCCATTTTAATAAAGTAAACAATAATTACGAATTATTCACACCAAGAAGCGAAACACCGCATGAAACGAAATGTCAAATATTCAACAAAAAAAAAAGCGAATGAGAGAATTGCTTGAAATAGCCGAGAACCGGCAATTATTTTTCCCTTTTTATTCCCCTCATCGCAAACATCTATAAACTCAAGAATTGCGCAACTAAAATCGTCGTGTGTGAACTGCGACTAAACAATTACATATTATTTGTTCTTAATGTACATGCTTATTTTTGCCCAAATTTCTGAAAGTATTGTTTAAACTTAAAAAAAATTCGATTATCCCGTGTTTCCTTTCAAGTTGTTGCAATTTTACCGCAGAATGGGTGGAAATAAATACAATTCAGAGTTCAAATTAAGGATTTTAAATGATTTTCGACGTGGTATTACTCAAAAAGATATTTCGATTAAGTATTGCGTTCATAAATCTATGGTTTGACGCGTAATTAATGGTGGAAATATTCATACAATTCACAAAGGCGGACCACTACGTAAAACAACGGCTAGGCAAGATCATCAAATCCAAACTTTTGGTATAAAATACCCTAAAGCAGTGCCAAAAGAAGTCACAAATGAGCTCCAGCTGGCAGTAAGCGTCAACACTATTAAAAGACGTAGAAATGAGTCTTCGCAGTTAAAAATCCACAAAAAACATTTCTTTTTGAGAAAAACCGAAAAGCTAGACTTCAATTTGCAACCACTCATAAGAATTGGACTCTGGACCAGTGGAAAAGAGTTTTGTGGTCCAACGAATCGAAATTTAACCTCCGTGGCTCAGATGGTAGGCAAAACGTTAGCCGATCGAAAGGTCAGAAGTTTAACCCAAGATACACCACACCAACAGTAAAGCATGGAGGCGAGAATATCATGGTGTGGGGCTGTTTTTCGGGTCATGGCATTATGCCGGTATCTTCGGTTTTCCAACATGACAGATACGTCAAGAGTTGTTAAGTGATGGTCGGAAGAAAATAATGTCAATGTCATGTTGTTGCCGGCTTAATCTCCTGATCTTAACCCGATTGAGAACATGTGGATGATGGTTAAATCAAAAATTGGCAACCGAGAATTCCAAAGATGTGAAGATCATTATACTGATTTTGAAGAGCAGTGGAGTACAATTCCAAGCGATTATATGCAAAACTCATAGCCTCGACGCCAAAAAGATGTCGTGAAGTGATAAAAAACAAAGGCTATGCCACAAAATATTAGAGATTTTGAACATTTTCTTTTTTCCAAACTTAATTAAATAGTTGCAAATGTTATGAGCTCGTGAATTTTGAATTTTTTCTTTTCATGCATATTTTGTTGTTGTAACCCAAAGAATGATTTTTTTTTTATTTTTGAGAAATAAATAACATTTGTTCAGCTTAGCAAAAACTGCTTTTAGGCTAACTTTGGAAATTTTTTTGATGAAAAACCGAAGGATTTGTCAAAACAGGGTCCCAGTTGCAAATGTCATGGTCAGTACTGTATATTTAATATTTTATGTTCTTTATCAAATTAATATTAAATAATTGGTACTCGATTAAACAAAGAAAAACTATGCCGCTACAAAGTTGTATCTAATATGGTCTAATTTATGGATTTCCTCCACAGTAATTGTAACTTTTTTGATGCAATTAAATTATGTGTGTGTATATCTAATATTGCGGTTCTTGCTCAACTGGTCTTCAACTATTTCTTTCTTGAATTAAAGTTATCTACAATTGTGCGTACTTTATGATAATCCAAAAACCACTATACATACTTATATTCATGTTATTCTTAGATGTACATATGTAATTTTGTTCACGATTTGATTTCGTTATATTCTGCCGTATGATTGATTGTATAACACATAAATATTCATTAACATATCTCAACAAATTCAAAGGTTTCATTGGGTAAATTTCAAAAACCAAAAAATGATTTGTAATCGTTTCTCATGCTTGCCAGTTGTTATTTTGCTTACCTCACTTTTTCTGGATCCAACACGAATAGGTTTCTCTGAACCAGTCATAATTTTTTTTTATTATAAAATGATTGTTGTTGGGCTTTGTTTTCGACTGTCTAAAATAACTGCAGGTACTTTAAAGTAATGCTGACGACGGTGAAAGTATATATTTATGCAGATGAGATTTTAGAGCTTTGGAGTTGAAAATTTTGTCCTGCAGTTAATGTTGACTCCAATAGGATATATGAACGGAAAAGTATGATTTAGAAGCACATCACAAAAAAAATTAGCAACGATTATGAAACCCCTTCAATTAATTTTAAAAACAAAACATCACTAACAACCAGATACTGCCATGAACGTTCTCCGACTAATTTTTTTCACTGTGTTACCGGATCAGTCTTACAACCAGAGTTTCCGCGGTTCTTGACATAATGTTAAGTCATTCCTGTGTTGCCAGAAATTATCGTTACAAGTACACTAAATCTTTTTTTAATATACACGTAAAAAAATCAGCTTTAGAATATCTAAAGTAACTTGTATTTTTTTTATTATCTATATATGGGGGATTTCATGTCAAGTGCACCAACTTTTGAAACCGATGTCTTCCGATCGGGATGAAATTTGCACCAAGGTTAGTCCTATTAGATAGTAGTTCAGACACAATTTTTAACAAGATCGGTCCAGATCTCTCTGAGTTAGAGGGGATCAAAATTTGACATTTTGGCCAAACAGGTGTTTTTTCTCATCCATGTAACTTATTACCTATTGTTCCTAGAAAATTTTCTCCCAAAGAGTTTAGATAGCTATTTCTTCAATATTTCGGGAAAAAATACTTTAAAAAAAAAAAAATTTGTAGACTTTTTTTTTGCTAAATTAAAACATTTTTTGCCTTTTTTCCAAAAAGGGAATTTTTTTTTTTTTTCATAAGAAAGCTTAGGATTTTTACTTTAAGAGCTTTTTGATCGCTTAGTGGGATGGGAGTGGGATATCTATCAAAATAAATGTTTTGTAACTCAAGACAACGGTTTTTCAATTTTTCACAAATGCACTATTTTGAATTTTTTTCTATTTGTGTCTAAAACCTTACAAATAAAACTTATACTGAGAAACTAGACAAACTAAACTTTCCGAAGGTATGTAAAATACCTTCATAACATAACAGAAGAGAATGGTTATCTGTAACCTGAAAGAGTTATTTGCAACATTTCAATCTGAACACGAGGATGTTAGAATTGGCTTCACGAAATTAACCCAAATGAGGCCAAAACATTGCGTTTTGGCAGAAAGCAGCGGAACTCACACAGTATGCGTTTGAATTTGCCATAAAAATGTTAAACTGATGTTTTTTTTTTTTTTTTTTATTTATTTATTCAGTCTATGGAATCATCCTTACAGACTACTTAAAGTATATGTACATTTATATTATAATTTATATATATAATTAAACATTTAACAAAATTGATATATAACATTTATTTAATTCAGTTGATTTAATGCATTTAAGTGTAATACAATATCTCTTCTCACAATATCCAAACTTTTATTAAAATCAATAAACTGATACAGCATATTAAACTCATCACAAATTCTACGTAGTGGATTAAAATTAGCATAGTTTGTACAATAATATTTGATAGTTAGAAAGTTATAATTTCTTGATGATCGAAAAGGAATATTTATATTTATTTTGTTGATAAGAAATTCAGATTTAAGACTACCATTTAACAGTTTTAACAGGAAAGTAACATTTAGCATATGTCTGCGACTTTTCAATGTAGGAAGCTTAATTAGAGCCAGACGATTTTCATAAGATGGCAACCTCATATTAGGATCCCAGCCCAAACCACGAAGACAAAATAACAAAAATTGTTTTTGAACTGATTCAATTTTATTCGAATGTATATGATATTGCGGATCTCAGACTACAGACCCATATTCGAGTATTGGTCTTACCAAGGTAGTAAACAATTGTTTTGTCGTATACGGATCCGAAAACTCTTTAGCCCACCGTTTAATGAATCCAAGTACACCAGTAGCTTTATTTATTGTTAGCGAAATATGACTTCTAAAGTCTAATTTTTTATCCAGAAGTACGCCAAGGTCGTTGAATGAATCAACTAAATCAAGCACAGCATTATTCATGATATACCGACCATTTATTGGAATTGATCTTGTAAAAATCATATATTTGCATTTTTTGACATTTAGGTCCATTAGATTCATATTACACCAAGTAGTTAAACGATCAATATCATTCTGTAAAAGTGATTGTTGATCAAGATTGTTGAGGGTAAAAATTAACTTTACATCGTCTGCATACATTAATGTAGTTGAGTGTTTAATTACAGAAGGAAGATCATTTATAAATAGCGTAAATAAAAGAGGTCCCAAGTGACTACCTTGAGGTACACCAGATAATACTTTTATGTTGTTGGAATACGAGTTACGAAACTTAATACATTGTGTTCTGTCTTTTAAATATGATCCGATCCATTTTATTAGCATTATACCAAAGCCCATACGGTCAAGCTTAAACAACAATAGATCATGATTTACTTTATCGAATGCCTTGCTAAAATCATTATAAATAACATCTGTTTGTTTCATATTAATAAAACCATCATTTACTAAAGTTGTAAGCTCCAAAAGATTTGTTATTGTAGAGCGTGATTTGCAGAATCTATGTTGCGTTGGAGATATGATAGAGGACACATGATGTGACAACGTGTCATATATAAGTTTTTCAAATAGTTTTGGAATAGCACTTAATTTAGCAATACCTCTATAATTCGAAATACCAGCTTTAGATCCAGACTTAAAGAAGGGAATAATAAATGATTGTTTCCAAATGGGAGGAAAGTAACCCAATTTAAGGGATATGTTAAACATATAAGTCAAAGGAATATACAATAAATGTGCGCAGCGCTTCAAAATGCAACTAGGAACACCGTCAGGACCAGCAGCATACGACAATTTTAATTTTGTCAGGGCATTCAGAACTGTATGTTGATTGATGGATGGTATATTAATAATTGAAGATTCCGATATTGTGTATGGATACAGATTATTAAATACTGTCGAAGAATAAGTTGATGCAAAAAAGTCTGCAAACATATTACTTATGGAGTTATCATCTGAAGATTCTAAATCACCGTACTTCATAACCGAAGGAAAGTCCGCAGTACGTCTTTTACAATTAATAAATTTATAAAATGATTTTGGATTATTTTTTAGATTATTCCTTACTTTAATAAATTCCGATCTTGATAACGAGTATTTCATATAGTCTATCAATGTTCCATATTTTCTATAATTTTTGTACATTTTGTTTTTCTTATTTTTAAGTTGAGATAGATGTTTTGTATTCCAAGGAGGACCATTCGATTTAGGAGGTAACATTTTAGGTACAGATGCCGAGAAACATTCAAAGAGGTGATGATAAAATGTATGCAAACACAAGTTCAAGTTATCATTGCAACGAGATAACACATTTATCCAGTCAATTTGGAATAGATGGAGTTGTAAATCTTGGTAATTAGTTTTATTAAAGCAAAAGATTTTATCGCTGTGAGTTAACTTTTTTTTATGAAGAGGATAGGAACAAAAGCAAGATATCTCAAGTGTTGGATGGTATATATCTTCCGGATTAGAAATAGGGCTATGTCGCAATATTGAAAAGTCATTAGGTTCATTAACGAAAATAAGGTCCAACAGTCTACCAAATGCATTTGTGACGGAGTTGACTTGGAAAAGACAATTTTCCAATAAACCATGAATAAATGCAGCTGAAGAATCGGAATAATGAGATGGAACTAAATAATTGGTATCAGGATCAGCTTTTCAGGATGTAGACGGCATGTTAAAATCTCCAATTAACATTAATAAATCAGATGGTTTTATATAATTTTGGATTAAATCAACAGCTTTCAGATGATCCTCATAAACAGAAAGCGGAGAGTTAGGCGGAATGTATGAGCAAATAATGTATATGGACCTGTTATTAATTTTAGCTAAAACACATATAATCTCAATATGTAAAAAATCGTTTAAGATAATTTCTTCAGACGAAAATTCGTTTAGTATAGCAACCAATACGCCGCCACCAGACTTTTTTATTACATTATTACACTGATTATTATTTTTATCGGCTTCAATTCTTTCACAACTTTCTCTATCTTTTCTGAAAATTTGATATTTAGGGCAAAAAATCTCAGAGTTATTAACTTTTTTACTGAGCCAGGTCTCCGTAAATATAATAATATGATTATTGAAGCCAAAGCTATTACAATAAATTGACGAAAGTTTTGAATTCATACCTCTAACGTTTTGATACAAGATGTATATTAGTTTTTTGGATTTTGATCAGCGGATTTGGGAAGCCGAGCATTATCTTCTTCTCTATATATAAATTCACGTATTAATGCGTTTTTAGGCCAAAAACTGGCATCTACGATTTGTTCAAATATGTATTCAGGAACAATTATTTTAAATGATGCTCTATTTCTGGAATTCATTTTGTAAACACTAATATCCTCAGGAATACAGTTTTTAATTTTAGAGATCACATAAAATTTCATCTCATCAGCTTTCGTATCATGTGCGAAACGTGTAGCAAATATAGTTTTCTTCGGAGGAATTGTTCGCAACCTAGGAGTGGGTATTGATTCAATACCAGTAGTAGGCACTATATTTGAAGTACCAGATGTTGAAGCAGATGGAATTGGTGATGCAGCATCAAAATTAATCAATCGACCAGCGTTCTCAGGATTATAAAGTAAATTATTAGACGTAGCAGTTCTAGGCATTGAAGAAATATTTGGAGCAATAATGTTCAGAGCATGCTGAGTACTATGGTTATTAGCATTTGATGTAATCGGAAATGCTGCAGTTTCATTTAATATTGGAGTAGGTTTATTAATTAAAACTTGAACGTTGTTTGAATGAGAAACGGCAGGATCAATACCTGTAATATTTTGAAAAGGATTTGGTAAATATAAAGCAGATGCAGTAGCAGTAGTACTATTCTGATGTGCTCCATTAGGACCAGGATTCTGACTAGAATTTTCTTTATTCAAGAACCTTGGCGACTTACGACGAGTTGGGGATGGGGACAGAAATCCCTCTAAGGATTTGAAATCATCAAAAAGCTTTCCATAAGCATTAATTTGACAAGATAAATTATTAAGGTTTTGTTGAATTTGCAAAAAATTATCTTTCGTACTTTGAAAGAAACGATAAAAATCAGCACCAATTTTTTGACATCCATTACAGCGCCAGTGCAAGTTTTTATGTTTAGATATTGACTCAGCAACCAAACCAGACAGGCCACTACATTTAAAGTGACATAAACCATGACAAAGCCAACAGGTAAGCATTCTTTCTTCATAATCAACCAAAGAGCAGCCTTTTTTCAAACATGCCATTATTAAGCTCTACAGGTCAAAAACAGCACAACACAAAAAACGGCAACGGTAACGATTACAGTAAAGCTACGATCTGGCTACACACAACCAACCAGTATTTTGGGTATTCTTAATGAATTTGAAGTATTTATACGATTTTACACTCAATATATATTTAAATTTAACGTTTGTTCCGACAAATACAATACTGTATAAATTTCACCAGTGGCTTCAAAACTGTCAATAATAGATAATTATAAACCAGTATTATACATGGACAAAACAGGCAAATAGTTATTTGTTGTTGTTCAGTTGACAAAGAATAAATATTATGTGTCACAGTTGTTGTTTCTGTATTTTGTTTGTTTCACAATGTTTTCTTGTTTATATTACTGTTTTTGATTTTATTATACATATATAATTTACTTCGAAATTTAAACAGCTTGTTTGTGATATATTTAATAGTATCAAATGTTTTTAAAAATTTTAAAAGTTTTTTATTAACACAAAATTGACAAAATAAACAGAGCACAATTAGAACACGACGGTATCGCACGACTTCAACGACTTACTCCATGTTGAAGGAAATCAACTTAAAGTATTTAACAGATGATTCGGCAGAAGATTTACACGATTACCGCGATTGCCTTAAATTGACTATGTGTCCTAATGCAACAACTTCTTGCCACTTAGGTGAATGTACCAATTGTCCGAAAACCACATTCAGCAAAGAAAATTTAATCAACTCTTTAGATCGAGAATATATAGAGGAGGTCAAATTTGATTCTTGGATTCAGACTGACAGATGCACATTGAAAACAATCATTTTAAATGTGGATGATTTTGTGGAAGAAATGTGTACAGGATTGCTAAACTTGAGAAGCCATGACTTTTTAGTCAAAGAGCAATGGTCATTCTTCAAGGATTTGAAGATACATTTGAAGTCTGGTGAATTCGTTATTTCATATGATTTCGCAGAAAACTATAAATATGTTCTTCAGGATGCCATACAAGCATTCCACTTCCATAACGACCAAGCAACTATATTCACAGTAGTTATTTACTAAATGAAAGATGAAAAGCTGGAACACAAAAGTATGGCAATCATATCCGACGATTTAAAACATGATACCGTTGCAGTACCAGAAGAGAATGCTAAAATTTCTAAAATCTAAATTTACAGTAAAGAAGGTATACTACGTTTCGGACGGAGCTCGTCAACATTTTAAAAACAAAGGTAGCTTGGCAAATCTTATGGCCCATGAAAAAGATTTTGGAATGCCAGCTGAGTGGCATTTTCATTCTACTGCTCATGGTAAAGGAGCATGTGATGGTATTGGAGCAAACCTTAAAAGAAATACAGCGAAGTATAGCCTCCAGTGCTCTCATCAAGATCGCATCTTAGATGCGACTGCTTTATTCCATTTGGCAAAGAGTTATTGTAAAGAAACTAAAATAGTTTTTAGTAGCAAAGAGGATCATCAGGAAACATTGAAAACACTGAAGAGCAGATTCGATGCTGCGGTAACAATCGATGGCACCGCTCAATACCACGCTTTTATACCGCTTGTCGATGGAAGACCCAAGTTGAAAAAGTTTTCTGCCTCTATTCAAAAAAGCTGGATGAAAGACTGGGTATTTAAAAATTTACAAGACTTAAATACTTCATCAGCTACAATAAATTAAGTATAAAAATAGTTATGATATAAATGGATCTAATGCAATTAAGATTAAATTTTAATAAATTATTTATCTTTTAATATTTAATGTTATTATTATTATACATTAATTTAATTATTATTAAAAGTAAATAAAATATAATAATTTTTCAACATTTCTAAAGCGATTTTTTTCCTGAGGTTAACATATTCTGGGTATTACAGTATCGAGGGTATAAAATTTTAGTTAGGTATGTTATATACCTTCGGAAAGTTTAGTTTGTCTAGTTTCTCAGTATAAGTTTTATTTGTAAGGTTTTAGACAAAAATAGAAAAAAATTCAAAATAGTGCATTTGTGAAAAATTGAAAAACCGTTGTCTTGAGTTACAAAACATTTATTTTGATAGATATCCCACTCCCATCCCACTAAGCGACCAAAAAGCTCTTAAAGGAAAAATCCTAAGCTTTCTTATGAAAAAATAAAAAAAAAAGAAGCCCTTTTTGGAAAAAAGGCAAAAAATGCTTTATTTTAGCAAAAAAAAAAAAGTCTACAAATTTTTTTTTTTTTTAAAGTATTTTTTTCCGAAATATTGAAGAAATAGCTATCTAAACTCTTTGGGAGAAAATTTTCTAGGAACATTAGGTAATAAGTTACATGGATGAGAAAAAACACCTGTTTGGCCAAAATGTCAAATTTTGATCCCCTCTAACTCAGAGAGATCTGGACCGATCTTCTTGAAAAATTGTGTCTAAACTACTATCCAATAGGACTAACCTTGGTGCAAATTTCATCCCGATCGGAAGACATCGGTTTCAAAAGTTGGTGCACTTGACATGAAATCCCCCATATATTATATTATATTATATTATATTATATTATATTATATTATATTATATTATAATATATTATATTATATTATATTATATTATATTATATTATATTATATTATATTATATTATATTATATTATATTATATTATATTATATTATATTATATTATATTATATTATATTATATATATTATATTATATTATATTATATTATATTATATTATATATATTATATTATATTATATTATATTATATTATATTATATTATATTATATTATATTATATTATATTATATTATATTATATTATATTATATTATATTATATTATATTATATTATATTATATTATATTATATTATATTATATTATATTATATATATATTATATTATATTATATTATATTATATTATATTATATTATATTATATTATATTATATTATATTATATTATATTATATTATATTATATTATATTATATTATATTATATTATATTATATTATATTATATTATATTATATTATATTATATTATATTATATTATATTATATTATATTATATTATATTATATTATATTATATTATATTATATTATATTATATTATATTATATTATATTATATTATATTATATTATATTATATTATATTATATTATATTATATTATATTATATTATATTATATTATATTATATTATATTATATTATATTATATTATATTATATTATATTATATTATATTATATTATATTATATTATATTATATTATATTATATTATATTATATTATATTATATTATATTATATTATATTATATTATATTATATTATATTATATTATATTATATTATATTATATTATATTATATTATATTATATTATATTATATTATATTATATTATATTATATTATATTATATTATATTATATTATATTATATTATATTATATTATATTATATTATATTATATTATATTATATTATATTATATTATATTATATTATATTATATTATATTATATTATATTATATTATATTATATTATATTATATTATATTATATTATATTATATTATATTATATTATATTATATTATATTATATTATATTATATTATATTATATTATATTATATTATATTATATTATATTATATTATATTATATTATATTATTATATTATTTATATTATATATTATATTATATTATATTATATTATATTATATTATATTATATTATATTATATTATATTATATTATATTATATTATATTATATTATATTATATTATATTATATTATATTATATTATATTATATTATATTATATTATATTATATTATATTATATTATATTATATTATATTATATTATATTATATTATATTATATTATATTATATTATATTATATTATATTATATTATATTATATTATATTATATTATATTATATTATATTATATTATATTATATTATATTATATTATATTATATTATATTATATTATATTATTATATTATATTATATTATATTATATTATATTATATTATATTATATTATATTATATTATATTATATTATATTATATTATATTATATTATATTATATTATATTATATTATATTATATTATATTATATTATATTATATTATATTATATTATATTATATTATATTATATTATATTATATTATATTATATTATATTATATTATATTATATTATATTATATTATATTATATTATATTATATTATATTATATTATATTATATTATATTATATTATATTATATTATATTATATTATATTATATTATATTATATTATATTATATTATATTATATTATATTATATTATATTATATTATATTATATTATATTATATTATATTATATTATATTATATTATATTATATTATATTATATTATATTATATTATATTATATTATATTATATTATATTATATTATATTATATTATATTATATTATATTATATTATATTATATTATATTATATTATATTATATTATATTATATTATATTATATTATATTATATTATATTATATTATATTATATTATATTATATTATATTATATATATTATATTATATTATATTATATTATATTATATTATATTATATTATATTATATTATATTATATTATATTATATTATATTATATTATATTATATTATATTATATTATATTATATTATATTATATTATATTATATTATATTATATTATATTATATTATATTATATTATATTATATTATATTATATTATATTATATTTATATTATATTATATTATATTATATTATATTATATTATATTATATTATATTATATTATATTATATTATATTATATTATATTATATTATATTATATTATATTATATTATATTATATTATATTATATTATATTATATTATATTATATTATATTATATTATATTATATTATATTATATTATATTATATTATATTATATTATATTATATTATATTATATTATATTATATTATATTATATTATATTATATTATATTATATTATATTATATTATATTATATTATATTATATTATATTATATTATATTATATTATATTATATTATATTATATTATATTATATTATATTATATTATATTATATTATATTATATTATATTATATATTATATTATATTATATTATATTATATTATATTATATTATATTATATTATATTATATTATATTATATTATATTATATTATATATTATATTATATTATATTATATTATATTATATTATATTATATTATATATATATATTATATTATATTATATTATATTATATTATATTATATATTATATTATATTATATTATATTATATTATATTATATTATATTATATTATATTATATTATATATTATATTATATTATATTATATTATATTATATTATATTATATTATATTATATTATATTATATTATATTATATATTATATTATATTATATTATATTATATTATATTATATTATATTATATTATATTATATTATATTATATTATATTATATTATATTATATTATATTATATTATATTATATTATATTATATTATATTATATTATATTATATTATATTATATTATATTATATTATATTATATTATATTATATTATATTATATTATATTATATTATATTATATTATATTATATTATATTATATTATATTATATTATATTATATTATATTATATTATTATATATTATATTATATTATATTATATTATATTATATTATATTATATTATATTATATTATATTATATATTATTATATTATATTATATTATATTATATTATATTATATTATATTATATTATATTATATTATATTATATTATATTATATTATATTATATTATATTATATTATATTATATTATATTATATTATATTATATATATTATATTATATTATATTATATTATATTATATTATATTATATTATATTATATTATATTATATTATATTATATTATATTATATTATATTATATTATATTATATTATATTATATTATATTATATTATATTATATATTATATTATATTATATTATATTATATTATATTATATTATATTATATTATATTATATTATATTATATTATATTATATTATATTATATTATATTATATTATATTATATTATATTATATTATATTATATTATATTATATTATATTATATTATATTATATTATATTATATTATATTATATTATATTATATTATATTATATTATATTATATTATATTATATTATATTATATTATATTATATTATATATTATATTATATTATATTATATTATATTATATTATATTATATTATATTATATTATATTATATTATATTATATTATATTATATTATATTATATTATATTATATTATATTATATTATATTATATTATATTATATTATATTATATTATATTATATTATATTATATTATATTATATTATATTATATTATATTATATTATATTATATTATATTATATTATATTATATTATATTATATTATATTATATTATATTATATTATATTATATTATATTATATTATATTATATTATATTATATTATATTATATATATATTATATTATATTATATTATATTATATTATATTATATTATATTATATTATATATTATATTATATTATATTATATTATATTATATTATATTATATTATATATATTATATTATATTATATTATATTATATTATATTATATTATATTATATTATATTATATTATATTATATTATATTATATTATATTATATTATATTATATTATATTATATTATATTATATTATATTATATTATATTATATTATATTATATTATATTATATTATATTATATTATATTATATTATATTATATTATATTATATTATATTATATTATATTATATTATATTATATTATATTATATTATATTATATTATATTATATTATATTATATTATATTATATTATATTATATTATATTATATTATATTATATTATATTATATTATATTATATTATATTATATTATATTATATTATATTATATTATATTATATTATATTATATTATATTATATTATATTATATTATATTATATTATATTATATTATATTATATTATATTATATTATATTATATTATATTATATATATTATATTATATTATATTATATTATATTATATTATATTATATTATATTATATTATATTATATTATATTATATTATATTATATTATATTATATTATATTATATTATATTATATTATATTATATTATATTATATTATATTATATTATATTATATTATATTATATTATATTATATTATATTATATTATATTATATTATATTATATTATATTATATTATATTATATTATATTATATTATATTATATTATATTATATTATATTATATTATATTATATTATATTATATTATATTATATTATATTATATTATATTATATTATATTATATTATATTATATTATATTATATTATATTATATTATATTATATTATATTATATTATATTATATTATATTATATTATATTATATTATATTATATTATATTATATTATATTATATTATATTATATTATATTATATTATATTATATTATATTATATTATATTATATTATATTATATTATATTATATTATATTATATTATATTATATTATATTATATTATATTATATTATATTATATTATATTATATTATATTATATTATATTATATTATATTATATTATATTATATTATATTATATTATATTATATTATATTATATTATATTATATTATTATATTATATTATATTATATTATATATTATATTATATTATATTATATTATATTATATTATATTATATTATATTATATTATATTATATTATATTATATTATATTATATTATATTATATTATATTATATTATATTATATTATATTATATTATATTATATTATATTATATTATATTATATTATATTATATTATATTATATTATATTATATTATATTATATTATATTATATTATTATATTATATTATATTATATTATATTATATTATATTATATTATATTATATTATATTATATTATATTATATTATATTATATTATATTATATTATATTATATTATATTATATTAAATTATATTATATTATATTATATTATATTATATTATATTATATTATATTATATTATATTATATTATATTATATTATATTATATTATATTATATTATATTATATATATTATATTATATTATATTATATTATATTATATTATATTATATTATATTATATTATATATTATATTATATTATATTATATTATATTACATTATATTATATTATATTATATTATATTATATTATATTATATTATATTATATTATATTATATTATATTATATTATATTATATTATATTATATTATATTATATTATTTATATTATATTATATTATATTATATTATATTATATTATATTATATTATATTATATTATATTATATTATATTATATTATATTATATTATATTATATTATATTATATTATATTATATTATATTATATTATATTATATTATATTATATTATATTATATTATATTATATTATATTATATTATTATATTATATTATATTATATTATATTATATTATATTATATTATATTATATTATATTATATTATATTATATTATATTATATTATATTATATTATATTTATATTATATTATATTATATTATATTATATTATATTATATTATATTATATTATATTATATTATATTATATTATATTATATTATATTATATTATATATATATTATATTATATTATATTATATTATATTATATTATATTATATTATATTATATTATATTATATTATATTATATTATATTATATTATATTATATTATATTATATTATATTATATTATATTATATTATATTATATTATATTATATTATATTATATTTATATTATATTATATTATATTATATTATATTATATTATATTATATTATATTATATTATATTATATTATATTATATTATATTATATTATATTATATTATATTATATTATATTATATTATATTATATTATATTATATTATATTATATTATATTATATTATATTATATTATATTATATTATATTATATTATATTATATTATATTATATTATATTATATTATATTATATTATATTATATTATATTATATTATATTATATATTATATTATATTATATTATATTATATTATATTATATTATATTATATTATATTATATTATATTATATTATATTATATTATATTATATTATATTATATTATATTATATTATATTATATTATATTATATTATATTATTATATTATATTATATTATATTATATTATATTATATTATATTATATTATATTATATTATATTATATTATATTATATTATATTATATTATATTATATTATATTATATTATATTATATTATATTATATATATTATATTATATTATATTATATTATATTATATTATATTATATTATATTATATTATATTATATTATATTATATTATATTATATTATATTATATTATATTATATTATATATTATATTATATTATATTATATTATATTATATTATATTATATATATATTATATTATATTATATTATATTATATTATATTATATTATATTATATTATATTATATTATATTATATTATATTATATTATATTATATTATATTATATTATATTATATTATATTATATTATATTATATTATATTATATTATATTATATTATATTATATTATATTATATTATATTATATTATATTATATTATATTATATTATATTATATTATATTATATTATATTATATTATATTATATTATATTATATTATATTATATTATATTATATTATATTATATTATATTATATTATATTATATTATATTATATTATATTATATTATATTATATTATATTATATTATATTATATTATATTATATTATATTATATTATATATATTATATTATATTATATTATATTATATTATATTATATTATATTATATTATATTATATTATATATATTATATTATATTATATTATATTATATTATATTATATTATATTATATTATATTATATTATATTATATTATATTATATTATATTATATTATATTATATTATATTATATTATATTATATTATATTATATTATATTATATTATATTATATTATATTATATTATATTATATTATATTATATTATATTATATTATATTATATATTATATTATATTATATTATATTATATTATATTATATTATATTATATTATATTATATTATATATTATATTATATTATATTATATTATATTATATTATATTATATTATATATTATATTATATTATATTATATTATATTATATTATATTATATTATATTATATTATATTATATTATATTATATTATATTATATTATATTATATATATTATATTATATTATATTATATTATATTATATTATATTATATTATATTATATTATATTATATTATATTATATTATATTATATTATATTATATTATATTATATATTATATTATATTATATTATATTATATTATATTATATATTATATTATATTATATTATATTATATTATATTATATTATATTATATTATATTATATTATATTATATTATATTATATTATATTATATATTATATTATATTATATTATATTATATTATATTATATTATATTATATTATATTATATTATATTATATTATATTATATTATATTATATTATATTATATTATATTATATTATATTATATTATATTATATTATATTATATTATATTATATTATATTATATTATATTATATATTATATTATATTATATTATATTATATTATATTATATTATATTATATTATATTATATTATATTATATTATATTATATTATATTATATTATATTATATTATATTATATTATATTATATTATATTTATATTATATTATATTATATTATATTATATTATATTATATTATATTATATTATTATATTATATTATATTATATTATATTATATTATATTATATTATATTATATTATATTATATTATATTATATTATATTATATTATATTATATTATATTATATTATATTATATTATATTATATTATATTATATTATATTATATTATATTATATTATATTATATTATATTATATTATATTATATTATATTATATTATATTATATTATATTATATTATATTATATTATATTATATTATATTATATTATATTATATTATATTATATTATATTATATTATATATATTATATTATATTATATTATATTATATTATATTATATTATATTATATTATATTATATTATATTATATTATATTATATTATATTATATTATATTATATTATATTATATTATATTATATTATATTATATTATATTATATTATATTATATTATATTATATTATATTATATTATATTATATTATATTATATTATATTATATTATATTATATTATATTATATTATATTATATTATATTATATTATATTATATTATATTATATTATATTATATTATATTATATTATATTATATTATATTATATTATATTATATTATATTATATTATATTATATTATATTATATTATATTATATTATATTATATTATATTATATTATATTATATTATATTATATT
>OY821519.1:155122213-155147213 GCA_963682025.1 Cordilura impudica | reverse complement strand
TTAATTTTTAATTTTTAATTTTTAATTTTTAATTTTTAATTTTTTAATTTTTAATTTTTAGTTTTTAATTTTAAATATTTAATTTTTAATTTTTAATTTCTAGTTTTTAATTTTTTATTTTTAATTTTTAATTTTTAATTTTTAATTTTTAATTTTTAATTTTTAATATTTTAATTTTTAATTTCTAATTTTTAATTTTTAATTTTTAATTTTTAATTTTTAATTTTTAATTTTTAATTTTTAATTTTTAATTTTTAATTTTTAATTTTTAATTTTTAATTTTTAATTTTTAATTTTTAATTTTTAAGTTTTAATTTTTAATTTTTAATTTTTAATTTTTAATTTTTAATTTTTATTTTTTAATTTTTAATTTTTAATTTTTAATTTTTAATTTTTAATTTTTAATTTTTAATTTTTAATTTTTAATTTTTTATTTTTAATTATTAATTTTTAATTTTTAATTTTTAATTTTTAATTTTTAATTTTTAATTATTAATTTTTAATTTTTAATTTTAAATTTTTAAGTTTTAATTTTAAATTTTTAATTTTTAATTTTAAATTTTTAATTTTTAATTTTTAATTTTTAATTTTTAATTTTTAATTTTTAATTTTTAATTTTTAATTTTTAATTTTTAATTTTTAATTTTTAATTTTTTAATTTTTAATTTTTAATTTTTAGTTTTTAGTTTTTAATTTTTAAATTTTAATTTTTAATTTTTAATTTTTAATTTTTAACTTTTAATTTTTAATTTTTAATTATTAATTTTTAATTTTTAATTTTTAATTTTTAATTTTTAATTTTTAATTTTTAATTTTTAATTTTTAATTTTTAATTTTTAATTTTTAATTTTTAATTTTTAATTTTTAATTTTTATTTTTATTTTTTAAGTTTTAATTTTTAATTTTTAATTTTTAATTTTTAATTTTTAATTTTTTATTTTTAATTTTTAATATTTAATATTTAATTTTTAATTTTTAATTTTTAATTTTTATTTTTTAATTTTTATTTTTTACTTTTTATTTTTTAATTTTTAATTTTTATTTTTTAATTTTAAATTTTTAATTTTTAATTTTTAGTTTTTAATTTTTATTTTTAATTTTTAATTTTAAATTTTTAATTTTTAATTTTTAATTTTTAATTTTTCATTTTTAATTTCTAATTTTTAATTTTTAATTTTTAATTTAAAATTTTTTAATTTTTAATTTTTAATTTTAAATTTTTAATTTTTAATATTTAATTTTTAATTTTTAATATTTAATTTTAATTTTTAATTTTTAATTATTAATTTTTAATTTCTAATTTTTAATTTTTAATGTTTAATTTTTAATTTTGAATTTTTAATTTTTAATTTTTAATTTTTAATTTTTAATTTTTAATTTTTAATTTTTAATTTTTAATTTTTAATTTTTAATTTTTAATTTTTAATTTTTAATTTTCAATTTTTAATTTTTAATTTTTAATTTTTAATTTTTAATTTTTAATTTTTAATTTTTAATTTTTAATTTTTAATTTTTAATTTTTAATTATTAATTTTTAATTTTTAATTTTTAATATTTAATTTTTAATTTTTAATTTTTAATTTTTAATTTTTAATTTTTAATTTTTAATTTTTAATTTTTAATTTTTAATTTTTAATTTTTAGTTTTTAATTTTTAATTTTAAATTTTTAATTTTTAATTTTTAATTTTTAATTTTTAATTTTTATATTTTTAATTTTTAATTTTTAATTTCTAATTTTTAATTTTTAATTTTTAATTTTTAATTTTTAATTTTTAATTTTTAATTTTTAATTTTTAATTTTTAATTTTTAATTTTTAATTTTTAATTTTTAATTTTTAATTTTTAATTTTTAATTTTTAATTTTTAATTTTTAATTTTTAATTTTTAATTTTTAATTTTTAATTTTTAATTTTTAATTTTTAATTTTTAATTTTTAATTTTTAATTTTTAATTTTTAATTTTTAATTTTTAATTTTTAATTTTTAATTTTTAATTTTTAATTTTTAATTTTTAATTTTTAATTTTTAATTTTTAATTTTTAATTTTTAATTTTTAATTTTTAATTTTTAATTTTTAATTTTTAATTTTTAATTTTTAATTTTTAATTTTTAATTTTTAATTTTTAATTTTTAATTTTTAATTTTTAATTTTTAATTTTTAATTTTTAATTTTTAATTTTTAATTTTTAATTTTTAATTTTTAATTTTTAATTTTTAATTTTTAATTTTTAATTTTTAATTTTTAATTTTTAATTTTTAATTTTTAATTTTTAATTTTTAATTTTTAATTTTTAATTTTTAATTTTTAATTTTTAATTTTTAATTTTTAATTTTTAATTTTTAATTTTTAATTTTTAATTTTTAATTTTTAATTTTTAATTTTTAATTTTTAATTTTTAATTTTTAATTTTTAATTTTTAATTTTTAATTTTTAATTTTTAATTTTTGATTTTTAATTTTTAATTTTTAATTTTTAATTTTTAATTTTTAATTTTTAATTTTTAATTTTTAATTTTTAATTTTCAATTTTTAATTTTTAATTATTAATTTTTAATTTTTAATTTTTAATTTTGAAATTTTAATTTTTAATTTTTAATTTTTAATTATTAATTTTTAATTTTTAATGTTTAATTTTTGATTTTTAATTTTTAATTTTTTAATTTTTAATTTTTAGTTTTTAATTTTTAATTTTTAATTTTTAATTTTTAATTTTTAATTTTTAATTTTTAATTTTTAATTTTTAATTTTTGATTTTTGATTTTTAATTTTTAATTTTTTATTTTTAATTTTTAATTTTATTTTTTTATTTTTATTAATTTTTTAATTTATAATACTTGCTTAGGCCAATTGACACGTGCAGTATTAATATACACAAAATTGCAATGACTTCAACAATAAGAAGAATTACAACATATCTTAAGAAAAACAACAAACAAACTGAAAAATTTTATTTTTTCAATAGTTTTTTCAAAGTTTCATTCATAACTCGTGACCCTTTTGACCGATTTTGACAATTTATATATCAACTCCTTTGGGATGTTAGTTAACGATTTAATATAAAACCGAATGGTCTAGCTTAGATATTGACGGCGTGATCGCGATTTCCACAGACAGACGGACAGACGGTCATCGCTAAATCAACTTCCCTTGTTATAATGATCAAGGATATATATGGTTTTGGGGTCTCCGGATTTTATTCCGATGCGTTACAAACGAAATCACAATCCTATATACCCTCTGCCACTGAGCTGAGGAGGGTATAAAAATAGTGATATACATAAAATTAAATCAAACCCGGGGTCGATTATTCTAAAAAAAAAACAAGTAAGAAAATTATAGTCAAGATCTACTATACCATACCCTATACCATGCGTTTAGAGACCCTATCTCTTAGGTCCAAGTAATTGGATATAGAAAATAAGCATAAACCAACTTTGAGTGGCATTTTTATTAATTTTTTTGGCTGCGGATATGAAAAAGTTCTTATCTGATGCCATATTTATATGGGGATTAGGTCGAAAAATGGACCGATCCTGACCATATTTGGTACAAATTTGAGGAAAATCTGTGCAATATTTTTTGTTATACCCTATACCACTATGTGGTTTGGGTATAATGACTTTGTGCTGCTGTTTGTAACAACCAAAAATATTTGACCTACACCCATCTTTAATTATACCGATCGAATCAGAATCACTATCTGATTCGATTTAACGATGTCCGTCCGTCCGTCCGTCCGTCCGTCTGTGTGTCCATGTAAAGCTTGTAATCAAACTGCAGGTCGCAAATATGAATATATTTTGACGAAATTTGGTATTTGATCTTTTATCGGCCATGGGATGAACGCTATTGAAATTGGTCAGAATCGGTCCATGTTCAGACCTAGCTCCCATACAAATGACCCCTATGATATCAACATATATTGCCATAAGATCCAAATTATCATATAGATCTCAGTCAAATTGGGTTTGTATGTGTTTATTACATCCATTCATCAGTAATCTAAAACTAATCCCTATAGGACAATTCGTAGTCATAGGCCCCATATAGAGCTGATTCCCGATCTTTACTTAAATCTATCAAAAAACAAGTAAGAAAATTATAGTCGGTCTAGACCCACTATACGATACCTGTAGTTTGATTACAAAGTTTACATGGACACACAAAAGGACGGACGGACATCGCTAAATAATAAAAGATGGGTCTGGGTCAAATGTTTTTGGTTGTTACAAACAGCAGCACAAAGTCATTAAACTTAGAAAACTTAGAATAATATTGTTTCTCATTATCTGGATCAAGTTAGTATTTAAAATGGGATAACTCGACATCTTTGTGCCAATATACATATGACCTGAAATATGTAGACACCTCTATAAAATGCTGAAAATTCAGAGTATATGTTGTAACAATTTAGTATTAAATTTATCAAATCGTTTACATTTTCAAATATTTTATTTACATTTGTTACAAATAGTGCAACAAGTCCAGATATTAATGTAAACGTAAAACCTAGGTGGAGGGTATCAAAGATTCGGCATAGCCGAATGTAACACTCTTACTTGTTTTATATTTGTATAAAACTACTTTCTATTTCAACATTATGAATTTGATCAAATATTATTTGTAAAATATCAGAACAAACTCACAATGTAGTGATCTCAGATTAGTTAGTATAGGGCATAAAAACATGCCATGTTGACTGGATAAATAACTCTGAGAAATGGGTATGCCAAATTAATTAGGAATACTAAATATCTAAACTAATTTACCATACGAAATGCTGTAGATGTCATATTAGTTTTTTGATGTAACTCGTTTTCTACTACGGAAAATAAGCAGATAAAAATCACTCCGTTTATTTTCAATACTATCAACATATTCCACATATTTATTAGCTATAATATCAACAATTTATAAACAACTTGTACACTTTAAAAAACAAAACATTATAATTAAACATATACAACATAATTAACATAATTTGAAACAAATACAATATTGTAAATATACGTAATTGTCAATATTTTACAATTAGTTAAATTTTTTTACATAAAGTTTTAAGAATCTCCTAATGTATTTTGTTATTGTAACTGGGGTATTTGGCAGAGATGGAGTAACAATATAACATAACATAAATAACATACAAGTCAACTCGATAAAAATATGCACAGAACATTCTTAAAGCGATTATATACTTAACAGGATCTAAATTAACACAAAAAAAGAAAAATAATTTTTGGAAAAAATGATTCTTATTGAAAGATAATACAGAACGTGGGGAAAGTTAAATAAAAAGAAACGTTATAGTGTAAAAGTTATTTTAGTATGCATATGTACAATAATACGAGTATTATGTACGATCGATTTTCTTCACCACAAACAGTATTCAACAATTATTTATGAGTATATACATATTGCAAAAATGGAACAAGTTACATGAATCTCAAATATTTTTTCACTCCAATGGGATTGCTAATAGTCGTCATCTTCATCTGGTGGTTCTGTGGCATAAGTGAGTTCGTTAAGGTAAAACCATTTCTGAAAGAGTTAAAACATTTAAATATCGCTTAGGTTGGGTTTGAATATTGCGAGTACTTACTGGTGATTCGGTACAATTGAAATTATAGTCCCAATCGCATATACGATATTCCTGATTGAATGATGTTTCATTGGCGCACAAGTGTGGAATTCGATTGCTTTCTTCATCACACATATGGAATATCTAAAGAAACATAATTGAATTTATTATTAATACTTAGAAAAATGTATTCCAATGGTAAGTTTTTAGTTCGATTTGATATCTTCTATTTCAATGAAGATGTTATATACTATATTCAACAAATCAAAAACGTTCTTTCTCGAGCCCCTTTTGGTTTTCAAAATATGACGCCTTGGAAATTGACAAAAACGTCAAAATTCCTCAAATATGTCCCTACAAAGTCCTTATAAATTGTACAACATAATATTACTTTTATTATGTATAACATAATATTATCTTTACAATCATATACATATAATATATTTTTTTATATTAAATGGTCTAAGGTATTTTTATCTTGAGTTCAAAGCCCCTAATATGAAAAGACATATTTTTATAAATTTATTTATTTTATTTATGTATGTAGGTATGTGATGATAATTAAAGCAATAATCTACATTTTTTTACAGTTTCAAGGTGGAGCCTCGTTTTGTTTCAGAGTTGTGAAGAAGAGCGTGGTCTTAAGCATGTTTTTCTCTACGAGTACATATGAAAAAGTATTTATGTAAGACACTTTTGTGATATTATAACGCTTATATTAATATTGAAGGCGTCATATTTTGCTTACCAAAATGGTCTTGGGTTGACGAACTCTGTGAACATAGAATATTTATGGTAAAATTGAAATCGGAGACGACAAATCCAACTGCTGTGCGGTTTGATTTAATTTCTCCCCTTTGCTACTTATATTTATCAACATAAACTGTATTTTGCTAGACACATTTCGTATTTGGCGAGTACAAATGTAACTTGTACACTTCTAATTATAACGCAATTAGTAAACGACAAATTGTTTTTTTTTTTTTATCGATAAGCAATAAATGTTAGTAACAATATAAACTGCTTAAAAACTTGTATAATAAGAACTATTTTAAATACAAGTACTTACTACTTTGATTAATGTATGATCCGAGTTGTTTAAACGTAACAAAATCATAATGTTGAACCATCTTATAAATGGTAATATTACCTGACAATTGTATTCCATGTCTGCATAGAAGCCTACTGGACGATTCCTGCAATCGAATGAAAATGTGATGTTATCTAAATTGGTCCATTCCTTCGTTTTGTGATTCTGAAAAACTGGACTCGCGATATCTTGTAGTGAAACAGCTGCTAAGAATATTGATCCTAAAACAAAACAAAACAAAAAAAAAACATATAAAGTATTGTGTAAATCAAGCAACAAATTGTATGTAAAATTTATATTAAAACTATTAAACACTGTTAAAATATGTTTGCATATTGTAGTGATTTTCTATCATAAGTCAGGCACTCGTTTTCTTTAAACAACAGCTTCATTTTACTACAAAAATAATAAAATTATCTGAAAATATTTTTGAGAAATATTTTTTTATTGATTTTTTTCCTTTTTCATTCAACCGGCTCTACCAAAATTATAAATATTGACAAACGTTCAAATCGCAAAAAATTATAGAATATAAACACGGAAAATTAGACTTTTTGATTTTGCAAAATCTGTATTTATTAATAAGTTAGTCGAAACTGTTCGCAGACCTGAGAGTTTTTGAAGTAGGCGCAGGTTCAAATTTCGCAACCGAGGTTTCAAATGTTTAATATAATCACTGATGAAGGTTTAATGCCAGAAACCGATCTGATTATGAACATTTACAGAGCAGTTATAAAATTTAGATTTACTGAAAAGATTTATATTTAATACAATTTTTAATTTCAGGAAATATTTAGTTAAAACAAGTAAGAGTGTTAAATTCGGCTGTGCCGAATCTTTGATACCCACCACCTCGGTTTGAGTATTGATAATAAATGTAAACAAAATATTGGAAAAAGTAAAAAATTTGTTAAACTTAATACCAAATTATTTCAGCAAATTCTTTGGGTTGTTTTTCATCTTTTCTATTATTTCGGATTTATTTCGGTGTTTGCTTTTTGGTCATCGTGGTTGCTGATCGGCATGCATTTAGGTTATATACCTATATGCATGCGTTTCCGGTTATATGACATAACTTCTCGTTTAATTTAGTTTTTGCTAATTAAATAGCTCCCCCAACCTCCATTGCAAAGGTAATGGTTGTGTAGCGTGGCTATAATCAACTTTTTTATTAAAATATTGCCATATTTGGAAAACATAGAGAATAAATTTATAATAATAAATAATCAAATTAGGGATGCCAAACGCAATAAACAAAATGTCCCAAACATTTGAAATAAAATAATTTGTTATCTTTATTTTCTGAAAAACTTCAAATTTTCATCCAAAAAAAATTATGAAAATTTATATATAAATCACATTCTCATCAAATTGCGTTTATTTATGTAACAATTTTTATGTTCGCAATTCTTAAGTATCATTTGAGGTTTTCTAAAATCCATTGAATTTAAATTAATATTTCTGTAGTCCGATTCTGTAAATTTCAACGATCCGACAATCGCAAAATATATCGACAGCTATTGTTGTTTGCACTAAGGATTAAGTGATTCACTAAGTACATACATCTTAACGACAGTCGACCAATCTATTTTTCTATTTATTTAAATTGTAAATGAGTGGCATCTCAGTCAAAATAAGCGAAAAACACAAAGAAGAATAGAAAAAACAAATTACTTCGTGTTTGACAGGATGATTTTATGTTTATGTTTAATATCTTAATTTTTTATACCCTATACCACTATGTGGTTTGGGTATAATGACTTTGTGCTGCTGTTTGTAACAACCAAAAATATTTGACCTACACCCATCTTTAATTATACCGATCGAATCAGAATCACTATCTGATTCGATTTAACGATGTCCGTCCGTCCGTCCGTCCGTCCGTCCGTCCGTCCGTCCGTCCGTCCGTCTGTGTGTCCATGTAAAGCTTGTAATCAAACTGCAGGTCGCAAATATGAATATATTTTGACGAAATTTGGTATTTGATCTTTTATCGGCCATGGGATGAACGCTATTGAAATTGGTTAGAATCGGTCCATGTTCAGACCTAGCTCCCATACAAATGACCCTTATGATATCAACATATATTGCCATAAGATCCAAATTATCATACAAATCTTAGTCAAATTGGGTTTGTATGTATATATTATATCCATTAATCAGTAGTCCAAAAATGATACCTATTGGACAACTCTTAGTCATAGGCCCCATATAGAGCAGCTTCACGATCTTCACTTAGATCTATCAAAAAACAAAAATATTGCACTGATTCTTCTCAAATTTTGTTTGTATATATTTTTGCAAAATACAAGAGACTTTACCAAACATGGTCAGGATCGGTCCATTTTTGGGCATAGTCCCCATATAGATATAGCATCCGATATGAACTTTTTCATATCTGCAGCCGAAAAAATTAATAAAAATCCCACTCAAATTTGGTTTATGCTTATTTTCTATATCCAGTTAGTTGGGCCTGATAGATAGGGTCTCTAAACGCATGGTATAGGGTATCGTATAGTCGGTCTAGACCGACTATAATTTTCTAACTTGTTTACTAATATTTCTGTTTATTTATTTGAAAATGAAATAATGAATTGAATATGCTATTTAATTTTTTTATTTATATAAAAAAGTTTTTTTAATAACAGCAAAATATTTTCACTATTTTATGATTTTTATTTATGTATGACGACATTTCAACCTAAAAATTTAATTTTTTATCGATTGAATAAACAACACAAAAATGGTTGTCGTTTAGATAACAAGAACAGCTGACTTTAACAATAGCGAATATCGTTTAAAAATTTTACTGATAATTTTGCTATTTCCTTCTTTAACGATTCGACTATCGTTAAAAGAAGTTACTGAAAAGCTATTATGCCTATGTTTTTTTAAATGTAAACATTTTTTAAATGTAAACATATTTGGTGTTTTTTTTTTTTGGAATTTCAATTTGTGTTTAACGAATAAAATTTATATATTAAAGATGCAATTGATGTCTTCTAAATTTAAAATTATTATTTCCGACCTTTTGATATGATTTTCTGAAATTCAATTAATATTTTCCAATTTATAATTTGAAATTTTAATTACAGTTTTTAGAATTGATATTTTCTAAAATTTGAATGGAAAATTTAAAAAGTGCAATTTTGTATTTATGTGAATAATAGTGCTTTAGTAATTATAAACAATTTTTAAAAATTAGTTGTAATCGCAATCAGATATTTTGTAGGTAAAGCAGAATAATAATTCTATATAACTATGTAGAACTGTTTTGAAAGCAAAAAACTCATTGATGAACTCGGTAACTCTATTTTGTGAAGACAACAAAAAGTTAATATGCCAAACTTATGTTCATATTTGTAAAAGAATAATGAAAAAACGTATGAAATAAAAGACCAGCCCGTGTGTACTCTTAACATTGTTCTGTATGATATCTAGTCGAAAATATTGACATTCATGTTAAAATAGAAAAAATTATTGCTAAGCTAATTAGAACAAAAATTGTGGCGCCATCTACTGTGGCATAGTCACGCTGAGCAAAATGAAGTGACACTCTGTTAATGCAAAGGAATGTATTTTCCCCACAACAAAATATTGCAGAAATTTATGTAAATAAAATAATATACCGATTTATATCTAACATGCAGTTATTATGGATATACATATATTGAATATACATATGTATATTATTTGTAATATTTATTATGTGTATGTATGTATATGTAAATATTACACACAAAAAATACAACATCAAACGTTATTTTTGTATTTTTCTCTTTAAATAAATTAATACATAAAATTTTTTTGTCTCAATTTACATTGGTTTTTTTTTAATAACAACTACGTATTTTAGCATTATTTGCTTTAGATGCTGGTGAATTTTTACTCCCTTTATATTAACTCGTAGTGTCTGCTTGTCGAAAAAATTTTGGGTCGATTTTAACCCCTTTCCCGTGACCCAATCGATCTGAAACTTTGCAGGCATGCTCGTGGAAAAGACAGAAATGATATAATAAATTTTTTTAGTGATGCCAAAACAATGGAAACTTTTAAATTTTTCTACCAGAGTTGATAAAAAAAATTTACAAAGGGTTAGTTTTAATTATAGTATTACCACAACGACCGCAAAAACAACAAGTCCAGCTACGACAACAATACAACATTTAGAATAACAACAAGAACAATATAGAGATATCATATTTTTCATTTTTTTTTACTTTTTCAGAGATTTCCCTGAACCTGTTCCATCGATTTTAATGATTTTTGAAACAGAAATCTTTCCATGAATTTGGTGAATCATTCTCCTATTAAGGGCGTGATCGTGACAAGAACAACATAGAAAATTATATTTTTTCAAGACTTTTTTTTAGTTCTTCATTCAAATCTCGGGCCCTAATCAACCGATTTGGACGATTTTAAACAGCAAACTTCTTAGGATGTTAGTGAATCATTTTTTATATCAACGAGCACCCTGGCTGGCCGATTGATGCCATCATCGTGATTTCCACAGACGAACAGACGGACAGACGGACATCGCTATATCAACTCCAGTTGTTATAAGGATCACAAATATATATATTTTATGGGATCCAAAATTTTTATAATTATTATAAACGGAATGACAAACTTATATATCCCCTTTGCACACTGGAGTGGAGGGTATAATTAATACTTTGTACTGTGTTGAGAGCTTAGAAATTAGGCGATGTTTAAATAAATTACAAATTAGGTTTGACTGAAAACCTTTGTTCAATGTTCGCCTCATATCGGTAAAATGTTAATGTTTTTATATGAACTAGTTTGTTATATGTTACAGAAAGATGCACTTTAAAACATGTTTTGGAAAAGTAATAAGTTTGTAAAAAATAGAAAATTATGCTCAGATGTATATTTAATTGCGGACAACTATACAATTTTAAGCATTTAAATGAACATTTTGTAAAAGGAAAGAGATTTGTAGCAAAAATATATAATAAACAAGTAAGATAATTATAGTCGGTCTAGACCGCCTATACGATACCCTATACCATGGTTTAGAGACCCTATCTCCTCGGTCCAACTAATTGAATATAGAAAATAAGCATAAACCAAATTTAAGTGGCATTGTTAATAATTTTTTTTGGCTGCAGATATGAAAAAGTTCATATCGGGTGCTATATTTATATGGGGACTAGGTCGAAAAATGGACCGAGACTGACAATATTTGGTAAAGTCACTTATATTTTGAAAAAAAAAAAAAAATACAAACCAAATTTGGAAACAATCTGTGCAATATTTTTGTTTTCTGATAGATTTAAGTGAAGATCGGGAAGCAGTTCTTTATGGGGCCTATGACTAAGAATTGTCCTGCAGGGATTATTTTTGGACTAGTGGTTAATGGATATAATAAACTTATACAAACGCAATTTGACTGAGATCTATATGATAATTTGGATCTTATACCAATTTATGTCGATTTCATAGGAGTCATTTGTATGGGGACTAGGTCTGAACATGGACCGAATTTCACCAATTTCAATAGCGTTCATCCTATGGCCGATAAAAGCCTATGTGCCAAATTTGATCAAAATACATTCATATGTAGTTTGATTACAAGGTTTACATGGACACACAGACGGACGTACGGACGGACGGACATCGCTAAATCGACTCAGAAAATGATTCTGAGTCGATCGGTAAAATAAAAAATGGGTCTACGTCAAATTTTTTTTGTAGTTACAAACAGCAGCACAAAGTCATTATACCCAAACCACATAGTGGTATGGGGTATAAAAATCTAGTTAGTAAAAATCTACGTAGATATAGTCGATGTAATACATTTTGTTGCATTTGGTTGGTACACATTTTTAACTGAAATTCTAACCATATTAAAAGGAAGAGTCTGGAAATTAGCGGCAAGAAATAATACATTTTAACCTACTTTGCTTTTAGTTAAGATAATATTAATTCTTACTTCCGTTGCTCTTAGATACAGTTTAAAGAATGGATTCTTGTAATAATGATGTAATTAAAACTGAGTAATTTATCTTTTAAACTAAATTAATTCATTGACAACTATTATTGTTAACTGATTACATTACATATACGCAAATTATTTGCCAAACTTAAATCATTCGATTTAAACCAATAATATTTCCGTATGTTTAATTAAAAATAAGACGCCTAGTAGATAATTGTAAAATGGCACAGCTTACATCACAGTTGGATTGTTTGCATTATCTTGGAAATTTTTCATTGGCATTGAAACTTGGGATTAAGACAACTAATTCCAACACCAAAAAATTTCATTGTCATTTAATGGTGATTATTTTTTTAACTGATATTGTTTCAGTGTAATGAAATGGAACAAATTCCTAAATAAATGTTTACAATTGAGAAAAAAAAAATATTTTTTTTCGTAAAATATTCATGGCTATTCATAACTCTACTGTCACCATAACTATAAATTGTTTCTTAAATTCAATAATACGCTAGAAATTTCTAAACTTATTTGCTAATCGCGATTCTCAAAACTATTAATAATATAATTAAGGGTAATTATATTTTAATTAATCCTTGGCATTGACATCAATTAATTTGCAATGAAATCGTCAATTAATTAGTCCACTTATGATTTATTTTTTAAAGTATTCGGAAAATATTTCTTTAAAATTTTACTTCTACTTTGCTTGATTTGTGTAGATTTTGTAGGAAACATATTTATATCTGGCAAATATTTAAAGAATAACCTAACATGACGCATTCAGAAGGTAAAATATATAAAAATGCTTAAACTTTTTTCTGCAAAACAAATATCCTAAATTAATAAAAACATGATAAATTGTATACAAAAAATTTTAAAAGAGGAAAATATGAAATGTTTTCAAATGAAATAACTATGGAAATTTTTCTATAAGTCCAATGTTAGAGTTCTTAACAGAAAAACTGCTTAGTCCCGGTTTACACATGAAATTTTTCTTTCTGAAACCGTTTGAAATTCTCTTTTAAACTTTCATCCGTGTCTACACACGGAAATTTTTGTATTGAAATTCAAGATTTGTTCATGTTTACTATATCACTTTATTTATTTATTTTATCATTTTATTTCATTAAAATAAACTTAATTTCAATTTATTATCTTTCTTAACACAAACAAAACATAAAAATGAAAGAAAACGTAAAATAACTTCACTTTGACAATTGCGAAACAAGAAACATAAGAGAATTTCAGAGTACATTAAAGTATGTACCCCCTGCCATTCTTCTCTCCCGTCTCACCTACAAACTCAAGACTTTCAGCAAGAAAACTTTCATGTGTAAACCGGCACTTACATATAAGGTGTTAAAATTTTTGACTAATTTTTGTTTTTAATAAAATCTATAAATAGTTATTTAATTTTTGTGTTGATTTGGTTTTAGACCAGGTTCTGACGTTTATGTTGTACACTTACTTGGCAATAATGGTCGATTATCATTACACCAAAATTACAATTAAATTTATTATACCTACTTAGTTTATAATTTAAGACAATAATATATTATAATTAATATTTATTTTGTCTATGTTCTCTTTATGGTTCATTGTACTGTTTGCTTTTTGTCTTAATCTTAGGCTTTCGAGTGTCAATCTTTTGTTTTGTTTATTCACTATGTCTAGTATTTTTGTTTTGTCAAAATCAGGTGTATGTGCATGTTCTAACAAATGTTGTGCAATGCCGGTGGTACTTCTTTTCTTTTTGATGTCTGTTTCGTGTTCTGTTAGTCTTGTGTTCAGTGATCGTTTTGTTTGCCCTATGTAGACTTGGTCACCACATATACCACATTACACACGTCTAATTTGTCTACCTTGCCTTTAATTTGTATTAGTTACCTACTTATACTTTTTAAGAGAGTGTGTCAATAAGGACCTAGGCTAATAGAACACATTGAATGTAACGATTTATAGTATATATTATATAAGTACATTTTCATGAAGCAAATGCTGCAAAACAACAACCACAACAACGACAACAATTACAGCTGTTGCACAAAATACAAAATTTAGAATAACAACAATAACAGGAACAACATATTTTTTCAAGTTTTTTTTTACAATTTCATTGAAATCTCGGGACCTTTTGAATCATTTTTACTAAAAATGAGCAACTCAGGTGATTTCCATAGACGAGCAGATGGTCATAACCATATTTACTGCACTTGTTATAAGGATCAAGAATATATACATATATATTTTGTAGAACATGTAGAAATATTTTTGCTCTGAACTTCTACTAGTTGCACCTTTTTGCACTACAGCAGTGTCCCTTCGTTTTGAGAATTGCGAGATAGAATTAGCTATTGTTACTTTAAACTCCAAAAAAGCAGAGGTGATCGATAGAATAAGTAACAAAATGCCTTTGAATATATCCCGAATAGCATTAAGATTATTCTTTGTATTTTCAATGTGGTTCGTATAATAAGCTTTCGATTCGTATAGACCAATAAGCTTATCTTTAAACTTGTAGAAGTTATTGTTAAACAGTCTAACTATAACCGTAGAAAAAATAATGTCATTCTAGCAATTAAATTTGGTTCTAAACGAACACATCTTAACACAGAGCAAGTCCATAGGAGTGCTATACGAATAACCTTTGAGGAAAAAATATAAAAATGGCCAAATTAAGGCAACTGATGAATAAAGAGCTTTCTGATACATCCCCATTATGTAGGATTCCCATTATGTAGGATTTTTGTTTCTCCAAGAATTTTATTTACGAATTTTACACAAAAACAATTTCGATTGAGCTGTGGCTCCAGCAAATAGTGTTTTCAATTGTTTTGGCGGCAACTTCAATGGTGGAAGTGAAACTGTTACTGATGTGTAGCAAAGAGCGGCCGGCTCACTTTTGAATTTAAATGTTGGCATTCAGTGTCCCTGTTTACGATGACAAATAAAAATAAGTGGATGTAACGACTAGCCTACCTCCGGATCATATTCGAAAGCAAGACGGTGAAGAGATATAAGTGTTAGTACGCGATGTCATTGGATACGCTGTCGATCATGTGCTCTGTTTGCGTCGGTGACTCGTTGACGTGTCTCTCCTTGTCCCAATGCATCAGCTCGAATGTGTTCATTGTGATGCTCTAGATTTTTAGTATGGTTTCTAAAATTTACATTGATCTTCCGCCGTTCTATTTAATCGTCGCGACGTCGACCAATATTTCTTATTCCTTCACTAAGACTTAGCATTATTTTGTCATAAATACATAACAAAAAAATATAAATATTTTACTGAAGTTAAAATTATTAAGAATTTGAACGAACAACAACAACAACAATACACATATAAATAAATTTAAAAAAAGCATTTTCTATCAGATTAAATTGTCAAATACAAATGAACAGAATAAATAAATTTATAAAGACAGACCTCACACAAACTCGATATATGTTATATTGATCATTTACTTTATATGGGAGGATCCAAGCCTACTGATACGATACCGCCCCCTTTTCATCAAGGCTACTCGAACTAATAACCTCGAACAAATTTTCAAGATTTTTCCTATCATTGTACTCGAAATATATAATATTGAATAATTACTTTGTATTGGACGTGCTACGCTTACTTATCCGATCCAGTCAAATTTTGAATCTAAACTATCTAGGGTCCCACTTAAATACACACATAAAATTTCATATAAATCAGTCCAGCCCTTTAGGAGAGTTCAGTGTCATACACATGAACAGAAGAAATATATACAAAAGATGTGATCAAGAACAATCTTTCTCAAAGATATATTTTGGAAAATTTAATAAAAGACTAGTTAGGCAAGTTATTTAAAATTAGAATAACGAACGCCGAGTTTGCAGCTGATCAGATCCTGATCGTTCTCAAATAACAACTGATTGAGTGATTAAACATATATTAGAAAATTCCAAATACTGATCCGTTCATAAAAGGATCAAAAATACGGGTACAGATGATAACTTAAGTCGAGCAGGCACCTTGAGTCACACAATATTTGGCCGAGTTGCCCATAATCTTGCGTATATACACAATTAAGAAAAACAAGGGCAGATGATTCTATATTTCAAATCAAATATTCCAACGGCTTGGAGTATGTATAGCTCGACCCTAAGTAGTAGAAACATATTTTATGGTCTGGGAACTCTCGGCGGTAAATGGACTGGCTGTGTAGTGGTATTAGATGATGTTAAATTAAAATCCTAGGGAGCCTGCGGTAAAGCCGAGGGAAAATTTGTCTTACAACTTTGTAAGAGAGCCAATTAATAATTACTTGAATGGAGTATGTTTAAAGCTTGTGGGCTTGATGGCTCAACAGACTAGGAAAAACTTGGTAATTTGCGGATATTGTGGTTGACAATTTAGTTTTTTAACATCAATATTATTTTATTGGTGTTTTGTCATATTTTTTTTCATTTATTCATATGTACATATGTACGAAAAAAGAATCTTATAATTAATTATTATTGTTAGCATATTGGATTTGATTACTTATTATTGCCATACAAATATGTACATGCACATGTATCAAATGATTTAGAATGGTAAGAATACAAATAATAATATCAATATTTTTTTTAATAACAAAGTATTTTGAAAGTTTTCCTAAAGTAATTTTCTGCGCTCTCTTCGTATTGTCTATCTACTCGTTATGTGGACAAAACAGCGTCTTTAATTATGTTGAGGGTAAATAAATAAACAATAATAAGCAACGAGAAATCGTAACGGCATTGTTACTCATGTTCTCATTGATATCTGCAATATATTTTATTATTTATTTGTATATTTACAATGCGAAAGTAATTGTATGAAGTAATTACAGATTATTACGTATGTATGTACATATGTACATCCATACATACATATTTTTGTAAGTGTGGTATTGAATATTAATTAAATATAATGTAGGTTTGTTGTTATTAGTAGTAGGTTAGTAGTTAGTTAGTTAGGAAATACTTGCACACAGATACACAAATACATAAAAAACTTTAGTTAACTTACCAAGTAAAACGCCAAAGAGCCATACAAGTCTATAACTGTAATCCATTTTTATCCATAGACTTGGGGTTTCAGTAAAGACCCTCGTGTTTAGATTTTTATGATTTGTTTCTATTGATGGTTTTGGTATTTTTTTTGTCAATCGTCACTGACACTCACTGCTGTCTTAAATTACGGTTGGATTTTTTATGCCATTAGTATGTACGCATAAAGATATTGTAAAAACATTAATGACCATTTGAGTATCACAAATTCGAAAGCGACATTTTGTTTAATACAGTGTGTACCTAAAATAAAATATCAATACATTAGTGACTGTGATGATCGAAAACAGTCGATGAGCTGTTAAACAAAAACCAATTTTGTTACCTTTGAACTCGATTTAAAAAAAAAAAAATTCGTAACTCTGTACACGATTTTCATATTTTTGTTTTATTTAATTTATTCTCCCAAAACTTATTTTAGTAGTGAAAATACGGAATTAATTCTTCAATGCCATATAAATACATATGTGTATACATATATTAAATCATATTTCAAAAGTTAGTTTTGTCAATAATTTTACCATCTTTCGAATCGAACTCTGTACATGATTTTCATAGTTTTTTTTTGTTTAAAAACTAATAAAATTCACTCCAATATGAATTAAAATAAAAATTTTTATGGGGTGTTTCGTGTCAAGTGACCCAACTTTTGAAACCTATGTCTCCCGATCGGGATGAAATTTGCAACAAGGTTAGTCCTATTAGATAATAGTTTGAACACAATTTGTCAACAAGATCGGTCAAGAACTTTCTGACATTTTGACATTCTCATCCATGTAACTTTTTACTCATTGTTCTTAGCAAAATTTGTCCCAAATAGTTTAGATAACAATTTCTTCAATCTTTCAGGAAAAAATTAAAAAAAAAAAACAAAAAATAATTTGTTGACTTTTTTTTGCAAAATCAAAAATTTTTTTGACACATTTTTCAAAAAACGCCCCTTTTTTGCTCAAAAGAAAGCTTAGGTTTTTTTCCTTTAAGAGCTTTTTGGTCGCTTAGTGGGTTGCGAGTGGGATATCTATCAAAATAAAAGTTTTGTAACTCAAGACAACGCTTTTTCAATTTTTAGCATATGCACAATTTTTATACCCTGACTTTGTGCTGCTGTTTGTAACTACCAAAAATATTTGACCTAGACCCATCTTTTGTTATACCGATCGAATCAGAATCACTAAGTGATTCGATTTAACGATGTCCGGCCGTGTGTCCGTCCGTCCGTCTGTGTGTCCATGTAAACCTTGTAATCAAACTGCAGGTCGCAAATATGAATACTTTGTGATGAAATTTGGTATGTAAGCTTTTATTGGCCATGGGATGAAATTGAAATTGGTGAGAATCGGTCCATGTTCAGACCTAGCCCCCATACAAATGACCCCTATGAAATCGACATAAATTGACATAAGATCCAAATTGTCGTATAGATCTTACTCAAATTGGGTTTGTATGCATTTATTACATCCATTAATGAGTAGTCTAAAAATGATCCCTGGGACAACTCTTAGTCATAGGCCCCATATAGAGCTGCTTCCCGATCTTCACTTAAATCTATCAAAAAACAAAAATATTGCACTGATTCTTCTCAAATTTTGTTTGTATATATTTTGCAAAATACAAGAGACTTTACCAAACATAGTCAGGATCGTTCCATTTTTGGGCCTAGTCCCCATATAGATATAACATCCGATATGAACTTTTTCATATCTGCAGCCAAAAAAATTAATAAAAATCCCACTTAAATTTGGTTTATGCTTATTTTCTATTTCCAGTTAGTTGGGCCTATGAGATAGGGTCTCTAAACGCATGGTATAGGGTATCATATAGTCGGTCTCGACCGACCATAATTTTCTTACTTGTTATTTGTGTGTAAGTGTGGCTTACAAGAAAAGATTGGCAAAAAGCAGCAAATAAAGGCGATAAATAAGGATGGAAAACTGGGTATTTAAAAAACGAGACATGTAAATCGGATAAAAATTACTGCTGTAATCGTGTAATTTATTATGTTTACAACACTTAAATAACAGTTTATAAATTAGAGTACATGCTTTTCTGTTGCTTAGAACTTTAAGTATTGATAAATATAATATACAAATTATACGTTAAGTATTAAGATTAAATAAAATTATAAGTTAAGCTTTGAAATTGTTTATTATTTTAAAAATTGATAAATAGACGAAATAAGAGAATTATATATCTTCATTTGATATTTATCAATTCCATTTCAGAAATTAACATTTAATTTATTATGTACAATTCAGAAAATTTTAATTGATTCCAACATAATAGCAATTTTTCAAAATTTTTAACGGTATTTAAGAAATGAGTAATTACAATTCAGAAAAAAACAAAGTTTTTATTAAAACTCTTTCTTTCCCTATGGAAAAAATTTTGAAGTCTTATGTTTTCAGTGCATTGTACTGTTATTCTATTTCTTTGTTTGATGGTTTTATTGCTATTAAATTTAAAAAAAATTACATTGAGTTTCAAATCGATCGGATAAGGGGAAATGGGTTTTAATCTCTCCGCGACTGTGCGTGACTATACGTGACTTTGCTTGACTATTTTAAAATTAATCTTTGGTCACAAGTCTATTGACCAAGTTTCAGATTGATTGGATGAGGGTAAATGGGGTTTAAATCACTTCGTAAGTGTGCGTGACTATCTTTAAGTTAATATTTGGTGACAAGACTGTGGACCAAGTTTCAGTCTCTCCGTGACTGTGCGTGACTATCTTTAAATTAATGTTTGACCACAACAAGTTTATGGACAAGTTTCAGATCGATCGGATGAGGGGAAGTGAGGTTTTAATCAATCCGTGACTGTGCGTGACTATGCGTGACTATGTCAAAGATAATCTTTTTTTACGACAAGTCTATCGAACAAGTTTCAGATCGATCGGATAAGAAGAAATGGGTTTTAAAGCACTCCGTGTTTAATCTATAGTCACAACAAGACTATGGGCAAAGTTTCAGATCAATTGGATGAGGGGGAATGGGGTTGCCCCATAGCAGACAGACAGACAGAGAGCATGAGGTAAAAGAAAGAGTTTAAAAAGAAATACACTTTTAATTTTCTGAAATACAATTGATAATTTTTAAAATTTTTGATTATATTTTAAGTTTTTATGCCTATATGTTTGAATTGTTTATTTAATTTTTTAGATAAAAAAATACTGGAATTTTTAAAATTTATGTCGATATAAAAATATAAAATACTAGATGCAACCCGGTGTGCTTCGCTACACCCTCCCCCTCCCCGACCCTTCCGAATCGTTATGAAAGGGCTCACGCAAAGTCCCAAGGCTCTCGCTAATACAGTAATTCAAATATATTACATTTAATATTAAGGTTGTGTGGGGGTACCACGCGCATTTGTCCAATCCCGCCCATTTTTTTGTCTGACTACTCACGTTAATAATAGATGACCTGAGACAAATTTGCAAAACTTTCTTTATCATAGTACTTAATATATATGATATTAAAAATTTACTTTTTATGTGAGGTGCCACGCCCACTAAAAATATTTAAAAAAATTAAAGCCTGTAGCATTCCTATATTCGCAGTAAGACTATGTGAAAATTTCAGGAAGATCAGACGAGTAGTTACGGAGATTACCTCCTATAAACAAACAAACAAACAAATATTACCTCTTTATTATGTTAGTATAGATTATTAGTATAGATGGTTTTATTTCAATGCTTGCTGATGCTGATATACAATGTTTTTTGTTTTTTCATTCGGTACAACAATTATCAGATTTTTCGGCGTTCCTACCCTGGAGCAAGGTACAAGTAGCTGCCCATGAGAATAAGATGGATTATCCATATTAGACATGGCAACACTTAACTATTGGCCTTGAACTTAGAATATCATTTGGCAATTTTTCTTTTTAGCGATTTTTGATTTTGCCCATTTTTGATTTTGAAGATTTTTGTTTTTTGGGCGATTTTAATTTTTCGCGATTTTTGGGCTTTGCGATTTTTGATTTTGGCGATATATTTTCCACGACAAATCACATTGATAACTAATAAACTTGTCAAAAGACTGTCGCTTTCGTAGTGCTTCATATTTTTTTTACATAGGAGGTGCCACGCCTACTAATCCCATCCCGCCCAATTTTTATTGGACTACTCACATTAATATCTGGTGGACTCATGCAAACTGTCGAGTCTTTCCCTTTTATAGTACACCAGTTATATGATATTATATATCTACTTTGCATGGGCGGTGCTACGCCCACTGCTCCGATCACGCCCATTTTTTTGTTCGACTAATCACACAAAGAACCTATGGGCTCACGCAAAGCCACAAAGCTCTCTCTTTTACTGTACTCCAGATATATGACATTAAATAGTTACTTTGCATGGGGAGTGCCACGCCCATTGGTGTGGATCTGTCAATTTTTTGTCCGACTACTCATAATAAGATCTGATGGGGTCGTGCAAAGCGTCAAAGCTTCCCTTTTTTAGTACACCAGTTATATGATATCATATATTTACTTTGTATGGGCGGTGCCACGCCCACTGCTCCGATCATGCCCATTTTTTGTCTAACTAATCACATGAATAACTTATGGGCTCACACAAAGTTCCAAAACTCTCACTATTACAGTACTCCAGATATATGGCATTTTATATTTACTTTGTATGGCAGATGCCACGCCTATTGGTCCGATACTGCCCATTTTGCATCCGACTACTCACATTACTAATAGGTGACATCAGAAAAATTTGAAAAGCTCTCTCTATCACATTACTCAAGATATATAATATTGAACTATTACTTGTATGGGAAGTACCACGCCCACTTATGCGATCCAGCCCATTTCCGGCGTAGCTACTAATATTAACAATAGGTGACCTCACACAAATTTGCAAAGCTCTCCCTATCATAGTACTCAATATATGTATATGATATTTAAAATTTACTTTGTGTGGGAGGTGCCACGCCCACCAAAAATATTTAAAAAATTATAGCCTATAGCACTTCCCATATCCGCAGTAAGACTCTGTGAAAATTTCAGGAAGATCAGATGGGTAGTTACGGAGATTACCTCCTACAAACAAACAAACAAACAAACAAACAAACAAACAAACAAACACACATTACCTCTTTATTATATTAGTATAGATGATCTTAATTTATATTATTTAATATTTTTGTGTTTACATGCGTGAATTTTTTTTAAATATTTTAAATAAAAACAAGTAAGAATGTTAAATTCGGCTGTGCCGAATTTTTGATACCCTCCACCCAATATTAGGTACGGGTAGTTCTTTTAAACTGTTGCTGATGCTGAAACATTAAATCCGAATACCATTTAAATTTAAAGTTAATTGGTTTTCTTATTGGCCAATTCTATTATAAAAAACAATGATGCTTAAAAAGAATTAATTACTATTTGAAAAATTTCATTATTTTTTTTACTAGAGTAGAAAACCCCGAAGAACTTCATAGAACGCCAATGAAATTCATTATTTAACGCAGCCGGCATCATAATAATACCCAAAGTTTGATCCCTATAAGCCTGTTTTAAGACCTTAGAAGTCATACGAAAATGCAATAAAAAAATTCTTATGATTCTTGGCTACAAGTAATTAATATTAAAAAAGGAAACTAAATTTTGTAATTTTTAATTTTTAGTTTTTAATTTTTAATTTTTAATTTTTAATTTTTAACTTTTAACTTTTAATTTTTAATTTTTAATTTTTAATTTTTAATTTTTAATTTTTAATTTTTAATTTTTATTTATTAATTTTTAATTTTTAATTTTTAATTTTTAATTTTTAATTTTTAATTTTTAACTTTTAATTCTTAATTTTTAATTTTTAATTTTTAATTTTTAATTTTTAATTTTTAATTTTTAATTTTTAATTTTTAATTTTTAATTTTCAATTTTTAATTTTTAATTTTAAATATTAAATTTTAAATTTTGAATTTTTAATTTTGAATTTTGAATTTTGAAGTTTTAATTTTTAATTTTTAAATTTTAATTTTTAATGTTTAATTTTAAATTTTTATTTTTAATTTTTTTATTTTTAATTTTTTGGGCGATTTTAATTTTACGCGATTTTTGGGCTTTGCGATTTTTGATTTTGGCGATATATTTTCCACGACAGATCACATTGATAACTAATGAACTTGTCAAAAGACTGTCGCTTTCGTAGTGCTTCATATTTTTTACATTGGAGGTGCCACGCCTACTAATCCCATCCCGCCCAATTTTTATTGGACTACTCACATTAATATCTGGTGGACTCATGCAAAATGTCGAGTCTTTCCCTTTTATAGTACACCAGTTATATGATATTATATATCTACTTTGCATGGGCGGTGCTACGCCCACTGCTCCGATCACGCCCATTTTTTTGTTTGACTAATCACACAAAGAACCTATGGGCTCACGCAAAGCTACAAAGCTCTCTCTTTCACAGTACTCCAGATATATGACATTAAATAGTTACTTTGCATGGGGAGTGCCACGCCCATTGGTGTGGATTTAATTTTTGATGTTTAATTTTTAATTTTTAATTTTTAATTTTTATTTTTAATTTTTTTATTTTTAATTTTTAATTTATAATTTATAATTTATAATTTATAATTTATAATTTATAATTTATAATTTATAATTTATAATTTATAATTTATAATTTATAATTTATAATTTATAATTTATAATTTATAATTTATAATTTATAATTTATAATTTTTAATTTATAATTTATAATTTATAATTTATAATTTATAATTTATAATTTATAATTTATAATTTATAATTTATAATTTTTAATTTTTAATTTTCAATTTTTAATTTTTAATTTTTAATTTTTAATTTTTCATTTTTCATTTTTAATTTTTAATTTTTAATTTTTAATTTTTAATTTTTAATTTTTAATTTTTAATTTTGAATTTTTAATTTTTATTTTTTAATTTTTAATTTTTAATCTTTAATTTTTAATTTTTAATTTTTAATTTTTAATTCTTAAATTTTAATTTTTAAATTTTAATGTTTAATTTTTAATTTTTATTTTTAATTTTTAATTTTTAATTTTCAATTTTTAATTTTTAATTTAAAATTTTTAATTTTTAATTTTTAATTTTTATTTTTTAATTTTTAATTTTTAATTTTTAATTTTTAATTTTTAATTTTTAATCTTTAATTTTTAATTCTTAATTTTTAATTTTTAATTTTTAATTTTAAATTTTTAATTTTAAATTTTTAATTTTTAATTTTTAATTTTTATTTTTAATTTTTAATCTTTAATTTTTAATTTTTAATTTTTAATTTTTAATTTTTAATTTTT
>OY821519.1:154849713-155117213 GCA_963682025.1 Cordilura impudica | reverse complement strand
TTTTAATTTTTAATTTTTAATTTTTAATTTTTAATTTTTAATTTTTAATTTTTAATTTTTAATTTTTAATTTTTAATTTTTAATTTTTAATTTTTAATTTTTAATTTTTAATTTTTAATTTTTAATTTTTAATTTTTAATTTTTAATTTTTAATTTTTAATTTTTAATTTTTAATTTTTAATTTTTAATTTTTAATTTTTAATTTTAATTTTTAATTTTTAATTTTTAATTTTTTATTTTAAATTTTAAATTTTAAATTTTAAATTTTTAATTTTTAATTATTAATTTTTAATTTTTAATTTTTGATTATTAATTTTTAGTTATTAATATTTAATATTTAATTTTTAATTTTAAATTTTTAATTTTTAATTTTTAGTTTTTAGTTTTTAATTTTTAATTTTTAATTTTTTAATTTTTAATTTTTAATTTTAAATTTTTAATTTTTAATTTTTAATTTTTAAATTTAAATTTTTAATTTTTAATTTTTTATTTTCATTTTCCATTTTTCATTTTTCAATTTTCATTTTTCATTATTCATTTTTCATTTTCCATTTTTCATTTTCCATTTTCCATTTTCCATCTTTCATTTTCCATTTTTCATATTTCATTTTATGTGTTTCATTTTTCATTTTTCAATTTTAATTTTTCATTTTCCATTTTTCATTTTTCAATTTTCAATTTTAATTTTTCACTTTCCATTTTTCATTTTTCTGTTTTCGTTTTTAATTTTTAGTTTTTCATTTTCCATTTTTCATTTTTCAGTTTTTAGTTTTCAATTTTCATTTTCATTTTCCATTTTTCATTTTCAATTTTCAATATTTAATTTTTCTTTTCCATTTTCATTTCTTATTTTTTAATTTTCATTTTTCATTTTACATTTTCCAGTTTTCATTTTTCATTTTAATTTTTGATATTTAATTTTTCTTTCAATGGTGCGTGGTAAATAAGAAGAAAGCACATAAATATTTCAAAAATTCATAACTACACTGTATTCTTAATCGGACCGGTTTCTGGCATTTCAGCCTTCATCAGCGATTTATTGAACATTGTGATAATTGTTGTTTTAATTGAATAGCTTTCTTTATGAAATTTTTCTACTTAGGGCGGCCGTGAGGTTTGAACCATGAACCTTTACATACACTCGTACTTGCACTTTTTGGTCACCGCTTTAACACACTCACCTAAAGTCAGGCCTACCACAAACTTAATTTTTATTTTTTATTTTTAACTTTTATTAATTTTTAATTGCTTAGGCCAATGTGACACGTGCAGTATTAATATACACACAACTGTAATGACTTCAACAATACGAAGAATTACAATGTATATAGTACAACATATCTAAAGAAAAACAACAAACACACTGAAATATTTTATTTTTTCAAGAGTTTTTCAAAATTTCATTCATAACTCGTGACCCCTTTGACCGATATTGACGATTTTGAATAGCAACTCCTTTGGGATGTTAATAAACGATTTTATATAAAAACGAACGGTCTAGCTTAGATATTGACGGCGTGATCGTGATTTCCACAGATAGACGGACAGTTGGTCATCGCTAAATCAACTTCTCTTGTTATAATGAGCAAGAAAATATATGGTTATGGGGTCTCCGGAATTTATTTCGATGCGTAACAAACGGAATGACAAACCTATATATACCCTCTGCCACTGAGGTGTGGAGGGTATAAAATTGTGGAATATTTTGACATTTCTCTTTTTGTTCGTCATGTGATCGATTAATCGAAGAATGTTTAAAACTTGATCGCTTGATCGATCAATAAAAATATTTTTGAAATTTTAATCGACCAAAGTCAAAACCCGAGTAATTAAAATCTCTAGTGGCTGACAAAACATCTTAATAGAAAAACATCAACTTTACAAGATACCGAAAAAGTTAATGGGCTACATTAGAAAATAGTGCTAAAGAATTATTTTTCTCTCGGATATTTTATTTTAGCTACTCGTATAACGGTTTTGTAGAAAATGGACAAAAGAAAAAATTTTTGTTTTGTGAAGAGAATTTTTGACGAAAAAGTCAAACCATATTCATACGAGTATATGCACACAGAAAATAGATGCGTTGTGGCAACCGAATTAATTGGCAACCGAATTTTTTAGTTCTATGCACTATCACGTTATTCTATTGTGATTATTGAATTAGACTTTTTAAACCCCGTAGATTCGATTGTAAGAATTCTCTAGTTTAGTTTTTATTTATTTATTGCCGCGACCATATATTAGGGTAACCTATTTCAAAAGTGCAGTAACTGCAGTACATATAAAAACACAAAAAAGGATTTTTTTATTATTGATTAATTTTAAAATAAGAAATTAAATATAACTAAAATATAAACATGTCTTAGACCGAGGCCACGCAATGAGTGGCAAAGCGGCCAGCCGCAGAGCGGTGAGCGGAAAAAAATTAAAACATATGAAATACTACTGAAGTGGCCACGCAATGGGCGCATGTGAGCGGCATTTCTGAGCGTCTAAGCGGCGCCGCTGAGGAATAGAACTTGTTCTAATTTTTAGTTGTTTTCTGAGCGGTAAAGAATAAAAAGGGCAAAAAAATGGATTTTCTTTGCTTTGTCAATCTGTAGCGCGATTCAGTAATCGAATCGTTAAAAAGAGAAAACAACAAAATTATCGATTTTGGTATTCAGTAAAATTTTTAAACGATATTCGCTATTCTTAAAGTCAGCTGTTGTTGTTATCTTAACGACAACCATTTTTGTGTTGTTTTTCAATCGATAAAAAGTTAAAGAGTTGAAATGTATTCATATATAAATAAAAATCATAAAATAGTGAAAATATTTTTCTTTTATTATAAAAACTTTTTATATAAATAATAAATAATAACATTGATAATGGCATTTTGACAACTAACTAACCGCTCAGAAATGACGCTCAGTAATAAACCAATTGCCGCTCAAACTCGCCGCTCTGCCGCTCATTACGTGGCTTCGGCCTTATACTTACGATAAAAAATAAATTTAATTCTATGTTACATATTTTTTGATATTAATTAAATTTTATATACAAAAACAATTAACGCATGTATTTTTTATCTTTGGATTCCGATTAGGCAGCCTTGAAAAAATTTTTTCACTAACCTTGACAAATTTGTTAGCCTTGACGAGCATTTCACTTTGGTTTTTCAAAGTCTTAACAATAAAAAGGTACATGCGACGACAATCTGAGAATGCATTAATGGTGTTAATGCACCATTGTTATAAAAATGTACCCTAAAAAAATTAACATATAGAAATTAGCCAATCGTACAGTCTGCAATCTTAACAAATTTAAAATAATAAAAATTTTAACGTTTTATTTTTATTTTATTTTACAAAATTAGAATTTTTAAATTATTTTTCCTAAAATTACAAATAAATTTAATTGATATTTACAACAGAGTTCGATTCAGGTTAAAAATTTGCTTTTCTTTTGTTATATACATATTTGATTTTATCATTCTAACCAACAATTTATAGCAATATCTGTTTATACATTTTATGCTTAAAATATGTTAAGATTTTGTAAAACTAATTGTAACATTAATTTATTTCTCTTAAAGGTTCTCAAAATTTGAATTCTTAACTGGAAAATCTTTTATAAAAACAAGTAAGAAAATTATAGTCGGTCTAGACCGACTATACGATACCCTATACCATGCATTAAGAGACCCTATCTCTCAGGCCCAACTAACTGGATATAGAAAATAAGCATAAATCAAATTTTAGTGGGATTTTTATTAATTTTTTTGGCAGCAGATATGAAAAAGTTCATATCGGATGATATATCTATATGGGGACTAGGCCCAAAAATGGACCGATCCTGACCATGTTTGGTAAAGGCTCTTGTATTTTGCAAAAATATATACAAACAAAATTTGAGAAGAATCAGTGCAATATTTTTGTTTTTTGATAGATTTAGGTGAAGATCGGGAAGCAGCCCTATATGGGGCCTATGACTAAGAGCTGTCCCATAGGGATCATTTTTGGACTATTGATTAATGGATGTAATAAACACATACAAACACAATTTGACTAAGATTTATATGATAATTTGGATCTTATGGCAATTTATGTTGATTTCATAGGGGTTATTTGTATGGGGGCTAGGTCTGAACATGGAGCGATTCTCACCAATTTCAACAGCGTTCATCCTATGACCGATAAAAGCTTATATACCAAATTTCATCAAAATATATTTATATTTGCGACCTGCAGTTTGATTACAAGCTTTACATGGACACACAGACGGACGGACGGACATCGTTAAATCGAATCAGATAGTGATTCTGATTCGATCGGTATAAGAGATGATGGGTCTAGGTCAAATATTTTTGGTAGTTACAAACATCAGCACAAAGTCATTATACCCAAACCACATAGTGGTATAGGGTATAACAAGTAGGAGTGTTAGGAGTGACATATTTTACTATTTAAACATGTGTAAACAAAATATTTGACAAAATAACCGTTAAGCGAGCTTTCTAGCACATAATAATACGAGTATTTCAAAAAATTTAGATGCCACAATTATTGAGACTTTGCTAACACTGTTATTGTCGTTATCTGAAGCAACATTTAAAAAAATCTAAGTAGGGTATGAGAAATCCAAAAAATTCATAATTCTGGCTATGTATCATTTTTGATCCATACGGTATTTTAAATATGTCTGTTGCTTTTAGCATCTTTTTATTTGATTTTTTTTCATTAGTTTTATACCCTCCACACGTCAGTGGCAGAGGGTATATAAAGGTTTGTCATTCCGTTTGTAACGCATCGAAAAACTAATATCCGACCCCATAAAGTATATATATTCTTGATCCTTATCACAGCTCGAGTCGATATAGCGATGTCCGTCTGTCTGTTGAAATAACGCTCATTCACAAAAAAAAGCCATCTAACTGGATAAGGTTCCAAGAATAATATCATTTGCCATAATTCCCAGCAGGTTGGTATTGAAAATGGGCTACATCGGGCATCATTGTGATTAGATACGAGCAAAAATATGTAGATATCTAAAAAAAAAAACATAAAACTCAGTGTGTTTGTTGTAACAGTTTAGTGGTTGAACATAATAATTGTACAACAAAATAAAAATTGCCACAAAAATAATATGCATATATATTAACAATACCAAGAACACAATAATATAGCTCATTATTGTGTTCTTGGTATTGTTAATATATATGCATATTATTTTTGTGGCAATTTTTATGTTGTTGTACAATTATTATGTTCAACCACTAAACTGTTACAACAAACACACTGAGTTTTATGTTTTTTTTTAGATATCTACATATTCTTGCTCGTATCTAATCACAATGATGCCCGATGTAGCCCATTTTCAATACCAACCTGCTGGGAATTATGGCAAATGATATTATTCTTGGAACCTTATCCAGTTAGATGGCTTTTTTTTGTGAATGAGCGTTATTTCAACAGACAGACGGACAGACGGACATCGCTATATCGACTCGAGCTGTGATAAGGATCAAGAATATATATACTTTATGGGGTCGGATATTAGTTTTTCGATGCGTTACAAACGGAATGACAAACCTTTATATACCCTCTGCCACTGACGTGTGGAGGGTATAAAACTAATGAAAAAAAAATCAAATAAAAAGATGCTAAAAGCAACAGACATATTTAAAATACCGTATGCATCAAAAATGATACATAGCCAGAATTATGAATTTTTTGAATTTCTCATACCCTACTTAGATTTTTTTAAATGAGCAGTATTAAATGAGCAGTATTAATTAGCAGTATTGCCACATATTTTTTTTATCGATATCACGTTATAATAAAAAAATCGCCAATATGAAAGAAAAAATGAAAACGAAAAATGAAAATTTTCCAATGGAAAATGAAAATGGAAAATGGAGAATGAAGAATAAAAATGAAAAATGGATAATGAAAAACTGAAAATATAAAATGTAAAATAGAAAATGAAAAATGGAGAATAGAAAATGGAAAATGAAAAATGGAAAATGAAAAAAGAAAATTGAAAAATGAAAAATGGAAAATGAAAAATGGAAAATGAAAAACGGAAAATAGAAAATGAAAAATGGAGAATGGAATGTGCAAAATGAAAAATGGAAAATGAAAAACGGAAAATGAAAAATGTCAAATAGAAAATGAACAAGTAAGAAAATTATAGTCGGTCTAGACCGACTATATGATACCCTATACCATGCGTTTAGAAAACTTATCTCTTAGGCCCAACTAACTGAACATAGAAAATAAGCAAAAACCAAATTTGAGTGGGATTTTTATTAATTTTTTTGGCTGCAGATATGAAGAAGTTCATATCGGATGCTATATCCATATGGGGACTAGGTCCAAAAATGGACCGATCCTGATCATGTTTGGTAAAGTCTCTTGTATTTTGCAAAAATATATACAAACAAAATTTGAGAAGAATCAGTGCAATATTTTTGTTTTTTAATGGATTTAAATGAAGATCGGGAAGCAGATCTATATGAGGCCAAAGGGATCATTTTTGGACTACTCATGGATGGATGTAATGAACGCATACAAACCCAATTTGAGTAAGATCTATATTACAATTTGGATCTTATGGCAATTTATGTCGATTTCATAGGGGTAATTTGTATGGGGGCTAGGTCTGAACATGGACCGATTCTCACCAATTTCAATAGCGTTCATCCCTTGGCCGATAAAAGCTTACGTACCAAATTTCGTCAAAATATATTAATATTTGCGACCTGCAGTTTGATTACAAGCTTTACATGGACACACAGACGGACGGACGGACGGACGGACATTGTTAAATCAACTCAAAAAGTGATTCTGATTCGATCGGTATAATTAAAGATGGGTCTAGGTCAAATATTTTTGGTTGTTACAAACAGCAGCACAAAGTCATTATACCCAAACCACATAGTGGTATAGGGTATAAAAATGGAGAATGGAAAACGGAAAATGGAAAATGAAAATTGAAAAATGGAAAATGAAATTGAAAAATGGAAAATGAAAATTGAAAAATGAAGAATGGAAAATGGAAATTGAAAAATGGAAAATGAAAATTGAAAAATGGAAAATGGAAAGTGGAAAATGGAAAACTGAAATATGAAAAATGGAAAATGAAAAATGGAAAGTGAAAAATGGAAAATGAAAATTGAAAAATGGAAAATGAAAATTGAAAAATTAAAAATGGAAAATGGAAAATTAAAATTGAAAAATAGAAAATGGAAAATGAAAATTGAAAAATGAAAATTAAATAATGAAAAATTAAAAATGAAAAATGGAAAATGAAAAATGGAATATGGAAAGTGGAAAATGAAAAATGAAAATTAAAAATTAAAAAAAAAAAAAATTAAAAATTAAAAAAAATTAAAAATTAAAAGTTAAAAACTAAAAATTAAAAATGTACTGTCTTGGAGAGATAGGAAACTTGTCCTTTTTTCGATTCGTCTATGTGCGATTTAATTGTTGTATTATGTTTAGACAGTAAAATAATCAGATACAAAAAGTTGCCTTGTTTTTTCGATGCCAACGACTGACTCAATTTACTCTGATTCTCTATTGTGCCTCTAAAAGGGAGACAGTTACACGCTATGTACAGTATGGCATCAATTATAACTAGGAAAACTTCTCTCCACTTATTTTTTTCGGATTGTATTGCTTTTTCAAGTTGAGTGTCAATACCGATATAGTTTTTCATTGTTTTCAAAAATGTCTTCCACTTTACAAAATTTTCCATGCGTGATTGTGATCCTTCATGTTGGCATAACTTCTCTAGAGCTTTTTTTCCAGTTCGTGAAGCCATTTGTTTGCAGCGCATACATTCCTGGTTTAAGCGATCCGAGGCCCTTAAAAAGTTTGCATGGTACGCAAAAAAGGGAGTTGCCTTTCTTTGAATAAGTTAGCCATATCCTTTTAACTTTCTCATTGTTCGGAATCTCCTTATACCATGCCGAGGGTGTAAGCTGCCGTTTTTCCCTTTCTGTTGACTTAAAGTCAATACATGCCGGAATGTTTTTCAAAAATTTTGTCATTTCAGTACACAAAAGTGATCGAAATTTATCATTAATTTTATCATTAGTAGGCCAAGTTACTGGATCAGAAATATCAAATTGGGCTGTTTCAATTGTCGCAGACTCTCCTTCTCCTGTCGAATTGTCAGATATTTCATCAAAAATAGGCACAGCTTACAAATTTGAGGAACTTGGTCCTGACGGATTTAATGGGATTTTCTCGCTTACTGCCGGCACGAAATCATATTTTGCAGCTGTATTTTCATTGTTAGTTTTCTCATCAAGAACCCTATACTGACCTGAGCAACTCGCTTCTTCTATATCGCACATTGCTGATGAGCATTGATTGAAATTATTGACTGGTTTTTGTCATCATTATTTTTTTCCAACCAGCCAGATATGGTGGCCACATTTTGCTTGGATTCTTTTGCTGTTATTTTCCGCCTTTTCTTATACTCACACCCGGATAATCTTTTTCTGGGAAACATAGTTTTGCCAATTGAATTAAATTAGTATCAGAAATAATGCACACACATCTATCTACGTTGAAAAAAAGTAGACACACTCAATAACTATTACAATCAATATTAATTTAATTATTATAAATTCTTACCGGGCTGAGCAAGTATAATCGAAAACACGGTCTTTCGTCTAGACAGATATACACTTTATTATCAAAATATAAAAAAAAAACTTAAAATCCGAATGCGATAAATGATTTATAACAAAAAACCAAAAAGGTATTTCCCCGAATACGAGTAAAAGTGTTGCGTGAAATGAATGAACAAGTGTTGACACATAGTCGTTTTTTGCATTCATGATCTATTGATGATTTCTTTTGTTAAACAACTACACCACGCAGTTACTTGCTGCACTAAAAAAGTCTTTCACGCTGTCACAAGATTGGGCATAAAAATTATGTTTTAAATAGAACACAAAAAGGGGACACTATTCTTCTCCATAAACAACGTGTAATAAGTTACGCCGCAGAAAAAAAAAACACAGAAAGTGTAAAAATTCTGCCAAAAATATTGCAATTTTGTAACAATTGAACATGTCAACCCTTCAGAGCGCTCCATACTTTTATCAAAAGAACACAAAATCGTGTGCTACACCGCTGGTACCCATTAATATTGCTACTAAAATCGTCATATAATACGAAGGAAAAATATTACACATACACACACACATAGTCAAAAATGTTTTTTGCATAGATAATAAAAGTAAAATTCTGGTTATAGATGAATATACAGTTTAAGACTCAGGTGGAGGGTATCAAAAAATTCGGCACAGCCAAATGTAACACTTGTTTAATATACAATTTAAATTTTAATTTCTCAAAGTGTAATAATAATAATAATAATACCACTCTGGTCGTTTCTTTCAACAAATATAAGAAAACATTTTGAAATAGAATAATGTAAACACCAACAACAGTTTTTAATTAATTAAAAAGTCGATTGCCAAAAAATATTATTGTATTAAAAAATTTTCAATACAAAACACATTAAACCGGGTAAAAGAGCCGATAACCAATATATTAGAAGAGTTTAAATTTAGATCATCTGAAACAGAAAAAATTTAAATGGAGTTATATCACAATGGAGTTATATCACAGAACAATATTGGGATACAAAACTGAATACAACCTCCTTACTGATTGAAGTTAACAAAAATTCTATTGGCGAAAATCCATTTAAAGAGTTATCAATATTTGTATTGTCTTTATTAGTTTTGTCTTTCTCAAAAGCCGAAGTTGAACGTTTGTTTAGTTTAGTTAAAAGCAAACTTTGAGCAGAATAAAATCTGAGTTGTTATGTTCTGTAATACGTATAAAAGAAGGTTTGAAATTGAAAAATGGGTGATATGGGATATAATCGTATCTTTTGATAATGTAAATTCTGTTATATTTGAAATTAAAAACAAATGCCTCTAAAATTAAAAATATTTAATTTAAAATTAAAAAAACTCAATTTGATGTAAAAAAAAAATTATAGATGAAATTCAAAATAATTTTAATTAAAATTTAAAAAATATAAATCGACTTATGTTTTATATTAATTTTTCGATTTAAAAACCAAAGAATTTATTAATAAGTATAAATACTATACTTGTTTTTCAATATAAAGGTAACAGTGTTGCCACGACGAAAAAAAAAATGTAAACATATCAAATACAAAAAGTTAAAAAAACTAAAAAAAAATAAGCAAATTTTTTTAACAATTCACTTTATTTAATAAAAACAAAAAAGAACAATTTTTAAAGTCTTAAGGGTATAAGCACATTTCTGCTTATAAATATAAGTAAAAAAATATCCCAAACATTTAATTTTTTTAAAAAGTATAAAATAAAAAAAAAAAAAAAATATGTACATACATAATATAGGGCGGGGCGATTTAAAAATCGCCCATTGCTCAGTGAAAATCGTATTCTAGGGATCAAAATAAGAAACTTTGCCGAAGGAACCATACCTCTAAAACGAATTCTGATGTCCCAACTTTTGACCTGTCTGTCTGTCTGTCTCACTTTGACCCATTTAGAGTGCCCCAATCGAGTCCAAATGTATGATTGACCCCCCTAACTTTGGAGGGCCGACTCACCCATGCCAGTGGCACACCCCCTGGAAATCTCCTGTGGGGTTCCCCATATAAACATTTAAAAAATCATAATTTTTGGCACTTTACATGAAAAAATCAACGAAATGCCTATGTTTTTTTCTTTATTTTTATTTATTTACTTATAATAATATTTATTATTTATTTATAATAATATCTATTTTTTCTCTTAAGAAATTTATTTAGTCAGAACATATGTAAATGGAAAAATGAATTAAAGTTTGTTATAGAAAAGAAACTAAAAAAATTTTTTTTAAATGGTGCGTGGTGAAGAAGAAGAAAGCATATATTTCAAAAATTCATAACTGCACTGTATTCTTAATCGGACCGGTTTCTGGCATTTCAGCCTTCATCAGCGATTTATTGAACATTGTGATAATTGTTATGTTTTAATTGAATAGATTGTTTCTATATGAAAATTTTTTCTACTAAGGGCGGCCGTGAGGTTTTGAACCATGAACCTCACATACACTCGTACTTGCACTTTTTGGTCAGCGCTTTAACACACTCACCTAAAGTCAGGCCTACGAGCAGTGTGGTTAGTTTTCAGTTTTCGTACCATACAGCTTTACTTTGTATTAATTTCAGAAGATACAACTCTGTCCAAACAAACAATCGTTATTTTTGAATTTTTGAATATTTTTTGCATTTATACTTCTAATTTCCACTATTCTCAGTTTTCGTAAGAGTTGTCATATGTGATGTACGGTTTTTGTACATAACTACATATGCACTTTACATATATTTGAGATGACGCTTTGAAGCGAAGAAAATTTTTTTTTTTGTTTTGTTAGTTTTATCGTCATTTTTCAGACATATTGCAATTACTACTGTAATTAATATGCAATTTTTTTTAATTTTGTTTAAATGGTGCGTGGTGAAGAAGAAGAAAGCATATATTTCAAAAATTCATAACTGCACTGTATTCTTAATCGGACCGGTTTCTGGCATTTCAGCCTTCATCAGCGATTTATTGAACATTGTGATAATTGTTATGTTTTAATTGAATAGATTGTTTCTATATGAAAATTTTTTCTACTAAGGGCGGCCGTGAGGTTTTGAACCATGAACCTCACATACACTCGTACTTGCACTTTTTGGTCAGCGCTTTAACACACTCACCTAAAGTCAGGCCTACGAGCAGTGTGGTTAGTTTTCAGTTTTCGTACCATACAGCTTTACTTTGTATTAATTTCAGAAGATACAACTCTGTCCAAACAAACAATCGTTATTTTTGAATTTTTGAATATTTTTTGCATTTATACTTCTAATTTCCACTATTCTCAGTTTTCGTAAGAGTTGTCATATGTGATGTACGGTTTTTGTACATAACTACATATGCACTTTACATATATTTGAGATGACGCTTTGAAGCGAAGAAAATTTTTTTTGTTTTGTTAGTTTTATCGTCATTTTTCAGACATATTGCAATTACTACTGTAATTAATATGCAATTTTTTTTAAATTTTGTTTAAATGGTGCGTGGTGAAGAAGAAATTTTTGTTTGAAGTCTTTTTTACTTTCAAGTCTGGGCAATTTCGCACGGCTCTCTAATGTCGTCGCAATAACAGCCTCTACATTTTCCGGTATAACCCGTTTGGAAACGCTAGCTAGCAATTGAATTCGAATCGTCGTATAATCATCTTTTCTGTCATCGAATGAAAACGCTAACAAATTGGTATCATCTAACCGTTTACGAAGCACTTCTTGTCTGCATTTCTCTTTTTCTCTGCGAACTTTCGATTTATCAATGATGAGAGGTTTCCCATGCTTATCTTTAATTTTAAAATCTTGAAAAAGAGCGGTTCCCAATGCTGATGCTACTCTATCAGGCACACCAAATCTGTCACATACAAGGCAAAGTTAAAACAATCGTATCTCTCTGTGTATTGTGAACTTGTGTTTCTATCCATATCTTCTTGAACCGGTGGCGGTGCGTACGTTGAATCATCGGGATCTTGGTATGTTGGCATTGATGACATACACGTTGCTCCTTTTACATACTCTGTAAATTGTTGGGTTTTGTTTCTTCTCTTGATTTGGTCTTGATATTTGTCAAGCAATCTATTCAATTTATTACAAACACTTTTTTTTCAGCATTATTTCCATACCAAGTTTTTCCCAAATTCCAATCAACTTATCTTGTACTTGAATAGTGAATGATTTATAGGAAAACTTTTTTTGTTCTGTTTTAGCACGTTCGCTTAGGTAAAAATAATATCTGATATCCAGATGGATTGGTAAATTAAGATCAGTCAAATCAGTAGACACACCAAAAACAGTAACATCATGCCTGGGTTTATGACTCATTGGGTTTTCGATAGTTGTTGTTGCTTCATCTTGCGGTGTAGAGGATGGTGGATTCATTGTAAACTTTTTGATTTGGAATGGTCACTTCACTTATTATTTTTTTTTAAATATTTTTTTATCTGAAATTAGCACTTCACACTTTGAGCTCATCACAACGACTTAATGCATTCACAAAAACTGTTGCGTTATATATGGTCTACGAGATGAGGTAATAAGAATGAAATGGTAATTTCAATTCTACCTGCTGTGCCTTGTGGTGGCTTAAAAACCCACATAGCTGGACTTGTTGTTTTTGTGGTCGCTGTGGTGAAAATATAATAAAACCTAACCCTGTGTACATTTTTTTTTATGAACTCTGGTAGAAAAATTTAAAAGTTTCCACTGTTTTGGCACCACTAAAAAATTTTGTTAAATCATTTTTTCCATCACCACGAGCCAGCTTGCAAAGTTTCAGATCAATTAAAAATCGATCCAAAATTTTGTCGACAAGCAGACAATACGGCAGTATCAATTCACCAACATTTAAAGCAAATAATGCTAAACTACCAAGTTGTTAATAAAAAAAACAATGTAAATTTACAAAAAAAAAAAAAAAAAAAAAAATAGGTATTAATTTATTTAAAGAAAAACACAACAATGACTTTTGATGTTGTATTTTTTGTGTGTAATATTTAGATATTATGTATAAATAAAAAATATATATAATAAATATCAATATTCTGGGATTTTTATAACACGGTGTCTCGACTAGCTGTAATTCATGGCAATGTTCATGTTCAAGTCAGAGAAATATAATAACGTCAAAACGCTAAGTAGGCAAATTACGTCTAGCCATCTCATTTCCAAAACGTCTTTGAACTGTAAATACTTAAATTTGTGTCCAATTTCCTCCCACGCTTTTCTTTTTAAATCCGTTTTTATAGTTTTCAGTTTTGTAGTTCCATAAACACTCATATTCGCGATACATATTATTGAAATTATTAATTTGGCTTTTTTTTGATTTAAGTTGCGCCATTTTAAAATACTTAAACGTCAAAATCGAATGAAACTTCAAATTAATGGCAGGATTTAATGCAGAATTTCTGTCATTTCAACATTAGCGGTCTCCACTAGCCATTGACTTGTTCATTGCCATGAATTATAGCTAATCGAGACACCATGTAACATCGCAAGTTTTGCAAATATCAAAATACTCTAAATCAATGAAGGCCGTGCCAAACACACTGGTGCTCGGCTTCTTATATGTATACCAGTGTTGCCAGTTTAGGGGTTTTATCCCCAAATAGGGGATTTTTTTTTGGAAATGGGGATGAAATTTTTGGTTTGGGGATCCGGGGTTTTCATGGGGATGCAAACAAAATTGTTGGGGATTTCTTTGGGATGAAATAATATATCTAAACAATATTTTTTTTTATGTTTCAAATTGATTTTTTTTTTTTTTTGCCAATTTGTTATTTATCTACACTTTTTTATTCAAAAGTAGTGGCAACAATGAAATAATATGTATTATCAAAAACGAATTAGATTGGCAAGTCTAAAAACTAGTGCCATTATTCCCTGTGAATGATACAAAAGAAGAGTTTGAAAAATATAAATTTATCGTTAACAATGGGAGAAATTGTATGAAGGGCTTGTCAATTATTTAAAAAATGTAGGACTTGATCGGAAAAATATTTTAGCCATAGGTACAGATGGTGCAAATATTTTATGCGGACAAAGGAAAAGTCTTTATACCTATTTAAAAACGGATAATCCTGATATAATACTTATAAAGTGTACTCGCCATTCTCTGCATTTATGCTGCTCAGAGGGATCTAAAGTATTTCCCTCCGAAGTTGAGTTTTTAGTTAGGGAAATTTTTAACTACTTTAGTAATAGCCCTCTCAGAACTATTAAATACAAACGCGTATTTGATTCAATCAATACTGGATTTGATTCCATAAAATTTTAACAACTAGTTCAAATATCTTCGACCAGGTGGCTTTCATATGGTTTAGCTGTTAAAAGAGTGCTTGAACAATGGGTCGAACTAAAGTACCACTTTTCAATAATAGCAACAGCAGAGGCCGAAAGAACAGCCCAGATAATTTATAGTTTGATGTGCAATGAAGAAAATAGACTATACTTAATATTTATGGCTCCTACTTTAAATGAAATGAATAAGTTAAATTTAGATTTTCAAAGCGACAAAATGGACGCTGGTAGCATTTACGACAAACTCCATATAAGTTTACTTTCTCTAGCATCAAGAATTTTAAAACCAGCTGTAATAGCTAAGTTAAAAGATGAAGCTGATGTGGATAAATTTAAAGAGGCCATAGAGAATGAATCTGCTTACTTTTCTTTGGAAGCAATGGATTTAGGATACGACTTTGAAGAAGAAATAAAAGTTCAACCACAATGTTTAAATACCAGGAAGACTTGCTTTTTATATCTTAAAAATTTATTGCTTCAAATGTTAAAACGTTTTCCGCCAAATCTGAATTTTTTTAAAACTTATAAGCATTTTTCTCCAAAAGTATGCTGTAATTCTGTGGGGCAACCAAATTTCAATTCAATTGCAATGATATTGAAACCGGTGATAAAAACAGATATATCACGGGATATGTATGAATCGCAGTGGAGAAAAATGCGATTTGTGAAGTGGAATGATTATTTTGGCGAAGACGTGACTACCAACTTAAGTTTATTTTGGACGAACGTTTTTTCTTATGAAGATGCAGCTGGGTCAAAACCGTTTAAGGAGCTGGCTGAGCTGGTACTAAATTTGTTGTGTGTACCAACAAGTAACGCGTGCGTGGAAAGAGTTTTTTCGATAATGAATACCGTTAAAACTAAAATACGTAACAAAATGCAATATGGGGTATTAGAAGGTCTCGTTAGAATAAATACGTATTTTAAAAATAATTCCATTTGCTGCGAAAAGTTTACTCCACCTCCTGAAATGTTAAAACTTTTTAATACAAAAAATATGTACAAAAAGATAGCCGACGCAGAAGAATCGGAAGATTTTGATTCCGAAGTTTTTGATATAATAAATTTTTGTACATAAATTTTAAGTATTTTTCTACTATGTTCCTTTTTCTTATATAAAATACTTCAAATAATTATTTTTTAGTGCAAATTTTGAATTTAAACCCAACTCAGTACAAATTGTTTTGTTATTTTAATTTTAATTTTTTTAACATTATTTTTTGTAAATAAAAATTTTTACTATAAATAAAATGAATTAAAAAAAAAAAAAAAGGGGATTTTTGGGGTTGACAAATTTTAAATTGGGGATTGGAGGTAAAAAAAACTGGCGACCCTGATGTATACAGCCGAACGAAAACAAAAATACTCACCAAAGAGTAAAAGTAAACAACAATTTCATTCAGTCTTATGAAAGCTTTTGAACAAAGCAGGTCTATGTCGCATTGCCTTTTGAAATTCATATATATTTTTTTTAATAGGTACACAGAGAATATTTGTTTAAAAGAAACCAAAAATGCTGAGAAAATTTCGAAGACTTGATAAACTATAAATTAAACATTTTCTATAAATTACATACGTCGCCTCCATTTGACAACATTATAGCTGTCTTTTATGCATTTTTTTTTAATATTAAAAAATATCCAGCTACTGCAGGCTGGTAAGTTTTTAGTTTTTGGTAACATACCACTTATTAACCTTTGAAATTTCTTATTTTTTTAAGTTTTGCTATTTTGTGTTTTTTTTTTTTTTTTTGTTTTTTAAAGAAATGAATTACTTATTATTCCTTATTTGATTTAATAAACTTTAAACTTATGGTTAAAAGAGATTAAATGTTCTTCACATTTTGTTTTACATTTGCAGAATGTAAGATTTCAAATTTTAAAACAACAAAATATATTTAAAATTTTACCATATTCTTCGTGAACTCAACTATTTTCCCTTTTATGCATTCATACAAAATTTACACAAACCCATTTAATATCGGCATTGTGTTACGTCCATGGATTTCGATCAGTGTAGTACAACTAACACATGCTCATAAACACTACTACTAACTCAATTCTCTCGATGGCCACCACTGCTCTAAATAATATATATATAATATAATATATATATACATGAAAAGCGTTTAGAACATTACTGGACGTAACCGGAACGTCCCAACGCTTTTCATGTAACTAAATAGCATCTGTTAGTTCTTAAGTTAGTTCTATCATTATTGCTTGTTGCCACTAATGATCAATAATGTTACCCTGTTTAAAACGCAATGCAAGTTTACTGGATTACTACAAAATTGCAATTAAGGTTTTAACTTATTAAATGTATTATTATGATTTATTTCTTGAAATGCGCATATAAAAACGGAAGTTTGTTAATTATAGAGCATAAAAATTATTAAAATAATACTAATGATAATAAATGTTAACCGTTTCCCCAAAAATGTGGATATATGATGAACTCGGTAACTCTATAAACACAACAAGAAGTTAATATGTCAAACTTATAATAATATGTCAAACATATTTGTAAAAGAATTATGGAAAAACGTATGGTTTTTCTTTATTATTAAAAAAAAGCAATATTTATTTATTAGTTAAAAAAAGTAATATAAAATGCATTGATGTTGATTTTGTAATATTTTGGTGTTGTATTTTTTGTGTGTAATATTTACATATACATACATGCATATATTAAATAATAAAATAATATAATATTGATATATACATACATACATATATTAAATAATAAAATAATATACATATATTCTATATATGTATATACATAATAACCGCATGTTGGAAATAAATTGGTATATTACTTTATTTATATAACATTCTGCAATATTTTGTTTAAGGGAAAATACATTTCTTTTAACAAACAGAGTGTCACTTCATTTTGCGCAGTGTGACTATGCCACAGTAGATGGCGCCACAATTTTTGTTCTAATTAGCTTTGCAATAGTTACTTCTATTTTAAAATGAATGTCAACAGTTCAACATAGTTATATAAGATTATTATTCTGCTTTACCTACAAAATATCTGATTGCGATTATATGTAGGTATATAATTATTAAAAATTGTTTATAATTACTAAAGCATTGTTTTTCACATAAATACAAAATTGCACCTTTTAAATTTTCCATTCAAATTTAAGAAAATATCAATTCAGATTTCCAATTATAAATTAAAAAATATCAATTGAATTTCTGAAAATCATATAAAAAACGTTGGAAATATTAACTTGAAATTTAGAAGACATCAACTGAATTTTAAATATATAAATTTTATTCTTTAAACACAAATTCAAATTCAAAAAACACATTTAAAAATGTTTACATTTAAACAAAATATTGCCGTTCAGGAAACATTAATAGCATTTCAGGATAAGAAAACATTAATTTAAATTCAATTAAGTTTAGAAAACCTCAAATAATATTTAAGAATTGCGAACATAAAAATTGTTACATAAATAAAGCGCAATTTGATGACAATGTTATTTATATATTATTTTTCACAATTTTTGTGGATGAAAATTTGAAGTTTTTCAGAAAATAAAGATAACAAATTATCTTATTTTAAATTTTTGGAACATTTGTTTTTTGCGTTTGGCATACCTTATTTGAACCAGTGTTCTTGATGACTTCAAAATTTGAATTCATGGTAGGCAAAGTAAAACCCAAAAAAATTGAAGTTCGATAGTAGTAGTTCCAGGGTAGTATTTGGAGTCAAAATATGAAAATATTTTTCTTTTAACATAATTTAATTCAAAATCAAAAGTTGGCATCATTGGGTTAGATTTTGTATTGTATTGTGTTATTTTGTGTTACCACAAAATCTAATAGAGAAAACTCCCTTTTAATATGTAAAAACAATTTATTTTCCAAATATGGCAATATTCTAACAAAAAAAATTGAGAGAGCTTATTCGCAATGAAGGTTAAAGCGAACTATTTAATTTGCAAAAACTTTAAATTAAACTAGAGGTTATATCACATAAACGGAAATGCATGCATATGGGTATATAACCTAAATGCATGCCGATCAGCAACCACGATGATCAAAAAGCAAGCACCGAAACGTGTTCTCTTTCCTCGTTGGAGCGCGAATACTAATGTGAGAGAGCTTTATAGACCAACTCTTGTAGTAAACAAAAATCATCTGTTAAGAGGATCAACCCAAATGCGGCCTACACACGAGGCAACCAGTTGAAGCAATGGTTGTAGCAACTTGTTTTGTTAGTTGACTACACACGTAGCAACAATTGGCGCAACTTCATTACTGTGTAGCTGTCGTACAGAAAAGACCACAGACCAAGCGGAAGAAAATTATAATTTAATTTTTGAAATGAGTGGCGTAATACGTGATATAACTGCAATTATTATAATAGACGAAATTTTGTACGAATGTGAGGAAGAGGAGATAGAAACAAAAAATAATAAGAGAATTTGGTCAAAAAATTGGCTTTTAAAAAAAGAGGAATTTTCCAACGAAAGGCTGCTGAAGGAACTAAAAGAAAATGAGCCAGTGGATTATAAAAATTATATGAGGTTGGATGAAGTCCTCTTTGCAAAATTATAATTATAAATCTAACACAAAGAATATAATGTACTAATAATATAGGTATAAGTAGATGAAGTTCAAACAAGTAAGAAATTATAGTCGGTCTAGACCGGCTATAGAATACCCTATACCATGCGTTTAGAGACCCATCTCTTAGGTCCAACTAATTGGATATAGAAAATATGCATAAAGCAAATTTGAGTGACATTTTTATTCATTTTTTTTGGCTTCAAATAAGAAAAATTTCATATCGGATGCTATATTTATATGGGGACTAGGTCGAAAAATGGACCCATGCTGATCATATTTGGTAAGGTCACTTATCTTTTGAAAAAATATAAACAAACCAAATTTGAGAAAAATCTGTGCAATATTTTTGTTTTTTGATAGATTTAAGTGAAAATCGGTGAAATGACAAAGAATTGACATATGGGGTTTATTTTTGGACAAATGATAAAGGGATGTAATAAACACGCACAAACCCAATTTGACCGTGATCTATATGATAATTTGGATCGTATGGCAATTTATGTCGATTTCATAGGGGTCATTTGCATGGGGGCTAGGCCTGAACATGAACCGATTATCACCAATTTCAATAGCGTTCATAGCCGATAAAGGCTTATATACCAAATTTCATCAAAATATATTCATATTTGCGACCTGTAGTTTGATTACAAGGTTTACATGGACACACAGACGGACGGACGGACGGACATGGTTATATCGACTCAAAAAGCGATTCTGAGTCGATCGGTAAGTAAGGATGGGTCTAGGTCAACTATTTTTGGTTGTTACAAACAGCAGCACAAAGTCATTATTATACCCAAACCACATAGTGGTATAGGGTATAAAAACATAAAAAAGTTGACGTAGAGCCCAGGTCTGTGCGGCCACATTTTCTCTCTGTACTAAAAAACGTCATATAGTTCGGGAAATCAATCAACATCTACAACTGGCGGTTCAAAACTTACGGAAATATAGTTTGATCTCAATATTTCTGCGAGGTAGGAGAAATTCACAACAAAAACGATCTGGTTAAAGCTCTACAGGAAGAATAGGCAATATTTGGTAAACTATGTTCAGACGATTAGACGCCAGAATTAATAATATAGGACCTCAAACTAAGTATTAAGTTATAAAAATTTCTGTGTTCCAAGTGCATTTTTAAGAACAATCATAAGTGAGCCCTCAGTTTTTTGTGGTTAAAAATAAGTACTATTTTTGTTTTTGTTATTGTATATAAGATTACGAAAATCACTTTAGTTTTTTAATATTTAACATGAAACTGTATATTTTATTTTTTAAAAAAATATTAAATTGTACTAAATTCATTTCAAAATTAAAGGTGGTGGAGCACTCAGACTGTATATCTTATGAAAAATCTTCATACTTAATCTATTGCTTATTTAATAATTAAAAAAATAAAAGTAATTAAATTCAAACTAATTATAGTCTGTATCCCCAAGTAGGTCGTGAAATGACGAATACTGTCTTCCATTTGTTCCATCAGAATCTTCTACGTGGAAGACTTGTGAAGTCGATTGACTAAAATGAATTGGCTTCGAATGAAAAGTAGACCCACTGTTGGAAATATCGCTCACAGATACTAATTGTGGAGTTGGCCGGTAAACGGTTTGCTGGGTAGACCCACTGTTGGAAATATCGCTCACAGATACAAATTGTGGAGTTGGCCTGTAAACGGTTTGCTGGGATGGGTATGTAAGCTGTTGGGTCTGCACAAAATTCAACGTCAATTTCTTCAGCTGCCCCAAAACAAAAATTTCGTCGCAAGCCTTTTTCGCAAATAGCTTTTGTTCCGCTGATAATTTGCGGTATGAGCACGCCCAGGCATCTGCATAAATAGAGCCATCATCCTTTTCTTCTTTTTGTGACAAATTTTCTATATGGTTGGTGGCTTTTCGCAATAGCTCGTTCCTTTCAAAATTTTGTGAGCTTCTCTGCTTATTCTTATTTGCCACAGGATTCTGAAAAACAGGACTCTGAAAAAATTAATAAAGTAAGAAGCAATAAAAAAAATTTAAAACAGTATTTCGGTATTGTGAAATAGTTACCCTTGAAGCGCACTCATCTTCTGAACTTATTACTGTGCTGATTCCTGGCTCGGGCATCTCGAAATCTTTCAAAAAATCAAGGGCATCAAAATACCAAAAAATTGGTTGATAAAGCTCATCAACACCAGCGCCACTTTTTTCACTTTGAATTTTTTTTTTTTAATTCTCGTCGGTAGGCAGTTCGCATGTTTTTTATTCTGTTTTTCACCGTATCAACTGTAGCACGTGCATCAATATTATTATAGTCTATTTTTAATTGTTCGTATGCTTTGTTTCTAAGATTTTTATTTTTATATTTTTCACTAGTTACGTCCCATAGCTCTCTCAAATTTTTATATTCGTTAATAAAATTAATATAATTTTCATTATTTTCGATAGCCATTTTCTTGTTTTCCTGCTTTCCGCTTAACATTGCTTCACAAACCTTCCTATTCGCTTGCTTTCGACGAACTGAAGAAGTAAATTCAGTAAACAATGATACACACGTAGCAACGGTTGCCTCAACCAACCAAAAATATCAAAACTTTTTGATATTTCAGGCAACGGTTGATACAACACGAAAATCAATGGGCAACAGAGCTACACACCAGGCAGCAAAAGAATTTGCGGAAATAATTAAGTTTAACAAATTGTTTACTTTTTCAAATATATATTGTTTACATTTATTATCAAAACTCAAACCGAGGTGGAGGGTATCAAAGATTCGGCACAGCCGAATTTAACACTCTTACTTGTTTAATATATATTTGTGGAAGGATTTCGATACAAGTTGTTGATAATATTTTAATAATTCTAAAAAATAATATTCTGGACTTATTTTCTGAAATAAACCCGTGGGGTACTCTTGATGTCAAATTGACATTATATGAAAATCTATAAATATTTTCTTATCAGGATTTTTTTTTAAATAAAACTGTTTTAATGTATTCATAAAATTCCTCAAATTTATTCGTTATTTTATGAAAATATTTAGATTAATTGGTTTTTATATTTAATACAGTATAAACAAATTTGTATATCGAGGGCTTATATTCAAGACTTGCTATCTGCATCAATAATTATTTTAAAGAGAGCGTGTAATACTAATTTATTATTAAGATCTGAAAGTATTTGTCGATTGATTTGCTACAATACGTATCTATTAAGAAATATTCGTACTAATCATGTATGACATCAAAATTAATATTATATTTGACAGTTATATCAGAGAACAGTTTGAAATCAAAAATTAATATTGCTGTCAAATGTAGCACGTTTTGAATATAAGCCCTCGATATACCTTTATATGAATATAATAATTCTGAAAAAAAAATTAAAACTAGGACAAATTTTGAGTACCTCACGGATTAATTTCAGGTTAAATCCAGAGTTAAATCCAGAATATTATTTTTTAGAATTATTAAAATATTATCAACAACTTTTATCGAAATCCTTCCACATATACATATATATTATTTCGATATTTTGTTTTAAAAAAATTTATTTTTGAAATTAAATTTGACTTTTGACCTTAAATGGGGACAATTTATAGTGTTTCAATTTAACCTTAATTTACAGGATTGAGAACTTATATCAAGTAGTATAATATTTTGAAAAAGTATGAAAAATCACATTTTTCTTCAAACCCGCTGAAATAAAAGCGCTGCCCTCGCAAAATTAAGAACAGCATACCTACAATATTTGTCATTTTTAATCACATATAGTTTGCTAATAATTTCTTAAAGTCCTGTCGTTGATTCCGGAAAAATTGGTAAAATTGGAGATTTTGAAATAGTGCTATATATACGTACTGTTTTACATTAATTTAGAACGGCATAACAATAGACGAGATACAAAATACTTTACACGAGATCATTTTGAGATCAGGAGAATGCAAAAATATTGTTGTTGTAAATTATTTCAATGTCTTTAAAAATGTGAGCTCAATTTTCCTAATCCAGTCGTCTGCGGCGCATTTATTGCCTGGGGAACTTGATATAACTTGGCTGTTTATCAATCGATAATAGATTTTGTTGTTTTATTAGAAAGATAATTTACTCAAGATTATGGTTTATTAATTAATTTAATTGAAACGCAGTTATTGATATCAACATTTTTGTGAAAAATGATTTTTTTTTGATAATTTTTACATATAAATTCATATTTGAACTTTGAACTCAAGCGCGTCCAGAAAGCATTGTTCGATTTGACCTTGTTACCAATAAATAAGAGAAATACGTATTTTCGGGGATAACCCGAAATTTTAAAATTAAGCGCTAATATTAAAAAATAATCAAGATGATTTCTCCAAATAGTTTAGATGATTATTCATTTATTAAGAATTGTTTATAAATCTTCAGACGTCCCAAGAAAAATCTAAAATTCAATTATAATTTTTTTTTTTATAAAGTCGAAAATTTTCAATACAAATCGATTCTAAACCCTCCATAGGGGTATATATCAAAGTATATACATATATGCAGAGGGTATATATCAGTTTGCCATTCGATTTATAGCGCATCGAAATAAATTCCTGAGCCCACAAACCATATATTTTCTTGATCCTTATATCAAGAGAAGTTGTTTTTTTTAAAAAAATACATTTTTTAAAGTACCATTCTTCCTTCTGGTTTTTTTAAATACTTTGCCTTAAAAAGTATATATATATTTTTTTTTAAAGTACCTCGTTTTATAAAGTACCTATTAGGGCGGGTCGATTTAAAAATCGCCCATTGCTCAGTGAAAATCGTATTCTAGGGATCAAAATAAGAAACTTTGCCGAAGGAACCATACCTCTAAAACGAATTCTGATGTCCCAGAATTTGGGTCGAACTTTTGTTGGATAGGGGCAAATTTTGAAAAATCCCACTTTGACCCATTTAGAGTGCTCCAATCGAGTCCAAATGTATGACCGACCCCCACTAACTTTGGAGGCCCGACCCACCCATGTCAGTGGCACACCCCCTGGAACTCCCCTGGGGGGTTCCCCATACAAACATTTCAAAAAATCGCCAGTTTTGACACTTTACATGAAAAAATCAGCGAAATGCCTATGTTTTCTTTCTTTATTTTTATTTATTTATAATAATATTTATTATTTATTTATAATAATATTTATTATTAATTTATAATAATATCTATTTTTTCTCTTAAGAAATTTATTTAGTCAGAACATATGTAAATGAAAAAATTAATTAAAGTTAGTTATAGAAAAGAAACTAAAAAAATTATTGTTTGAAGTCTTTTTTACTTTCAAGTCTGGGCAATTTCGCACGGCTCTCTAATGTCGTCGCCATAACAGCCTCTACATTTTCCGGTATAACCCGTTTGGAAACGCTAGCTAGCAATTGAACATGTCGTTCCGTTCCTTGTATGTGTGATGGAATTTTTGGATCATTAAACGGTGGATCATCTTGATTTAAATATTCTTTGAATGTATCGTACGGAATGCTTCGCGTGAATGGTGGTTCAAATGCGTTATTTATGTCATTCATATTGATCATTTCCCTGTAACTTGTGCAATTAAAGTTTATATCTGGGTTTTTATAAGCTCTAAGTTGCGTTGGGTCGTCAACATCGGTTCGATAGCGTATGATTTTCTTGATAGCACAGTCGCGCTTTTCTTTGCTATCATCAAACAACATTGATAACAAGATATTTTCCGAATGCGCATAATATGAATTATCTTTAATTACTTGATTGACAACTTTGCGTAAACGAGGTTCTAGAAATCGTGACCAACCAATGAACTTGAAAAATAATGCACTGCCGTACACGACAGAGCTGTAATACTTGATATTGAAGTACATTGGCACATAACATTTAATTATGAATTCAACCAGAATTCTTAAATTTGCATCTGGATTTTCCGTTGTCACATATAATCGTAATAATCTAGCGGCCTTGGTGAGCCACCGAGAATGTACAATTTTCCCTGGTTTGATGTTAGCCAGATCCACCGAAACCACGCAGCTAGAAATTGCATGGGCCATGTCGTATAAGTACTTCGAATCGGTGGAAAATTCAATTTTTTCTGGAGCAGGGGGCATATTTTGCAACTCAATTTTCTGGAAGCCGTCCGTCATATGATAATACTCTGGCCGCATCTCTGAATGAGAAATATAGGATGGACGCTTTACGGGTGTTTATATCGGGTACAAAAAAATCTTTGAGTGATGTGCTTTTCTCGGCAAGACCGAAAGACCTTCCATCTGCCTTGGCATTGGCTCAAGAAGTTGAGTCAAATCATGAGCGTTATATCTTTGCTAATAATTATGCTAGGAGTTTGGAAGATAGGGTTCAACAAAAACACCAAATAAATAACAAAAATTTTAATAGGGATAAGAATAATACCCAACAGGAAAAAAATCCTTATTTTAACAAGCGCCAGGAACCTGGTACTAAACATCAACAAAAACAAGAGGCGGAACCCATGGATGTTGACTCATCATCGCGGTTCAAACAGCCCCAACAATTTTATAATCGGGGGCAACCCCAACCACAAAATAACGTGAATCAGGCAGCAAAAAGGCCAAGTAGTGGCACAGCAAGATTTACAGGGCCAATACACCAAAGAATTAACCACTTGGTGCAAAATGAAAATACATTTGATCGGGGGGATTCTGACTATCAGACTGAAGCAGATGAAGAAGTTGAGAATATTGAATGTGAATTTTCAGCACATGACCAAATTAATTTTTTAGTCATGACTCCCTGCTCCCGTACATAGAAAGAACGATAGCAGGGAGGGTTATTAAATTGCTGATAGACACGGGTGCGTCAAAAAATTATATTAAACCATTACAGGAGTTAAAACACGTAAAACGGGTAGATCAACCGTTTTTAGTAAAGTCGCTTCATGGCTTTAATGCAATTGAACAAAAATGCATTGTAAATCTTTTCAACACTAACGCGATTTTTTTCATTCTGCCCAATCTCACAACGTTCAATGGAATAATCGGACTTGATTTACTAACCGACACAAATTCGAAACTGGATTTTAAAAATCAGAAGCTGGAAACCAATACTGGGTCAGAACCCATTCAGTTTCTTAAATGCAAAAATGTAAATTTCACAAGTGTGGAAAAGATTGAAGTACCCCAGGGAATATCTGAAAATTTTCAAAAAATGATTAAGGGCAGAATGGGTGTCTTTGCTGAACCTGATGGGGCACTACCCTTCAACACAAATATTGTTGCAACCATTCGCACAGAAAACGAAGATCCTATATATTCCAAGCTTTATCCCTACCCGATGGGTGTAGCAGATTTTGTGAATAAGGAAATTCGTAACCTTTTAAAAGATGGCATCATCCGACCATCTAGATCACCCTACAATAACCCTGTATGGGTGGTGGACAAAAAAGGAACTGACGAGTTGGGAAATACTAAAAAGCGACTTGTTATGGATTTTAGGAAACTGAATTCCAAAACAACATCTGACAAATATCCTATTCCAAATGTGAATGTTATTTTGTCGAACCTGGGGAAAGCTAGATACTTTACCACATTAGACCTCAAGTCGGGATTCCACCAGATTTTACTGGCGGAAAGGGATCGTGAAAAAACCGCTTTTTCGGTCGGAAATGGCAAATACGAGATTTGCAGACTACCTTTCGGACTCAAAAATGCTCCAAGCATTTTTAAAAGGGCCATCGACGATGTGCTTAGGGAACGAATAGGAAAGTTCTGTTATGTTTACGTTGATGACGTAATTATTTTTTCAGAAAATATGAAAGACCATGTTGACCACATCGCTTGGGTCTTGGGTAGGCTGTACGATGCCAATATGCGAGTTTCTCGCGAAAAATCGAATTTCTTTAAAGAAAGGGTGGAGTTTTTGGGCTTTGTGGTATCTCGAGGGGGAATCACAACAAGCTCTAGTAAAATAGAGGCAATACGGAACTATGAACAACCCACTATGCTTTTCAGTGTCAGATCTTTTCTGGGACTGGCAAGTTACTATAGGTGTTTTATTAGGGACTTTGCTTCAATAGCAAGACCTTTGACGGACATTCTGAAGGGTGATAATGGCAAAATTGGTTCCGGTCAGTACAAAAAAATTAATATAAGGTTTAACGAAAAACAACTTCATTCTTTTAATAAGCTTAAGGAAGTTTTACTTTACCCCGACTATAAAAAACCGTTCGACTTAACAACTGATGCTTCGGCTTACGGCCTGGGGGCAGTTTTGTCTCAAAACGGGAAACCAATAACCATGATTTCAAGGACTCTTAAAGAAAAGGAACAAAATTTCGCGACCAATGAGCGCGAATTGCTCGCAATTGTCTGGGCTCTAAAGACGCTTAGAAATTATCTCTATGGGGTAAAGGATTTAATTATTTTTACCGACCACCAACCGCTTACGTTTGCGGTTTCAGACCGAAATCCGAACGCAAAAATAAAAAGGTGGAAAGCCTTTATTGATGAGCACAATGCTCAAATTTTCTATAAACCTGGGAAAGAAAACCACGTTGCTGACGCGCTGGCACGGTAAAATATTCATGCCTTGCAAAATATCCATGCTTTGCAAAGCAACCACAACTTAGAAGAAGATGCAAATTCTGACATTGCTACAATTCATAGCGAAATTTCTCTGTCTTATACTATTGAATCTACTGATAAACCTCTCAACTACTTTCGGAATCAAATAGTAATTGAGGAGGGCACAGAATCACTAACACGAACGTTCATTATTTTCGGAAAAAAAAACTAGACACTTCATTACTTTTTCAGACAGAACAACGCTAATGACGAGGGTATTTGATGTTGTAAAGGAGGACGTAGTAAACGCAATCCATTGCGAACTCCCAATGTTGGCATTCATACAACATGGATTGGTAGAAGCGTTTCCCTCAACAGCATTTCGTTTTGCGAAACATATGGTAACAGATGTTATTAACAAAGATGAACAAAGGGAAATTGTTGTAACGGAACATAACAGGGCTCATAGAGTGGCTCAGGAAAATACAAAACAGATTTTGGAAGATTATTTTTTCCCAAAAATGAACCATTTAGCAAATGAGGTTGTCGCAAATTGTAAAATTTGCAAAAAGGCAAAATACAACCGCCACACAGGGGTTCAAAACCAAGAAAAAGTGGTAATAAGTCTGGAACTTCTAAACTATTGGTTGGATTGGAATAGTATATTCTAGGCGATTGTAGTCAAGGATATAGGCTTTCAAAATATTTATTTTTGAGATACCCTGTTGTAACACAGGGTGAGCTACAGGGTGCCAAAGTCGACCACCTCGAGGTGGAAAATGCTTTCAAAGCTTAAATTATTAACAAAAAACATGCTTATACTACAGTTATCGCTTATGGTTTAAAAAATATTTGATTTTAAAAATCAACATTTGAATTTTTCACCAAATTCTTTCTTGGTTTTTCGCAAATAACATTTTTATTAAAATAGATAAAAAAAATCTAAAAATATGTGGCGATAGCCAGTACTTTTTAAAAAGATACGTTGAAGTACTTTTTGAATTATTTCAAACCGTTTAGTGACCACAAAATCTTAAAGTTGACTTTTTGAATAAGGTTCTAAAAATTGCAAATTTTTGCCAAAAAATACCCTTCATTCTTTCAATTTTTTCTCACAACCTTGGTAAAACATGTATACATTTTTCTACATATTTTAAAAGAATATGCTTCAAGAATGGTTGTAAGCGAAATTTTTAATATTTTTGGACATGCACCCTACGTCCAGCATTGGACGAAATTGGGCAATTTAAAAAAAAAAAACTAAGTTTTAAAAGTTAATACAAAAATATCCGCTCGATTTCTTCAAATATTTCACCGCAGTATTAAAGCTCTAAATATTTTTATTTATTTGCCGCAATAAAATTCACCGCCGTTACATAAACGTGGTCAGGAGGGCTTAAACGGTGAAAAAAGTCAAATTTTCATACGAATTTTTTTTGTTAACATAAAAAACATATTAAGATTAGTTATTTTTATATTTTGTTTATTGATTCAGAACGGCATTTAAATTATCTAAAACACTTCAAAAAATCATTTTGATAACTTTAATAGTTTTTGAGATATTTATATTCAAATTTCAGAAAAAAATATAGAAAAACTATGGTTTTTCGTTTTTTTTTGGTTTTTTTGGTAAAGTGTTCCCAAATTTTTTGAATTTTTTTTATTATTATATATATTGTTAAAAAAGACGATATATAACATGTCTATCAAATATATTGCAACATGCTGAAATAATGACCCCAAACCACACTCCACAGGCAAAAATTTAGCTATTTCTCTATTTGTTCATATAAATGGTCATTTACATAGTGAATGACATATTTTTTTATTGTTTTTTGGTAAAGGGTTGCATACGTTTTTATTACTTCAAATAATTTTATATATCTTTTCAAAAAAGGTATAATTATAAGTTAATGGTGTATGAAATATTTACCTAATGCGTTTCAACTGATCTTAAAATTGCCCGAAACTCTGATGCTGATTTTATACAACAAAAAAAAGTTAAAAAGCCAATGCCTAAGATATTTTCATTATTAAATAACAAATATAACTAAATTTTTTTTATTGAGTATTTTTTTATTTGTTTTATAATAGGCTTAAAATTACATAACAATTGTCTGCTTTTTTACTAGTTATTTTCTACAAAACAATCAGAAATATCAAAAGATAAAAGATGTTTTATATCCATAGCTTCGGAATCATCATTTTCTATTTCAAGACTTATTTTTGGTAACCATTTTGTTCTTATGGAGTATCCCAGGAAAAACAAACATTACCCTATAATGGGTTTAAGAATGAGATGTAACTGGTTGAAGTTTGCCTGATAAGCTCATTATTTTAACACGGGGATGTCATTGGAGGTAGCTAGTTGCCTAGGAACTCATTATTTTTACTTTGAAAGTAATGCAGTATGCAAGGCGCTGGCATGAAATATAAGTAGCTGTATAACACATTATTAGTAATGCCTTATTTTCACTTTAGAAGTAATGCAGTGGGCAGTGGTAGGTCATTATTGGTAATGCAAAAATCAATGAGCTGCTATTACGAAATTTTTCCTGGGATATTACTGGATCTGATGATATCAATAAATATTCCATTAAATCGGAATTTTGGGCTTCTTTGCTACATTTTCTTGTATTAAAAAGTCTAAAGTGTTTGACATCTCTGTTTCTAGCTTCTTGTGCTTCTTCAGTCAGTTCTCCCAAGGGCAGGATGCTATTTTGTATTATTTCTTTCCCATGAGCTAATACTTTGTGTACAGTTGGTGTCATTGGCCTCCAAGGATATAAGTTCATTATTAATTCCTTAGTTCCACTAGCATATATTTTCAATTTCTCCGCATTAATTTGTTGTTTACTATTAATGACAGCTAATATTACTTTAAACCGTGCGATTAAAACCAGTAATCAAAGAAGTAGTTTCGGGATCTTCAAAGAAACGTCTTGCTGTATTACCATCATTTGAACTTCCATAGCCACAAAGAGGCTTATCGATAATTAGACCAAGTTGCATTTTAAATTCATCCTGAATTCTTTTCTTCTCAGTTTTTCGTATGGCGTGTAGGTCAGTATTATTTTTAACTGGTATATTTTCTTGTCCTGGAATTTGCCGGTATTTTAGATCATATGCGAGATACAAGCAATATTCCATAAATCGTATTCTTGCATGAAGTGGTGATATTCCAAATTTTAAAGCATTTTCATTAATAGGAATTTCATCACAACTATTATGAAATTCTGAACTTTTCTTTCCACATATATTACATTTCCAAGTAGATGTTATATCTGTAACGGCATTGGCTACTTTCCCATCAATCATTGTAAAAAGTGGTTGAAATAATACTTTAATGACACTTCCAGATATTTCCACAAAAACTGGAGACAATCTCGAAATTTCCTGATTTATTGAACTCACTAAGCTTTGTGTTGTAATTTTGTCTTCCTTTGTGTACTCCGACATAGAAACTTAGATCCGGGTGTTAAATTACTCCATATGTCCTGATATTCTCTTTCACTAGAAGAAGAACTTGCCTCATTATATAGCCTCATTTTTAATGGTACTAATGATGTCATAAAAATTGTTGAAAAATCTATTTCTGAATTGCTTCCACTTGGTTGTCTATACTCAGAAAATCCAGATGTTCCATCGCATCCCCATTTACATATTAACGTAACTTCTGAATTGTTGCATATTTCTATTTTTTTTTTGCTAAATGTGGATATTATTCTAGATGCAGTGTTTTCAAGCAGTTCCGCTAATCCAACATTTGCACTTTCAGTATTGGATTTCACATTAGATGGTAGAATTTTATTTTTTGTTTCCCTTATGGCTCTGCTGGTAGGAAAAATATCAAATTCTTTTTCTTTGAGAGCTTTTCTCAAAATACCATATTTATTTCTTGTCAATTTTTTTGCATAAAAAGGTGAATTACAGATATTTTGCAATAGGTATCAGAGTTTCGGGCAATTTTATGATCAGTTGAAACTCATTAGGTAAATATTTCATACACCATTAACTTATAATTATACCTTCTTTGAAAAGATATATAAAATTATTTGAAGTAATAAAAACGTATGCAACCCTTTACCAAAAAACAATAAAAAAATATGTCATTCACTATGTAAATGACCATTTATATGAACAAATAGAGAAATAGCTAAATTTTTGCCTGTGGAGTGTGGTTTGGGGTCATTATTTCAGCATGTTGCAATATATTTGATAGACATGTTATATATCGTTGAATAGATAAATATGTCTTTTTTAACAATATATATAATAATAAAAAAAATTCAAAAAATTTGGGAACACTTTACCAAAAAAACCAAAAAAAACGAAAAACCATAGTTTTTCTATATTTTTTTCTGAAATTTGAATATAAATATCTCAAAAACTATTAAAGTTATCAAAATGATTTTTTGAAGTGTTTTAGATAATTTAAATGCCGTTCTGAATCAATAAACAAAATATAAAAATAACTAATCTTAATATGTATTTTATGTTAACAAAAAAAATTCGTATGAAAATTTGACTTTTTTCACCGTTTAAGCCCTCTTGACCACGTTTATGTAACGGCGGTGAATTTTATTGCGGCAAATAAATAAAAATATTTGGAGCTTTAATACTGCGGTGAAATATTTGAAGAAATCGAGCGGATATTTTTGTATTAACTTTTAAAACTTAGTTTTTTTTTTTAAATTGCCCAATTTCGTCCAACGCTAGACGTAGGGTACTCTTTTAAAATATGTAGAAAAATGTATACATGTTTTACCAAGGTTGTGAGAAAAAATTGAAAGAATGAAGGGTATTTTTTGGCAAAAATTTGCAATTTTTAGAACCTGATTCAAAAAGTCAACTTTAAGATTTTGTGGTCACTAAACGGTTTGAAATAATTCAAAAAGTACTTCAACGTATTTTTTTAAAAAGTACTGGCTATCGCCACATATTTTTAGATTTTTTTTTATCTATTTTAATAAAAATGTTATTTGCGAAAAACCAAGAAAGAATTTGGTGAAAAATTCAAATGTTGATTTTTAAAATCAAATATTTTTTAAACCATAAGCGATAACTAGGTAGTATACGCATGTTTTTTGTTAATAATTTAATTGTTATTGGAAAAATTTAAAAAACGTAAAAATCACTTCATATTTATAAAAGTTACAAGCTTTGAAAGCATTTTCCACCTCGAGGTGGTCGAATTTGGCACCCTGTAGCTCACCCTGTGTTACAACAGGGTATCTCAAAAATAAATATTTTGAAAGCCTATATCCTTGACTACAATCGCCTAGAATATACTATTCCAATCCAACCAATAGTTTAGAAGTTCCAGACTTATTACCACTTTTTTTTGGATTTGAACCACTGTGCGCCATCCACAAAAGCAAATAATCGGTGAAACACCTTTTCCCTCATGTGTTGGGGAAATTCTGCATGTAGATATATTTTCCACAGATAAAGTATATTTTTTAACATGTGTAGACAAACTGTCTAAGTTTGCAATTGTTCAGCCTATAGCCTCGAGGACTATAGTGGATGTAAAATTACCGATTCTACAACTTATGAATTTTTATCATCGCACAAATACAATATTCTGTGACAATGAGCTTTCTCTTAATTCGGAAACAATAAAGTCACTCTTAGCCAATAGTTTTAACGTTCAAATGTCAAATGCACCACCACTTCACAGTACTTCAAATGGACAGGTGGAAAGAATACATAGTACCCTTTTAGAAATTGCTTGGTGTCTTAGGCTTGAAAAATCTATCAATGACACTGTACAATTAATACTTCTGGCAATCGAGTATAACAAAACAATTCATAGTGTTACGAATAAACGACCTATTGACGTAATTCACTCAACTCCTCCAGAAATTGAAATCGATATAAAAAATAGGTTACAAAGAGCGCAAGAAGTTCAAATGCAGCGACTTAACGAAACAAGAAAGAATCGAGCATTTGAAATGGGCGAAAAAGTTCTCGTGAAAACAAATCGGAGATTGGGCAATAAGCTTACACCATTATATGTTGAAGAAACTGTTGAAGCCGACCTGGGGACAACGGTTCTCATTAAAGGGAGGGTGGTCCATAACGACAATTTAAGATAGTATAGTTTTATTCATTTTTCTTTTTATTTAACCTAGCGTTCTTATGGTGCTGCTTCTTTTCATGTCAGCGACGGCAAAATTGACTGACTATTCCGGTTCGGACTACATTCCCGTGTCGGACGGCTATGCTATAATTTGGCAAAATTTTGAATACTTACGGTATACGACGAATCTTACAATGTATTCGGAGATGCTTGGGGATACAGAAAATCTTAGGAAACATTTTCCCCAGTCGCATATGAAGAAGATACTAGACGCGGACATACGGCACATAAGGACATTGCTGGCCACAATAAACGTTCACCACAGGCACGCAAGAAGCATACAACTTTTAGGTACGGCCCTTAAGGTGGTCGCTGGGACACCGGACTATGATGATTTTGAAAATTTAAAATTCAAACAGAGGGAGCTCATTGACGGCGAAAATAGGCAGATTCTCATAAATACAAGAACACAACAACAAATAAACAACCTTACGGACATTGTTTATTTCGTTGTTAAGAGCACAAAAGCTAACGTAATTGATAGTGACCATTTGTATGAGACTCTGCTTGCAAGAGGTAGAATTTTGATTTCGGAGCTGGAAAGCTTAATGCTATCGATTACCCTCGCAAAGATTGGTATAGTTAACCCACAGATTTTAGACTCTAATGATTAGAATACACTAATAAATGAGCACTCTACAAATATCACCGTAGCGGATTTAATGGAAGTTGCTAACATAAGAGTTCTATTAGATAATAAGTTTTTACATTTCTTAATTAAGTATCCAAAACCAGATTTATTTTGCAAAAATGTGGCCTTATACCCGGTTCAGCATAATAATACAATTCTTCATTTTGGTGGTGAAAACAATGTGGCAGACTGTGGAGATCAACTGGTAGCAATCGGAAATTGCAGCACTACACTAACAACATCATTTTGTAAAAAGTTGGGTTATTCAACATGCGCACTGCAGCTTCATTCTGGTGGTCACGCATACTGCACTACTCGGCCTTCTCATCTCGAACCTATTACAATAATTGACGAGGGTGTTATCGTTATCAACGACGACACTGTTACCATTAAGACAAATGATGATATCGAGAAGACTGTCACTGGCACCTTTCTTCTTACTTTCGATAATGAAGCAAAAATTAATGAGACCCTATACAGAAACCAAAGGAATATCGTAAAGAAGTTACCGGGACCGCCGTCATCCGCTCTTCTCAACATTACGAGTCATCAAACAATATTGAGTTTGCCATATCTCAAAAGATTAAACGCAGAAAACTTGCGACATATTGAAAAGATTAAAGATAAGCTTATAATTGGACCGCTGTTGTCTACCTGCAGTATTTTTGGCATTATAGCTATTGGCTTTATTTGCATTAAATTGCATCAGAGGTTTAAGAAGACCCGTCAGCAGCACGCTATTCAATCTGATATTGAAGATCTAAGGAAGTCCGGGGACGCCCTTCACTTGAGTGAGGGAGGAGTTAACACGAGTCAAGCGAGTGTTCACAAGAATACAAAAAACCAACAACAAGAATCTGCTTTTACAGCAGTATACTCATGTATTGCGAAATAATAACAATAAATGAATACAAGAATACAAAAAACCAACAACAAGAATCTGCTTCTACAGCAGTATACTCATGCATTGCGAAATAATAACAATAAATGAATTATGTTGAAAAATACAAGCCAGACGCTGACACTGCATAAATCGGGTGTATGGCTGTTCATTATAATAAGTTGGTTTTGGTTTTGGGTAGTTAGTTGTGATTAAGACGTAAGATTAAGAAAATGTTATTTTTGTAAGAAAATAAAATAAATAAATTTCAATAATACCATTAATGAGACGTCGCACAGTGCTTTGATCCCATATAAGGAAGGGACAAAAATAGAAGGCGTTATCGTATATGAATAAAAATTGGCATACTGGTTTTGTTTGTCAAAATTAGAAAAAAAAAACGAATTTTTGAAAAAATTGGTGCAAGGACACTCATACCTCCCATACATCCTGACCTTAAAATTTTGAATAAAATCTACAATTCGGCTTTTAACGACTTAGAAACTTGTTATAATTGTAGATATAACGTAATAACAATTTCTGTTAAATTTTGTTTAAATTGCTGCAAGGACTCGTTTTGCTGTTATACATCCTTTTTCTTAAAAGTCAAAATACGCTCTGAAAACCATCCAATTGTCAAAATTTTTATTTTTCTTCAGTCCAAATTAAAAAAAAAACTCCACATCGGCACAAGGACATTCACACCTGTCGTACATCCTGAATCTTAAATTTTGAAAAAAGCTTCTATTCTGATTACAATGTTGTAAAAAAATTTTTTCCTTTGTCGAAATAATAAAAAATGTATACAATTTTTACAGAAACAGCGCAAGGACACACATATATCCCGAATTTTAAATTAACTACTACCAAAAAAATAATTAAAGCATGATGGAAAAAGTTTTTATAAATAAATACTTTTTGTAATATTAAATAAATATTTATTAATATGTTTACGGACCAGCTTTTTAGAGTATAACAAAAAGAAAAAACATTTTATTGATCGTCACTGGATTCTTCCGAAGAATACGATTCACTAGAAGAAGAACTAGCATGTATTTCAACATTTACACTTTCCTTTACAAGATATTTTTCTAATTCTTCGTCATTAGTTTTATTTGTTTTTTATTTAGCTTTCTGTTTGATGACAACACAGGATCTGAAGCCAACAACAAATGGGTCATTAAATCCCTGTTTGTATTTTCTCTGGATGATTTTCGTGTATGTGATAATCGGACCTTTCTAACGTGGTTAGCTTCAATAGCTTCTTCAGATAAACATCCTTAAAAAAAAATTATAAAAGAATACTGTTTTATATAAAAAAGTTAAGTGCTAACAAACCTATTGGAATATCAAAAAACTTAAGAACGTCACATCCGTATATAAGAACTTTGTGTACACTACTGGGCATATAAAACCAACTATAGTGGGATAAATATATGTTTCTTGTGGTTATTAAAAGTTCTTCGAATTTTTCATTATTTATTGGTATCCCACAAGACAGCACCCTTAATATTATATGGAAATTTTCAATTAAATCTTTATTTATTCCAGTAATTTCTGCGGATATAGCACTCTTTTCAAAAAATCGCCTAGCCGTATTGCCGTCATTCGTTGTGCCAAATCCAGATTTGCCTTGATCCATAACCAATCCCATTCTTGTTTTAAATTGATGTTGGATTGTTTTTTTTTTTAATTCTCCTCTGGTTTCTTCACTGACGCGCCATTTTTTGAATCCAAGTCGGTAGGCAATGTGTAACACACATTCTAAGAAACGTATCCAGGAATGTAATGTGGAAAGACCAAATTTATAGTTGTCTACAATTGGTTCTCTTACGAAGTCGATTTTGTTCATTTGGGTTGGACTTGACTTACAAATGAAGCATCGACTTGATGAATTTGTAATGCTGATTACATTTGCCACTGATCCGTCTATCATGGTACAATGCATTTCATAACAAACTTCTAAAACTCTACCGCTTCTTTTTATAATATCTGTTTCTATACTTTCTATTGATTTTGTCATTGTCTTGTATTCTTCACGTACAAGTTCAGCATTTTCTTTCGATAAAATAAATTTAATTGGCCTACAGAATCGTGTCGAAGATGAAGCCTTGTTGATCCAAATTTCCTTCTGAGTTGTAATGTTTACCATTCTTAAATAATAGAAGAAGTGAAACGTTAACTGAGTGAAAATTTATATGGTACAAAAATTGTTTAATTTGGTGGTATATAAAAAATTATATTAACACTTGTTTTAGTGGCCGAAAATTTTCATTATTTAATTGGGGATTTTTAAAAATTCATGGTTTTTTAAATAGAAAATGGCTCATTGAAAATTTTAAAAAAATTTCAGGAAACAGATTTCTTGTAACAACCAAATATATTGCCAACCTAAATTTTCGGTCTGATTTACACTTTACTTACTTAAGAGGTACAAATGCTATGAAGGACATAAACTCGTCTGTCTTGGTAGAATCTGCAAATTTTTGTTTATATTGGCTATGGCCAGAACTGCCATCCATGCCCCGCTTACAAATTAAAGACAATTTAGATAAGTCATCTTGCTCTTCACATAGCCCCAGTATTCCTTCTGCTGTTCTACGCATTAAATATTTTAACTTTACTTCTGCTGATGTTTCTGTAGCCGTAAAAAGCGGAACAATTTCTCGTTTTTCGCATTGTAAGGCATATAAGGAGGGCAAACAGTTTGGATGTAAGATGTTAATTGTTTGACGAAGAACATTGTACTTTTTTTTTTGAAAGGTCTAAGTCCATATACAGAGCCAAAGCTTCAGAAGGAAGTAAGTTTTTTTTGGTTATTCTTAGTGATTTCAGATTTTTTAAATTTTTCGACAGCAAATTCCAATTCTGCTAGAGAATATCTGTCAATCAACTCAGGAGTTTTACGATGTTTTACTGTTAGTGACAATTCGTGAAATGGTCTACCTTGTTTTGTTTTTTTTTGTGTTGATGTTGTTGCTTGCATTGCTTCTGTTTCCACTGTCACTGGTGTTGCTTCTATTGAAGTTGTGTTTATTGTTGTTCTTGGATCCATTTCTATGTTGGTTGTGTCAGCTGATGTTGCTCCAACTTGTTGTTCTTCTGCTTCTGCTTGTTGTTCCTCTGCTATTGGAGCTGTATTTCTGTTTTTTCCTTCATCCAAGTTTTTACGACATATTTCACTTGTACTAGGTTGCTAAAAAAATATTTTTTTTACTCTTTTTATTATTATTAAAAATTTATTAAACTTACATTGTCTGTATTAAAAAACAGCCAGTTTAACCATTTGGAATACTTCTTTTCAAACACACTTCGATTATATTTACTTGCTTTCCAATAAGTGCTCATTTGAGAATTGAAAATATAAACTTTTTGATGTATGTTTAATTTTTTTAAATTTCGTTTTCCAATATTGCGTTCTACAAATTTTTTTAATACAGATATTTTGTTATTTGGAGGTGCTGATAACCAGCACTCAACCAAATCAGAATTTTTTAATGAAGAACCCATTATAAAATTAATTTACACGATTTTCGTTCAATTTAAATTAAATATTGTTAAACACTGCACTTAAACAATTGACAAATTTAAATTGACTTTATTCTTTCACTTTTATTATTGTAAAAAGTAACGGTAATGACTGGTTTTAAGAATGTAAGGAATGACGATGAAAGTAATAGAAATTTAAAGAAATAAATAATAAAAAGTTATTGTTGTAAATCAAGATTTTTGTTTTGTAATTTAAGTGTTGTTGTAATTTATTTATTTTTTTTAGCCTGTTGCCAATTTGCACAACATATAGGGTATAAAAGTGCATTACATAGGCGTTAACATTTATTTATTTTTTTTTATAGTTGTCATCAAAATGGGCAACTACTTTTTTCCCCCCGTAATAGGTGAAAGTCTAGGCACTTAAAAAAAAGTAAAAAAAAACAACAATTAACACTATTTTTTTTTTAAATTTTTTAAAACTTAAGAAATTTTTGTAATTTCAACAAAAAATTAATGTAATTCTCGACTTGTAAACAAAAAAAGTTTTTACCTAAAGTTTTTTTTTTTTAATTTTTGAAGAATGCTTATCTATTTTCAAGTACTTCTGCATAAAAAAAAAACAAATTAAAGAAAAAACACGAAAGTTAGGGCCTTTTCCGCAAACTATTTAATTTAAAATTACCAAAACATGATTTTAGACATTTCTAATAAAAAATAAAAAAAAAATTGTTGTAGGTAAAACGGGCAAGTTCTGGTTAAAGATTCTAAAAGCAAAAGGTATAAGCTTCAAAATAAAAATATATTACGAAAATCCGTTAATACTATTTTTTTAGAACTCCACCAAACTTTTTGATTTTTAAGCTAACAACACAAGTAAAACTAGTATTTCAAAGTTTTACAAAGTACATATCGTCGAAATATTTAACCTCCATAATATTTTTTGCTTATTGGAAATGTTTCGAGTAATTAAACAAAATAAAAAAGTTATTGATATCTCAAAAAATGAATTTTTGACAACTACTTTTGTGAACCTAAAACATTTTTTTTTTTATTAATTTTATTTATATTGAAAAATACTTGACTTTAGCGACCCCTAGTGACGAGAAAAGATGTTGTATCAGTATGGTCGTTCTTATACGAATGAGTTAACTAAGTACCTTAAAGAAAATACTAATTTCATTTACAATGGAGATAACTTTTTTTTTTGATTTTTGTGTATTGGACAAAGTACTGTGCGTCGTGTGTGTAATAGTTAATTCTGAGTTCCTGAATTAGTTAGATACTTATAATTTATACATAAGATCATTTTCTTTATTATCTATAGATGTACATGAACCATTGTCATTAGGAAAATTCCCAAAATGTGTTTATCACATTTTCATTTTCTTAATTATCAAAATTCCCACAATGTGTTTATCACATTTTATGGTAATATTTATTAGTTTAGGACATGTAGTAATAAAGATAACGCATAGCATGTTTATGACTATTCATTATCATAAAAGAAGTACTGGTACGCATGTGTGCGACCAGTAGGTGGTAGATTAGTTCTAGTTTAGTTGTAAGATTATTGTACTTAGTTCTTAAGGTTTTATTTTCAATAAAGAATTTAGTATTGTACATAAACTCAACAAAACGAGTTGTCTCTGCAGATATAAAAACATTGGTCCTTCGAAAGTAGAAGTAACCTTCTTAAAGTTCAATTTTGCAGCGACAAGTATTGCTTATGCAACAACAAATGCAAGAGCAATTTCAACCACAAATACAACAAATTGTTAAAATGATAGCGGAACACAAAGCAGAAGTTCCGAACGATGACCCAATAGTTCCCAAAAATGATAGCGTGAATGCTGATGAAAAAGCATTAGCCTAGCTTTGTCAATATAGAAGAGAAATTTTTAAACTCAAAGACAATTTAAGCCACGTTAAAGAAGGAAGCAGCATTTATATATTAGAAAACCTGAAGAATTCGTGGCAAAGACAAATGGAATCTATAAATCAGCTTTACATCAAACTCAGCACGGAGCTATTGGTAAAAAATTATATTCTCGAAGATTTGGAGGACATCGAAAAAGAATATAACGATGCGTATTATGCATTAACAGAAAAAATCAGCTCGCTTAAAGAAAATAAGAGGTCAGTAGAGCTAGAAAAAATTAAAATACCATTTTTTTACGGCCATGTGCAAGAATGGGCTTCATTTCATAACCTATTTAAAAAATTTGTGCACGAAAACAACCAACTACCAAAAATCGAAAAATTTGTACGGCTTAAAACATTAATAAGAGGTGAAGCACAAAAGCTTATTCAACATCTACCCACTACAGAAAACAATTATGATTGTGCATGGGATATTATAAATCAACGATATAACAACAAGAGAATTTTATTTACAACTCTAATTGATAAGATTCTTGATCAACCCAATGTAATTAGCTCATCAACTTCCAGCATTAAAAATTTGCTTGATACAACCAACGAATGTGTTCAGGCATTGAATGCAATGGGAATTAAGATGGGAGATGCCGATCCTATAGTAGCACGAAGGAAATGTAAAGATATTCAAGTCCTAGATGACATGCTTAAGCTTTTAGAGCAACAATATCAAGCTTTAGAAGCAACTCAAGCAAAAAAGAGTGGCGCATTTCAAAAACAAAGTAAAACAACATACCTTTTAACGGAACAGCATCAACAACTACAGTGCTTATATTGTCCAGCCACTGGTCACCGAACAAACACCTGTAAACAACTATTAGCGATGACAGTTAAAGACCTATATGCTTGGGCAAGATCACCAAAAACATGCTACAACTGCCTTGGACACAAAATGGATAAAAAATGCAACAGTAAAAGTAAGTGTCAAACTTGCGGAAAACTACACCACACCATTCTTCACTTTAATTCCAATATAGAAAAGGCAGCAACTATGATTAAAAGCTCGACACTGAACGTTCTACTAGCTACAGCTCAAGTACATGTAAAATCATTACATGGAGAATTAGTGACACCAAGAGCTCTTATCGGCCAGGGATCACAAGTAACATCAATTAGTGAAGAAGCGGCACAAATACTTCAACTACCAAGATTAAAAGCCAATACAAGAATGGAAGGCCTTCGAGAAACCTGCGTTGGTGTGGCAAAATCAAAAACTCATGTAGAAATTTATCCAAGATTCATAAGTAACACGAAATTTAAGACGACAGCCTTAATTTTGCAACGTCTAGCATCAGCTCACCCAGATAAATCAGTTAACTATGATGTAGACAAAAGGGTATAGTTACCCTTGCGGATCCAAACTTCAACAAGTCTGACCGAATTGATATGGTTATTGGAGGCGATTTATTTTTTCAAATACTAGAAAAGGGCGTCCACAAAGAAGACAAAATTATAGGACAAAACACCAAATTGGGCTGGATTTTATCAGGAGTATTTCAAGTTAAGAAAAACTCAAACAAGGTAACTTCAGCAGTAACCACTGGCATCGAGCGTTTCTGGGAACTAGAGGAAATTGGCGATGAAGAAGTTTCTACTGATGATGACTATTGTCTTACCCAATCTTCACAAATGATCGCTAGAGCAGATGACGGAAAATTTATAGTACAGTTACCATTAAAAGATAACAAAGTGCTTGGAGAGTCCTACAAAAGAGCAATGGCGCGTTTTATAAGTCTTGAAAAAAGGCTACAAGGGAATAGCTATCTTAGAAAAGAATATACAAACTTTATAAATGAATACATTTCCATGGGTCATATGGAAAAGGTACCAACAAAACATCAAGGCAAATACTATCTGCCACACCAAGCAGTATGTCGAGAGAGCAGTGTCACTACAAAAGTTCGTGTAGTATTTGACGCATCATGCAAATCATCTAACGGAAAAAGCCTTAGTGATATTCTCCATGTGGGTCCCAAACTACAAAGGGACATATTTGATATAGTCGCTAAGTGGAGATGCTGGAGATATGTAATTTCAGCAGATGTTGAAAAAATGTTCCGACAGATAAGGGTAGCAGAACAAGACCAACAATACCAATATATTCTTTGGAGGGAAAACCAAGATAATAGTATAGAAGAATATAAACTTACAACCGTTACTTATGGTACCGCTTCAGCACCGTTCTTGGCAATAAGAACTCTTTAAGAAATTGGCAATCATTGCAATATACCAACCATATCCCAAATAATCAAAAACGACTTTTACATGGATGATCTTCTAACAGGAGCTGATCCCATAGGCGAATGTAAGCAATTACAATACGAGATATCATCTCACCTACAAAAATATAGCTTTCATCTTAGAAAATGGATATCCAATAATGAAGATATCTTGAACTCCCTACCCAGTAAAGAGCAAAACGAAGTTTTAAATATTGGTGCGGAAAAATATAGCTTTCATCTTAGAAAATGGATATCCAATAATGAAGATATCTTGAACTCCCTACCCAGTAAAGAGCAAAACGAAGTTTTAAATATTGGTGCGGATGAAACTTTGAAAACATTAGGCTTTCAATGGAATCCACAGAGCGATTCATTTTCCTTTGATATGAACCTCGCAGATGACAAACCAGTGACAAAACGCTTGGCACTATCATATTTAGCCAAAATATTCGATCCAATGGGATGGTTAACTCCAGTTACTGTGACAACAAAATTATTTATTCAGCATCTATGGAAAATTCAATCTGAGTGGGACGACCCGTTGGATGAAAACCTTACAAAAGAATGGCTAAAATTTACGAAACATGTTTCATCACTTACATCAATCAAGATAAGCAGATGGCTCTATAATTCACATGACTCATCAATTCAACTCCACGGCTTTGTAGACGCATCAGAAAAAGCCTATGCTGGGGTAGTGTATTTAAAAACTGATACAACAATAACAATTGTGGCAGCTAAGAGTGAAGTGAATCCAATCAAAGATAAGAAGACGCTGCCAAAGCTGGAATTATGTGCCGCGCACCTTTTGTCAAAACTGTTGTATAAAATAAAGGGTGTGATTGAGTCAGATGCTGCCATTTATGCATGGAGTGATTCCACGATAACACTGGCGTGGATTAAAAACTCAAACAGCAAAGAAAAATTCATCAGAACGAGAGTTTCCGATATAAATCTATTGATTCCAACAGCAAAATGGGGTTATGTAAAATCAAAACAAAATCCAGCAGACATCGGATCAAGAGGAATCCACCCGGAAAAACTTGAAAACGACTATCTTTGGTGGAATGGTCCTCGTTGGTTGCTAAAAAGCGAAAAGCATTGGACGACTGAGCAGCCTGAGAACGTCTTTGTTGTAGTGACAAAGACGCAGCAATCCAGTTATATATACGAAACTACAAACAGATTTTCATCGTTCCGTAAAATGAAGCGAGTTTTTGCCTACGTACTACGTTTTTATCAAAAAACTAAGAAAAAATAATAATATGCCAACTTTCTTAACTATGGAAGAGCTACAAGAGGCAGAAATAATAATTATCAAAAGCCATCAAGAAACTGAAATGTCAAACGAATTAATGCAGTTAAAAAACGATAACATGGTATATCACCGTAACAAGCTTGCTTCATTGAGTCCACATCTAGAGGAGAAGGGTGTTATGAGAGTCGGACGTCGCCTAGAGTTCGCCAACATACCATATAATATGAAACATCCAATAATTCTACAAAAATCTAAATTAACAGAATTGATTATAAACGAAATTCACCGTTCAACACTTCGTGGTGGTAATCGGCTCATCGAAAGTATCATCAGAAGACAATATTGGGTAATCGGTCTTAAAAACGCTGTCAAGAAGATTATTCGGAAATGCACTAAATGTTTGAGATATAAGAAAGAGCAACAACATCAGCTTATGGGTATACTTCCGCAACATCGTGTAAATGTTTCACACCCGTTTACGCACTGTGGAATAGATTACGCTGGTCGTCTCAATTTAAAATGCTCTAATGGAAGGGGACAGAAAACGTTTAAAGGATATGTAGCAGTAATTATATGTATGAGCACAAAAGCTGTCCATTTTGAAGCAGTCACCAGCTTAACAACAGAGGCATTCCTTGGTGCCTTAAGAATATTTTTTGCTAGAAGAGGCAAGAGCAGATAACGGCACTAATTTTGTGGGTGCTGCTAAAAAACTGGATACCGATTTTATCGCAGCGATTAAAAATAACGTAAACATTGCCCCTATTTTAGAAGAAGAAAAAATAATTTGGCAGTTTATCCCCCCCGCAAGTCCACATTTCGGAGGAATTTGGGAGGTCGCCGTCAAATCAATGAAATATCACCTTAAAAGAATTATAGGTGAAAATAAGCGCACTTATGAAGAGCTCAGCACACTACTATCACAAATTGAAGCAGTATTGAATTCTAGACCACTACATAATCTAAATAGTAGTCCAGAAGGAATTGATGCTTTAACTCCAGGTCATTTTCTGATAGTGCGACCAATGATAGAGTGCCCTGAGGAAAACCGAGAAAACAAATTAACCTGTTTAGATCGATGGAAACTTCTCCAGAAACTGAAGACTCATTTTTGGTATCAATGGAAAGAGGACTATTTATCCTCTCTACAACAACGTTTTAAATGGAAAGCGAAAACAAGAAACCTTGGAATTGGTCAAGTGGTTATTATACAAAATGAGGATACGCATCCAGCTCGTTGGCCACTTGGAAGAGTGACTGAAGTTCATCCAGGAAAAGATGGCATAGTAAGAGTTGTAACTTTGAAGACAAAGAACGGGGTATTGAAGAGACCTATCCATAAACTATGCCCATTAGAACATTACATCACGGAAGATACCAATGGAAACAACAACTCCCTTAACAATCAAGACGAAGATGAACTCCCAAGAAACGCCAGATCGAATTTAACGAGAGCGCGACCATCAAATACAACACTACTTACGTTCACATTGTTAAGTTTATGTATTCTTTTAACTGCAGGCGCAACTAACGCAACAATGGTACGAGAGGTGAAGGATAATACTGCAATCTATTTAGATCCCATAAACCAGATAAATGTTGTATCATCATCCTGGAATTTAATAATTTACTATGAGATGCAGCCTTATTTTGATATACTCGATAAAACCTCTCATCTAATAAAAGCATGCAAAGAAATTTGTTCCAGACTCCAAACATTTAAGGATCAGTGTTCGTCAGTTCTACGAAACATAGAGTATCAGATTTAAAAAAATAGAAACCAATAACCGTCCACTGCTCAATAAAGATACCAGACCTAAACGAAGTGCCCCGCTAAATTTCATTGGATCATTTTAACAATTATCTTTGGGCTGATGGATGAAGATGACCGCCAAGCCTTTGAGGACAACATGAAGAACTTATTAGCCAATCAACACGATCTTAAGGAACTAGCTAAGAAGCAAACATCTGTAGTAGATTCCACAGTAAATCTACTGAAAAGAACAACCGATGAAGTAAACATACACTTTTCAGATCTCAAAGACAAAATAAAAAATATTAGTTCAACCATGAATGAACATTTTTATGTATATAGAGAATCTATTCGATTTTTCATGTTAACAAAACAAATGCATGATCTTATTGATGAGTGTAACGATGTTCAAAAAGAGGCGCTTGATTTATTGCTGGATATTAATCATGGAAAGGTTCATCCGGCGCTTATTAGTCACCAACAACTACAAGCTGAAATTCGAGATACGCTTCCAGATAAATTTGTATTACCTGGAAGGCATACTGGTACTGAATTAAAGGAAATATGGCACCTTTTAACTGGCACAGGAATCTTTATTGGAAGTCAGCTTATAATAGATTTGAAAATTCCACTGTTCAAGAGGCAGGTGTCTCAATTCTATAAAATCATCCCAGTACCATTTGAACGAAACGGGCTTGCTATGGTCGCGTATACAATTATGAGTTGGATTCATATCATTTCTTAACACAATCTGTGCTAAACAATTGCAAAACAACATTAAGCAATCAAATTGTTTGTGAAGAAAATTTCCCCTGGCTTGATGCTAATAGCAACTACTGTGAGCTATCTCTTATCAAGCGACAGAATAAACTCAACTGTACATATGATGAAATAGAAAAGATGCCCTTCTGGGTGGAGTTACGTTCTAAAGGCAACTGGCTTTTCAGGATTTTCCGCAATACTTCGGCTCATGTTAAATGTTCAAACCAACGCCAAACAATCATGCAGCTTCCAAGACAAGGAATTTTTGCCCTAGAAACAGACTACACTGCTAGAATCGACCAAATAACTCTTGTGGGAATTCATGCAGCTCATGGTAGAATTGATAATAAATTTCAAAACTTTTTGACGAAGGAGGTTAATCCGAATGAAGAAGGCTTTATTAAATCACTGGGCAATGAAATCATCACCCATGAGACAGAAATCTCTAATTTGAAAGATCCTGTTAAGGGTCTTAAAAACGAAAACATCAAGCTAAGAGGACTCACGTTTCATCACGTTTCTGGACACACTTCCCTGGTCCTGATGACAATTGTAATAATAATACTTGTTATAATTTTTATAAGAAAAATAATCAAAGTACGGCAAAAAGCAGCAATCACTTTTGCAATTAATATTGAAAATTTTGGGTAACGATTTTGTACATAAGAAAACCACAACAAAATAATTTATTGGGAGTAAAATATCACTTTCTTTAATAAAATTAAAATCGTATACTGTAGTTTTGACATAGCTGCACATCCAACTTTTGCACGAGTTTATATGCAGATAAGCCAAAAACGTTCTTAAGTTAAATGTGCTTACCTGCCAATATGTGCAGGTATAGAAGTATGTTTTCCCTCTTTCGTGTTTTTAAGATGACTAAAGTTGGCTTTTAGCGTTTTTAACATATTTTTTGACCGTTTTCTATATCACAAAAATTTGACATCACCATTTATTTTGTGTATGTATTTGTTGTATTTGGATTGTAAAATAAGCAAACAACTTAATAACGTCTTTTTCACTCCACTTGTTTTGATTTTGCTTTTAGTATGAGGCAGTTAAATGTGATTTTATTTATGAAAACAATTTAAAACTTTCAAAAATATGAGGCGCTTATTTTAAATGTGCAGGTACAAAAAGTGCACTTAATGAAATAAATTATTGAATTTTGAAAATAAAAATCAAAACAAAAAATTTTCTGCAGTTATAGGCAAAGTGCACTTAAGAACAAGGCAGTTAAGTCAAAACTACTGTATACAAAACTATAAAAGTATGACTTTATTACTGCTTTATTTCTGAGAGAATTGAAAATAAAAATATTTTGCATATTATGAATGAAATCCTAAACTATAAAAGAATTACTTTACTAACAAAATTTGGTACCCCGCAAGAAATTTCAATAGTTGTTGATTGATTCTATCGATCATAAATAAACTTCCCGATAAAGGCCTAGTTAGCCACACGTAACCAAACTTGTCAGCTGCTTTTTTTTTTTGTTACATGAAAAGCATTTAGAGCAGGTACTGAACTGAACTATAACGTAACCGGAATGTCCCAATCCGTTGAGAACACATTTTTGCTACGTTTGTACGTGACATTTGAGAACAGCTGATAAAGTTTGGTTAGTTTTACACAGCAATATGGTGGTTCGTTTTTTACATTCTATAATTGCACTAAATGCCAACGTTACATTTACGGTACGGTTACATTTTAACAACGTGCGGCTAACTAGGCCTTAAGTGTGACAACGTTTTTTACTACTCCTGTAAAAATGTAAACAGCAATTAAATTGGCGAATTATTAAACATAAATATAAATTATAATCACAACACAATCAGCTTATCATTTTTAGTGATGATGAAATACAATCAGTGTTGAGTTGTGAGCCACAATTAATAAATCAATAATTATTTTTTTGTTATTATACCCTCCACACGTCAGTGGCAGAGGGTATATATAGGTTTTTCATTCCGTCTGTAACGCATCGAGAAACTAATTTCCGACCCCATAACGTATATATATTCCTGATTCTTATCACAGCTCTAGTCGATATAACTATGTCCGTCTGTCCGTTTGTCTGTTGAAATCACGCTCATTCACAAAAAAAGCCATCTAACTGGATAAGGTTGCAATGATATCATTTGCCATAATTCCCAGCAGGTTGGTGTTGAAAATGGGCTAAATCGGGCATCATTGTGATTAGATACGAGCAAAAATATGTAGATACCTCTAAAAAAACATAAAACCCAGTGTGTTTGTTGTAACAGTTTAGTGGTTGAACATAATAATTGTACAACAACAAAAAAATGCCACAATAAATTATGCATATACATATATTAACAATTCCAAGAACACCATAAATTAGCTCATGTTAGTAGTATTGCCACATATTTTTTTATCGTTATCACGTTATAATAAAAAAATCGCCAATATGAAAGAAAAAATGAAAACGAAAAATGGAAAATGGAAAATGAAAAACGGAAAATTAAAAGGGAAAATGGAGAATGGAAAATGAAAAATGAAAAATGGAAAATTAAAAACGGAAAATGGAAAATATAAAATAGAAACTGAAAAATGGAGAATAGAAAATGAAAAATGGAAAATGAAAAAAAAAAATTGAAAAAAAAAATGGAAAATGAAAAATGAAATATGGAAAATAGAAAATGAAAAATGGAGAATGGAAAATGGAAAATAAAAAATGGAAAGTGGAAAATGAAAAAAGGAAAATGGAAAATGAAAAATGTAAAATGGAAAATAGAAAATGAAAAATGGAAAATAGAAAATGAAAAATGGAAAATAAAAAAAGAAAATTGAAAAATGAAAAACCGAATATGCAAAATGGAAAATTGAAAATTGAAAATGGAAAATGGAAAATGAAATTTTAGTTTGGAAAATGAAAATTGAAAAATGAAAAATGGAAAACGAAAATTGCAAAATGAAAAATGGAAAATGAGAACTGAAAAATGGAAAATGGAAACTGGAAAACGAAAACTGGAATATGAAAAATGGAAAATGAAAAATGGATAATGGAAAATGAAAATTGCAAACTGAAAAATGGAAAATGGAAAAAGAAAATTGAAAAATTAAAAAAGGAAAATGCTAAATGAAAATTGAAACATGGAAAATAAAATTGAAAAATTAAAGATGGAAAATGGAAAATGAAAAATGAAAAACGAAAAATTAAAAATGAAAAATGAAATATGGAAAATGAAAAATTAAAAATGGAAAGTGGAAAATGAATAATGAAAATTTAAAATTAAAAATTAAATATGGAATATGGAAAATGAAATATGAAAAATGGAAAATGGAAAATGAAAAATGAAAAAGGAAAATTGAAAAATGGAAAATGAACATTGAAAAATGAAAAATTAAAATGAAATTTGAAAACTGAAAAATGGAATATGGAAAATGAAAAATTAAGATTTAAAAATGAGTAATGAAAGATGAAAAATGAATTGCCAAAAATTAGAAATTAACAATTAAAACTTAAAAATTAGAAATTAAAAATTAAAAATTAAAAATCAAAAACTAAAAAGTAAAAATTAAAAATTAAAAATTAAAAATTAAAAATTAAAAATTAAAAATTAAAAATTAAAAATTAAAAATTAAAAATTAAAAATTAAAAATTAAAAATTAAAAATTAAAAATTAAAAATTAAAAATTAAAAATTAAAAATTAAAAATTAGAAATTAAAAATTAAAAATTAAAAATTAAAAATTAAAAATTAAAAATAAAGAATTTAAAATTAAAATTTAAAAATTAAAATTAAAAATTAAAATTTTAAATTAAAAATTAAAAATTATAAATTAAAAATTTAAAATTAAAAATAAAAAATTAAAAATTAAAAATTAAAAATTAAAAATTAAAAATTAAAAATTAAAAATTAAAAATTAAAAATTAAAAATTAAAAATTAAAAATTAAAAATTAAAAATTAAAAATTAAAAATTAAAAATTAAAAATTAAAAATTAAAAATTAAAAATTAAAAATTAAAAATTAAAAATTAAAAATTAAAAATTAAAAATTAAAAATTAAAAATTAAAAATTAAAAATTAAAAATTAAAAATTAAAAATTAAAAATTAAAAATTAAAAATTAAAAATTAAAAATTAAAAATTAAAAATTAAAAATTAAAAATTAAAAATTAAAAATTAAAAATTAAAAATTAAAAATTAAAAATTAAAAATTAAAAATTAAAAATTAAAAATTAAAAATTAAAAATTAAAAATTAAAAATTAAAAATTAAAAATTAAAAATTAAAAATTAAAAATTAAAAATTAAAAATTAAAAATTAAAAATTAAAAATTAAAAATTAAAAATTAAAAATTAAAAATTAAAAATTAAAAATTAAGAATTAAAAATCAAAAATTAAAAATCAAAAAATAAAAATAAAAATTTTAAATTTAAAATTTAAAATTTAAAATTAAAAATGAAAAATAAAAATTAAAATCTAAAATCTAAAAATTAAAAATTCAAAATTAAAAATTCAAAATTAAAATTTAAAAATTAAAAATTAAAAATCGAAAAATAAAAATTAAAAATTAAAAATTAAAAATTAAAAATTAAAAATTAAAAATTAAAAATTAAAAATTAAAAATTAAAAATTAAAAATTAAAAATTAAAAAATAAAAATTAAAAATTAGAAATTAAAAATTATAAATTAAAAATTAAAAATTAAAAACTAAAAACTAAAAATTAAAAATTAAAAATTAAAAATTAAAAATTAAAAATTAAAAATTAAAAATTAAAATTAAAAATTAAAATTTAAAAATTAAAAATTAAAAATTAAAAATTAAAAATTAAAAATTAAAAATTAAAAATTAAAAATTAAAAATTAAAAATTAAAAATTAAAAATTAAAAATTAAAAATTAAAAATTAAAAATTAAAAATTAAAAATTAAAAATTAAAAATTAAAAATTAAAAATTAAAAATTAAAAATTAAAAATTAAAAATTAAAAATCAAAAATTAAAAATTAAAAATTAAAAATTAAAAATTAAAAATTAAAAATTAAAAATTAAAAATTAAAAATTAAAAATTAAAAATTAAAAATTAAAAATTAAAAATTAAAAATTAAAAATTAAAAATTAAAAAATAAAAATTAAAAATTAAAAATTAAAAATTAAAAATTAATAATTAAAAATTAAAAATTAAAAATTAAAAATTAAAAATTAACAATTAAAAATTAAAAATTAAAAATTAAAAATTAAAAATTAAAAATTAAAAATTAAAAATTAAAAATTAAAAATTAAAAATTAAAAATTAAAAATTAAAAATTAAAAATTAAAAATTAAAAATTAAAAATTAAAAATTAAAAATTAAAAATTAAAAATTAAAAATTAAAAATTAAAAATTAAAAATTAAAACTTAAAAATTAAAAATTAAAAATTAAAAATTAAAAATTAAAAATTAAAAATTAAAAATTAAAAATTAAAAATTAAAAATTAAAAATTAAAAATTAAAAATTAAAAATTAAAAATTAAAAATTAAAAATTAAAAATTAAAAATTAAAAATTAAAAATTAAAAATTAAAAATTAAAAATTAAAAATTAAAAATTAAAAATTAAAAATTAAAAATTAAAAATTAAAAATTAAAAATTAAAAATTAAAAATTAAAAATTAAAAATTAAAAATTAAAAATTAAAAATTAAAAATTAAAAATTAAAAATTAAAAATTAAAAATTAAAAATTAAAAATTAAAAACTAAAAATTAAAAATTAACAGTTAAAAATCAAAAAATAAAAATTAAAAATTAAAAATTAAAAAATAAAAATTAGAAATCAAAAATTAAAAATTAAAAACTAAAAATTAAAAATTAAAAATTAAAAATTAAAAATTAAAAATTAAAAATTAAAAATAAAAATTAAAAATTAAAAATTAAAAATTAAAAATTAAAAATTAAAAATTAAAAATTAAAAATTAAAAATTAAAAATTAAAAATTAAAAATTAAAAATTAAAAATTAAAAAATAAAAATTAAAAATTAAAAATTAAAAATTAAAAATTAAAAATTAAAAATTAAAAATTAAAAATTAAAAATTAAAAATTAAAAATTAAAAATTAAAAATTAAAAATTAAAAATTAAAAATTAAAAATTAAAAATTAAAAATTAAAAATTAAAAATTAAAAACTAAAAATTAAAAATTAAAAATTAAAAATTAAAAATTAAAAATTAAAAATTAAAAATTAAAAATTAAAAATTAAAAATTAAGAATTAAAAATTAAAAATTAAAAATTAAAAATTAAAAATTAAAAATTAAAAATTAAAAATTAAAAATCAAAAACTAAAAAGTAAAAATTAAAAATTAAAACTTAAAAATTAAAAATTAAAAATTAAAAATTAAAAATTAAAAATTAAAAATTAAAAATTAAAAATTAAAAATTAAAAATTAAAAATTAAAAATTAAAAATTAAAAATTAAAAATTAAAAATTAAAAATTAAAAATTAAAAATTAAAAATTAAAAATTAAAAATTAAAAATTAAAAATTAAAAATTAAAAATTAAAAATTAAAAATTAAAAATTAAAAATTAAAAATTAAAAATTAAAAATTAAAAATTAAAAATTAAAAATTAAAAATTAAAAATTAAAAATTAAAAATTAAAAATTAAAAAATAAAAATTAAAAATTAAAAATTAAAAATTAAAAATTAAAAATTAAAAATTAAAAATTAAAAATTAAAAATTAAAAATTAAAAATTAAAAATTAAAAATTAAAAATTAAAAATTAAAAATTAAAAATTAAAAATTAAAAATTAAAAATTAAAAATTAAAAATTAAAAATTAAAAATTAAAAATTAAAAATTAAAAATTAAAAATTAAAAACTAAAAATTAAAAATTAAAAGTTAAAAATCAAAAAATAAAAATTAAAAATTAAAAATTAAAAAATAAAAATTAGAAATCAAAAATTAAAAATTAAAAACTAAAAATTAAAAATTAAAAATTAAAAATTAAAAATAAAAATTAAAAATTAAAAATTAAAAATTAAAAATTAAAAATTAAAAATTAAAAATTAAAAATTAAAAATTAAAAATTAAAAATTAAAAATTAAAAATTAAAAATTAAAAATTAAAAATTAAAAATTAAAAATTAAAAATTAAAAATTAAAAATTAAAAATTAAAAATTAAAAATTAAAAATTAAAAATTAAAAATTAAAAATTAAAAATTAAAAATTAAAAATTAAAAATTAAAAATTAAAAATTAAAAATTAAAAATTAAAAATTAAAAATTAAAAATTAAAAATTAAAAATTAAAAATTAAAAATTAAAAATTAAAAATTAAAAATTAAAAATTAAAAATTAAAAATTAAAAATTAAAAATTAAAAATTAAAAATTAAAAATTAAAAATTAAAAATTAAAAATTAAAAATTAAAAATTAAGAATTAAAAATTAAAAATTAAAAATTAAAAATTAAAAATCAAAAACTAAAAAGTAAAAATTAAAAATTAAAAATTAAAAATTAAAAATTAAAAATTAAAAATTAAAAATTAAAAATTAAAAATTAAAAATTAAAAATTAAAAATTAAAAATTAAAAATTAAAAATTAAAAATTAAAAATTAAAAATTAAAAATTAAAAATTAAAAATTAAAAATTAAAAATTAAAAATTAAAAATTAAAAATTAAAAATTAAAAATTAAAAATTAAAAATTAAAAATTAAAAATTAAAAATTAAAAATTAAAAATTAAAAATTAAAAATTAAAAATTAAAAATTAAAAATTAAAAATTAAAAATTAAAAATTAAAAATTAAAAATTAAAAATTAAAAATTAAAAATTAAAAATTAAAAATTGAAAATTAAAAATTAAAAATTAAAAATTAAAAATTAATAATTAAAAATTAAAAATTAAAAATTAAAAATTAAAATTAAAAATTAAAAATTAAAAATTAAAAATTAAAAATTAAAAATTAAAAATTAAAAATTAAAAATTAAAAATTAAAAATTAAAAATTAAAAATTAAAAATTAAAAATTAAAAATTAAAAATTAAAAATTAAAAATTAAAAATTAAAAATTAAAAATTAGAAATTAAAAATTAAAAATAAAAAATTTAAAATTAAAATTTAAAAATTAAAATTAAAAATTAAAAATTTTAAATTAAAAATTTAAAATTAAAAATTAAAAATTATAAATTATAAATTATAAATTAAAAATTAAAAATAAAAAATTAAAAATTAAAAATTAAAAATAAAAAATTAAAAATTAAAAACTAAAAATTAAAAATTAAAAATTAAAAATTAAAAATTAAAAATTAAAAATTAAAAATTAAAAATTAAAAATTAAAAATTAAAAATTAAAAATTAAAAATTAAAAATTAAAAATTAAAAATTAAAAATTAAAAATTAAAAATTAAAAATTAAAACTTAAAAATTAAAAATTAAAAAATAAAAATTAGAAATCAAAAATTAAAAATTAAAAACTAAAAATTAAAAATTAAAAGTTAAAAATTAAAAATTAAAAATTAAAAATTAAAAATTAAAAATTAAAGATTAAAAATTAAAAATTAAAAATTAAAAATTAAAAATTAAAAATTAAAAATTAAAATTTAAAAATTAAAATTTAAAAATTAAAAATTAAAAATTAAAAATTAAAAATTAAAAATTAAAAATTAAAAATTAAAAATTAAAAATTAAAAATTAAAAATTAAAAATTAAAAATTAAAAATTAAAAATTAAAAATTAAAAATTAAAAATTAAAAATTAAAAATTAAAAATTAAAAATTAAAAATTAAAAATTAAAAATTAAAAATTAAAAATTAAAAATTAAAAATTAAAAATTAAAAATTAAAAATTAAAAATTAAAAATCAAAAATAAAAAAGTAAAAATTAAAAATTAAAAATTAAAAATTAAAAATTAAAAATTAAAAATTAAAAATTAAAAATTAAAAATTAAAAATTAAAAATTAAAAATTAAAAATTAAAAATTAAAAATTAAAAATTAAAAATTAAAAATTAAAAATTAAAAATTAAAAATTAAAAATTAAAAATTAAAAATTAAAAATTAAAAATAAAGAATTTAAAATTAAAATTTAAAAATTAAAATTAAAAATTAAAATTTTAAATTAAAAATTAAAAATTATAAATTAAAAATTTAAAATTAAAAATTAAAAATTAAAAATTAAAAATTAAAAATTAAAAATTAAAAATTAAAAATTAAAAATTAAAAATTAAAAATTAAAAATTAAAAATTAAAAATTAAAAATTAAAAATTAAAAATTAAAAATTAAAAATTAAAAATTAAAAATTAAAAATTAAAAATTAAAAAGTAAAAATTAAAAATTAAAAATTAAAAACTAAAAATTGAAAATTAAAAATTCAAAATTAAAAATCAAAAATTAAAAATAAAATGAAAAATTAAAAATTAAAAATTAAAAATTTAAAATTAAAAAGTAAAAATTAAAAATTAAAAATTAAAAATTAAAAATTAAAAATTAAAAATTAAAAATTAAAAATTAAAAATTAAAAATTAAAAATTAAAAATTAAAAATTAAAAATTAAATATTAAAAATTAAAAATTAAAAATTAAAAATCAAGAATTAATAATTAAATATTTAAAGTTTAAATTTCTATATTTAGTTTCTTACCTGTTATTATTATGGTTTTTTTTTATATATTAAATGTAATGCAGATAAAATTAAAAAACAATTCACATAAAAATATTTTAAAATTAGCTTATTTTTAATAATAATGCTTTTTAGGCAAGAATCATTTGAATTTTGGTATTCGGAATTAATGTTTCAGTATCGGCAAAAGTTTAAAAGTGGTAGCCGTACTCAACATTGGGTGTAATATAGAGTTTAAGAATCAGATGGAGGGTATCAAAAAATTCGGCACAGCCGAATTTAACACTCTTACCTGTTTTTTTAATTGTGTTAAAGTCATAAATTTTTTTGTCACCCGCATGACTGATCTCGAGGTTTTTAATTGAAAATCATATGATGAAATGTTATTATCTTAATTTCCGATGAACATAATAATTTCAATATACTCTTTTCTTGCATAAAGTCAAGACAAATTAATTTCGTCTAAATCGGCTTTGTGAACATCATTGACTAATTCATCTTCATCACCTCTAGTCATTTGAACTAAATCAGGTTTTTACGCAGTGTCCTAATTTTAATTAAGGTTAAATTAATTTAAAAAAAAAAAAAAGACGAAACAATAATTTTAAAGAAATGGAATGGATGTATATAAAAACATGAAGTGTATACGAATCCAGTCAGCATTTTATAGAAATTATTGATCATATTTGAGTTTTTTTGACTCCTTAGCGCGCTTAAAACTGTCAAAAGATTCTTTTGTCGGGAGAAAATATCCTATTCGCGATTCTTCTGGAAGAGTGTTTTATTGCCCGCTTTTCTAATCAATTTCGCATCATTTTCTAGCCATTTTTATCATTTCCGAGTCATTTTTCAGTCGTATTTCTAACTATCGGTTTCTTTTTAACCAGTCTTTTCAATTGTTTGGATGATATTACCGTTTTTATCTAAATTTATTTACTTTTAAATTTATTCACTTTTCACGTTTAAATTTGTTCACTTGTATTTAAATAGCTGAACTTTACACCACGATTTGATTGCTTCAAAGTTAGTAAAAAGTTGTTCAGTTATAAACAAGAGCAACGAATAACAAACACTTTTTCATTCTCCAGCTGCGTCATATAATATTGCAAATTAGTGAAAAGACTGTCACATTTCAATCGCCTCCATGATCTATTTGAGATTGCTGTACTTTATGTTATTGTATTTTCAACAAATCACTTTTTAAGCGTAAACATGAATCATTTCGAGTGTTTTTTTAAGCTCACATGAGATGTATCAATTTTTAATCATCGAAGATGCTTGAAGAAGACTCAGTAAGGTGATTTTTGGTTAAATAATCTTCCAAATGTTGGGTGGGTATGTATAATGTGAGGCATGTATGATGCCTGTCTGAAAACTGGAATTAATTTCCATTGGCAAAGTATTTGGGAACGTAATAAAAACAAGAAATTAAAATAAAACTAATGATGGCCAAATTGCGATACTTGAACATTCACGGTTAATTCATATGTATATAGATACATATATGTATAAATATGAATGTACATAAATCGTTGCTACATATTTGTGAACAAATGAGTTATCGAAATGTCTTTATATGTATGGACTACATAATAAACCTATTTTTTTTTATGTAAGTTTTACTATTTTTTTTCAATTGAAATTAATAAATACTTAAAAAACATCCCTTGTCTCAGTTACATAAACATATACATAAGTATGTATTCTGAGGTGTAATGTTAAGTACTAAATGTCGGCTTTATAAACTCGAATTTTAATAGGACAACATTTGTTGAAATAATAATTTTTGGTGCTAAATAAGTTGCGAGAAAAATTTTGTCAGTATGAGTTATACAGAAACCATTCCAACTGACTGATAATTGTTAAACATTAAAATAACATACAGTTAATTTCGAATAAACATAATTTTTAAATCATTGTACCTAAATGCTATTTTTGATTTTTCGATAATAACTTTTTATGCCCTACACATCACTTTGCAGAAGTTATAATCAGTTTGGCATTCCATTTGTAATAATTAAAAAAAAAAAATACATACATATATATTCATATATTCTTAATCGGTATAACAAGCAGAGTTGTATATCCGTCCGTGGAAACTACATATAATCAGCTGGCTTTCTCAGTTTTGGTGAAAATATTTGAGGTACGTGGCGGGTGCGCGACGCATTGCATGAAAAGATATTGTATTAATAAAATATATAAAGTTTTTATTGGAATATGAAATTTCTTGATACCGCAGGGATGTTGTTTGTTGAACGAGGTAAAACGAAAAGGGTAGAGTTCTTTTGCTATTTTTTCTAAGAAGCTAACAAGGTTACTTTTTTTTTACAGAAATTGTTCTGGTTATTGAATATCTTAACAAAAGACAGGGTGCCACATCACTCCTCGCGCTGGAAATGGTCACCTGAACCTGACTGGAAGTCTTACGCGTCAACCACTGGTTGTGTTTTTCGAAGCAGCTTCCGGAGTGAGTTTGAGATCAGCAAGAAGTTTTGTAATGGATACTTCGTCCTTGGTTGTATGATTCATACTGGGTGATGGAAATGTTTGCGATTGTTGTTGTGTTGTTGATATTGGAGCAGAAACATCTGACGTTGCGTAAAAAAATGTCTTTAGCCGATCGAAGCTAACGTTGCAATTGCGACCACGAATTTTAATTGTAAAATAGTTGGAGTGCCGTCTCAAAACCAAATACGGACCATCGTATGGATGAGTCAGAGATGGTTTGATGGAGTCTCTCTGACAAAGACGTGCGTAGATGAATTAAGATCTTTTGAAATGAATGGCTGGTTACTTGAATGATAAGTGGTTTGACGTTGACACTGCAAACAGTTTTTAACGAAATTGGTGGTGTCTTTCTTAATTCCAGGCCAACAAAATCTTGCTGTCGCCAATTTTGTCGTAGCACGGCAACAAGGATGATACAAATTATGAATTGTCGTTAATTTTTGATGTCGAAATTCCTTAGGGATGTAAGGACGGACTCGAGACATTGACGTATCGTAGACTAACTGTTCGTTACAACCTAGGACGGATAAATTTTTAAGAATTAGGAATTCGTTTGCGTATCTGAGTTTTGCATCAGCTTAAAATCATTTTTTTGAGCGGCTGCCATGCTCGTATATTTCGTATTTTGAATGATGGATTGTATCCTGGAAAGACCATCGGCTGGAGCATTCTGCAAACCAGGCGTGTGGCGAATGTCGGTCGTAAAGTCGAGTTGGCGTATTCGGCGTGGGGAAGCTTTTTCCATCTTTTGATTGAATGCGAAAATAAGAGGTCGGTGATCGGTTACTATTCTATATTTACGACCCTCTATTGCGTAGCGAAAATTGCAAACTGCGAGGTAGATTGCTGCTAGGTCGTAGGTTGAATATTTCTGTTGAGTTGGCGTGAGCTGTTTCGAGTAAAAGGCGAGTTGGCTGCAAATCACCGTCTACTAACAGGTGCATAACGGCTCCAAAGTAGTATCAGATGGTCCACGTAAATTGACAGTTCTGCGTTGCCGTGAGGATGAAATACCAATGTTGCGTTAGCCAATTCGGTTTTGCATCGATTAAATGCCGTTTCGGCAACTGATGTCCATACCAGCGGTGTAAGGTCGTTCTTCTTATTATACTGCTTGATATGACGTTGCGTGCGACAAAAACTTCCTGTAAAAATTTACAATCCCGATAAACCTTTTAAGCTCTTGCGCAGTTTTTGGCAACGGAAAGTTTTTTATTGCGTCAACTTTTTCTGGTAAAGGTCGGATGCCGTCAGCGTTTACGATATGTCCCAAAAATTTTAATTCGCGCTTGCGGAATTCGCAGTTGGAATAGTTTATCGCCAGAGAGTTTCCACGAAGTCGTTGAAATACTATAGGAAGGTCACGACGATGTTGATCTAAAGTTGTTGATGCAACGAAAATGCCATCAATATACGGGAACACAAAATCGACTCCACGAAACACCTCGTTGATTAAGCTTTGAAACGTCTGGGCGGCTTTACATAAACCAAAGTCATGATTCTGAATTCGAACAAGCCAAAAGGCGTACTTATGGCTGTTTTCGGTATGTCCTCTGGCCGTATCGGTATTTGATAAAGCGCTTTTCGTAGGTCTATCTTTGAAAAAATTCGCTTACCTCTCAAGTTTACCGTAAAATCCAATAAGTATGGCAAAGGGTATCGGTCAGGCAATGTTTGCGCATTTAAGGCCCAATAATCCCCGCATGGTCTCCATGTTCCATCGCTTTTCTTCACTAGGTGCAACGGGCTAGACCAGTTGCTCTTTGATGGCTGGAAAATAACGCTTTTGATGAGGAAGTCGAATTCTTCTAATGGATGGCGTTGGCCGGTGTTGTTATCGATAAGTCTATTACGCTTAAGATCAATTTGTAAATCATAATATTTGATCAAATCGGAGCCGATGATTGGTGTCGTTACGTCGCCGATTGCAAACGACCAGTAAAAATCTTTATGAAGTCCAAGATCCAATTGATTCATTTTTCACCAATGACCTTGATAGGTGATCCATTGGCAGCATACACGAGGATGGCGGTTGGGCGGACATGAAAAGGCAAGATTGAAACATCGGCACCACTGTCGACTAGAAAAAACTTTTGTGTGAATTTATTTAACTTGTAGGTGAAATATAAAAAAAAAAAAATATTTGAGCTTTCGTAGACGAACTTTCACCAGAATTCTCCATAGGCCTAGATAGTCAATTGGCTCCGCCGGAACTGACTGCTTTTACTTGCCGCAGTTTACGGCTGCAAGGACTTCGACAATTTTGTGCCTCACGGCCATATTTGCGATGATACAAACACTCGTCAGAATTCACAACGTTGCTCTTGTCGCGTTTTTGCGATCGTTGACGTGCATCATTTGGTCTGTGAAATCGAGAACGTTAGCGAATATTGAGTTGATCGAATTTCTTACCTAGTTCGACTATTGCTACGCGGAGATCGTTTAATTCACTAGATGACTGTTTTCGAATTTGGCTGACATGATCAGGTGATATGGCATCGACTACGGAGGCGGCCGGCTTATGGAAGAGCTGAAATAACCTCGGAAAGTTGTGCAATTACGTTTGGGTTCAACGCTGCAAGTACAGTTACTGCCTTTTTCTTATCTGAGGGTATACCCGATGCTGCAAACCAAAAATCCATCATTGTAAACCAAGCCTCGATGTTGGTGTTGCACATTTGTGGAAAAGGCAAACTGGCGTAAACTGCAGAAATGCTACTATTTGCAGGAGGTACAACATCAGCAGTTTCCTCGTTATTTGCCATGATTTCTGAAGTCGCGGACGACAAACCTCTATCGTTCATTCGATGTTAAAAAACAAAAACAAAATGTCTGCAATTTTCAGCATTTAAAATTATTAAGTAAATTATTAAGTAAAGCGCTTTGTATTACTGCTCTTGATGAAAAATTTTGTCGAAAAAAAATCAAGGCGTCTATATAAATTTGGTTTATACACGCGTTCTAGAATTATGAAAAAAATATTGGTCCTCTTTTTTGACGTCGGGGTCAAAGTTGAAGTGAAGTTTGGGGATTATTAAATGAAAAGATATTTTATTAATAAAAGATATAAAGTTTTAATTGTAATATGAAATTTCTTGACACCGCAGCGATGATGTTTGTTGAACGAGGTACAACGAAAAGGGTAGAGTTCTTTTTCTATTTTTTCTAAGTAGCTAACAAGGTTGCTTTTTACACAAATTGTTCTCGTTATTGAATATCTTGACAAAAGAGAGGGTGCCACAAATATATAGAAGAATTTTTTGCCTCTTTCCGATGACCGAAATTTCAAGTTTTTTCCAGTACCACACTTTGAGGGACAAAATTGAAAGTTATCAATGAAATTAAAAGTGACGTTAAAAAACGCAAATCAAAGGATCTAGTGTACATGATATTTCTGACGACGAACAATGTAAACAATTTGAAGAAGTTTTCTATACAATAGAGTATGGCAGAACAACTTTCGCTTACATCATTGACATATTTAGCTTCGAGGAAGTTGTGAAAGACTTTGGCATGTCCAGGTATGAAAGTGGAAAAAAATGTGTTTTCTGATACAAAAATAACTGGCAATTTCTAATACAGTCTGTTGGGTTCGCCAACAATTTTGAAAGCTATATAGTCAATGATGAAAATTTCAATGCGGTACCAATATCGAAAGAATTTAAGCAATTGCTCATTTTTTATATCGATCACGACGAACATGTAAGTGATAGTTGTGATGATTGTTTATTATACACGAATTAAAAATACACTAGACCATCAGTAAACAGAAAATGATCAAGGGTACAATAACGCCATAATGGATATATTTCACTTCATCTATTGAAATAAAGCCATTTTGCAGCGACAGACCAAAGCCTCTGGTAGGAATCGAAACCACGACTCCCGCATGATAGGCGAGCGCGATACCTACTCACCTACCGGGGCGCTTAAAATCAAAAAATCTTATTTTCTTTTTATAATTTACTAGATGTAACCCGCTGTGCTTTGCTAACCCATCCCCTCTTCCCTCCCCGCATCGTAATGAAAGGCCTTACGCAAACTCCCAAGGCTCTCACTATTACAGTACTACAGTATATGGCATTTATTATTTACTTTTTATGGGTGTACCACGCCCCTTTGTCCGATCCCGCCCACATTTTGTCTGACTATTCACGTTAATAATGGATGACCAAAGACAAATTTACAAATATGTCTCTGTCATAGTACTCGAGATATATGATATTGAGAAATTACTTTGTATGAGAGGTACCACGCCCACTATCCGATTCCGCCTATTTCAGGCAGAGCTACTAACATTAATAATACGTGACCTCACACAAATTTGCAAAGCTCTTCCTATCACAGTACTCAATATTTATGATATTAAAAATTTATATATAAATCACATTCTCATCAAATTGCGTTTATTTATGTAACAATTTTTATGTTCGCAATTCTTAAGTATCATTTGAGGTTTTCTAAAATCCATTGAATTTAAATTAATATTTCTGTAGTCCGATTCTGTAAATATCAACGATCCGATAATCGCAAAATATATCGACAGCTATTGTTGTTTGCACTAAGGAATAAGTGATTCACTTTATTAATTATTTATTATTTAAATTGTAAATGAGTGGCATCTCTGTCAAAATAAGCGAAAAACACAAAGAAGAATAGAAAAAAACCAATTACTTCGTGTTTGACAGGATGGTTTTATGTTTATGTTTAATATCTTTATTTTTTTTACTAATATTTCTGTTTATTTATTTGAAAATGAAATAATGAATTGAATATGCTATTTAATTTTTTTATTTATATAAAAAAGTTTTTTTAATAACAGCAAAATATTTTCAATATTTTATGATTTTTATTTATGTATGACGACATATCAACCTAAAAATTTAAGTTTTTGTCAATTGAATAAACAACACAAAAATGGTTGTCGTTTAGATAACAACAACAGCTGACTTTAACAATAGCGAATATCGTTTAAAAATTTTACTGATAATTTTGCTATTTCCTTTTTTAACGATTCGACTATCGTATTTTTTTTAAATGTAAACATTTTTTAAATGTAAACATATTTGGTGTTTTTTTTTGGAATTTCAATTTGTGTTTAACGAATAAAATTTATATATTAAAGATGCAATTGATGTCTTCTAAATTTAAAATTATTATTTCCGACCTTTTGATATGATTTTCTGAAATTCAATTAATATTTTCCAATTTATAATTTGAAATTTTAATTCCAGTTTTTAGAATTGATATTTTCTAAAATTTGAATGGAAAATTTAAAAAGTGCAATTTTGTATTTATGTGAATAATAGTGCTTTAATAATTATAAACAATTTTTAAAAATTAGATGTAATCGCAATCAGATATTTTTTAGGTAAAGCAGAATAATAATTCTATATAACTATGTAGAACTGTTTTGAAAGCAAAAAACTCATTGATGAACTCGGTAACTCTATTTTGTGAAGACAACAAATAGTTAATATGCCAAACTTATGTTCATATTTGTAAAAGAATAATGAAAAAACGTATGAAATAAAAGACCAGCCCGTGTATACTCTTAACATTGTTCTGTATGATATCTAGTCGAAAATATTGACATTCATGTTAAAATAGAAATAACTATTGCAAAGCTAATTAGAGCAAAAATTGTGGCGCCATCTACTGTGGCATAGTCACGCTGAGCAAAATGAAGTAACACTCTGTTAATTCAAAAGAAATGTATTTTCCCCACAACAAAATATTGCAGAATTTTATGTAAATAAAATAATATACCGATATATTTCTAACATGCAGTTATTATGGATATACATATATAGAATTTATGTATATTATTTGTAATATTTAATATGTGTATGTATGTAGATGTAAATACTACACACAAAAAATACAACATCAAACGTTATTTTTGTGGTTTTCTCTTTAAATAAATTAATACATAAAATTTTTTTTTGCTAAATATACATTGTTTTTTTTTTTTAATAACAACTACGTATTTTAGCATTATTTGCTTTACATGCTGGTGAATTTTTACTCCCTTTATATTAACTCGTGCCTGCCAATCGATCTGAAACTTTGCAGGCAGGCTCGTGGGGATGACAGAAATGATCTAGTAAATTTTTTTAGTGATGCCAAAACAATGGAAACTTTTAAATTTTTCTACCAGAGTTGATAAAAAAAATGTACAAAGGGTTAGTTTTAATTATATTTTTACCACAACGACCACAAAAACAACAAGTCCAGCAACGACAACAATACAACATTTAGAATAACAACAAGAACAATATAGAAATATCATATTTTTCATTTTTTTTTTACTTTTTCAGAGATTTCCCTGGACCTGTTCCACCGATCTTAATGATTTTTGAAATAGAAATCTTCCCAGGAGTTTGGTGAATCAGTCTCACTAAAAATGATGACCCCAGCTTTCCTATTGAGGGCGTGATCGTGACAAGAACAACATAGAAAATTATATTTTTTCAAGACTTTTTTAGTTCTTCATTCAAATCTCGGGCCCTAATCAACCGATTTGGACGGTTTTAAACAGCAAACTTGTAAGGATGTCAGTGAATCATTTTTTATATCAACGAGCACCCTAGCTGCCCGATTGATGCCGTGATCGTGATTTCCACAGACGTACAGACGGACATCGCTATATCAACTCCGGTTGTTATAAGGATCACAAATATATATATTTTATGGGGTCCAAATTTGTTTTTCTAATTATTACAAACGGAATGACAAACTTATATATACCCTCTGCACACTGGAGTGGAGGGTATAACAAGTATGCACTGATTCGAAGCGACTTTCATTGCCGAAAAAATTGATGTCTACATTTTATATGCTTAAAATATATTAGTAGCCTGACATGCTGGAATAATTCTGCTTAATTGAGAAACCACCTTTAGATCTAGCTAAACAAACAAAAGTTTAAATTTTTTAGCCCTGTCAACGTAGAATGTATATAATTATCTGATAATGGTATATCTCAAACTTCTTACATGAATCCAATTAAATCGAGTTTAAATTTGTTAAGTTTATTTTTCTGACATTTTCATTTGGTCGATTTACCTAAGTTAAAAGCTTTCTCAACCTGCAGAACAATTTTCTTCACTGTTGCAATATTTCCAAATGTTAGGTGATATCAGATGGTGAATCCTAATCTCGCAGCAGAGATTTTCTAACAGGTCAGGATTTTGAGCTATTCTCAATTAATGTGCAAAGGGAACAGTTATTCAGCACTTTCAGATGAAAATATTTTCGAATCGCGTTAATACTTAGTCATTAATTTGGCGAACATATTTGGATTTCTCATACAATGATATGAGTAATATTAAATGAAATTTATTGAAGAAATCAGAAAGATGCATTTTCGTAGAGTATATCATGAGGAATTCGAATCTATTGGCCTAATTAACGAATATCATCGCGTTTTCGCAAATTTTGTCTGCCTGTGTTAATGGTAAAAGTTTCTCGATTATTACCCTAGTTTTTATACCCTGTACCGGGGGTGGCCAACAGTTATTATTGTCTTCAAAATTAAAGTCGGTCTAGACTGACTATCCAATAGCCTATAGAAAATAAGCAAAACTTAAATTTCAGTGGCATCGTTATGAATTTGTTGCCCTCATAAATGAAATAGTTTATAACAGATGCTATTTATATAGGAGGAATAGGTCAAAAAAAAAGAACGAAAAAAATTATGCAATATTTTTGTTTTTGATACATTTAAGTGAATAATCGGAAAGCACCAATTTATGATTATATTTTTGAATGAACAAATATAAAAAACCATTTTTTGACTTAAATTGAATGAAATCGATATATGTAGGTCGTATAGGGGTACCCCACATGATTTTCAACGCCGAATATTTTGGGCTATTTTAAATATGGGAAAGTCAAATATTCGTCGAATTGTGCAATAATTTCGTCAATTTTCCCAAAAAACGTGAAAAAAATCCATAAAAATTTACGAAAACGCCCCCTGGCGGCTGTTAAAAATAAAAATAAATGTGAAAAATGGATTTCCCTACCCAAAAAACCCCGGTATACACATTTTCAATTTTTACATTGGAATGAGTATTATGGAAAATATCATGAAAATATATATATCGAAATTTTGGCAGGCTCGAAAATGATTTTAGAGGTACGGTTCCTTGAGCAAATATAGTTGGTATGGCCCATAGTACCAGAATCGCGATGAACCCATGGAGATTTTTTCGGCCCCCTACAATTTGACCGACCCTAATATCTATAATATTAGTAGGATAGGCGATTCCTTGTTACCATGTTTTGTTCTACCGTTTTAACCCGATTTTGACCAAACGTATATTATTTACACAGTAATTCTTTTTAACCGTTTTGCAGATTTACAGATTTTAAAATTTTTTCCTTTATTTTGAGTAAATTGCATTTAAAGTTGCTACTAACACATACATAAAATTATACATATGCTATGTGTGTTTTATTAAATTTGTTAATGTGTTTGTTAATGAGTTTGTTATCTTCATTCACAATAATAATAAACATTAAATGTGTTGGTTTGTGAATTGGCTAAGTTGAAAAATAAAGCTGCCTAGAAATTGCACTCGAACTTCGAGCGCTGGAATCTGCTAGTATATATTAATACTAATATTTGCTCGAATATACATATGTAGATATTAGTTTCTGGATATATAAACATCAGAAAGAATTAAAAAGAATTTGAATTTCAAAATTATTATTTTATTTTGTAGTACGAGTATTTGATAGACTTCATACCCATAGACTCAAAAAGAGACTTTGAGTCGATGGGTATATCAATGTTGGGTCTAGGTGAGATACTTTTTTAGTTACAAATATCACCCTGACCACATAGTATTAGGGTAAACATAATTATTAACTTATACCAAGCAAAAGGAAATACAAATTAATAACAATTTATATAAAATGGAGTTCTGTATGTTTGTTTGTACTTTTGTTTTGGTTTGTAGGAGACTGATCAGACTGATCGTCTTGAAATTTTTAAAGTAGGTAACTGCCTATCCGGAAGGAAAAATAGGCTATACTTTTTTTGGATTTTTTAAAGTGGGAGTAGCACCTCCCATACAAAGTGGATTTTTAACGTCTAATTTTAACATATAATATCTGGAGTACCATGACAGAAAGAATTCTGAAACTATGTACATGTACATTAGAGCGACTTACTCTGTATGGAGAGAAAAAAAGAAAGAAAAGTGCCTTCCTAGAAATGTACTTTGGTTTGTTTTATAATAACCCCAAAATATGTCTGGTCCAGTGTTAACCCCTTGCGAGCTGGATCGTTAAACAAAGGTATATTTTTTAGTTTTTTTTTTACTATATTTCCATTTTCTTTTTTCCAGAAATATGTGATACCCACATTTAGGTTTTTTCGAGACGGTATATTTAACATCTTACGGCCCTTTCTTCCAACTTGGAATTATAGGAATCAATATATGTATATATATATATATATATATTACATCTCCAAGATATCAAAATAATCAAAAATCCCTAAATTCAAAAATCGCCAAAATCAAAAATCGGAAAAATCGAATAAAAACAAGTAAGAGTGTTAAATTCGGCTGTAGTAGATAAGATATAGGAGAACAAGGAATTTTTCATTTTCGCCCCCGTTAGATGGCGCTGTTTGGTTGAGGTCCCTAGCGGGTCTTGCCCGAAAAATTTTTTTGTATATAAGATATAGGAGAACCAGGAATTTTTCATTTTCGCTTCCGTTAGATGGCGCTGTTTCGTTGAGGTCTATAGGAGAACCAGGTTTATAGGAGAACCTGGAATTTTTCATTTTTGCCCCCGTTAGATGGCGCTGTTTGGTTGAGGTCTATAGGAGAACCAGGTTTATAGGAGAACCAGTAATTTTTAATTTTCGCCCCCGTTAGATGGCGCTGTTTGGTTGAGGTCTATAGGAGAACCAGGTTTATAGGAGAACCAGGAATTTTTCATTTTTGCCGCCGTTAGATGGCGCAAAGTTGACTAACTTTTAACTATAACATTGAATAACTTTTTACTATGTTATGTGTAGTGAAGACAGATTAAATTATTTCTAATCAACTAAAAAGTACTTTCTAAAATCTCCGTGCGCCTGATACATAAAATATATATATATAAAAATTTACCACACAATTACCAAAACACCTGAATCAAAACTAAACATGATTGAAACAAATCGACAGTTTGTAAACAATAAAACAAATAGAAACATTAATGTGGTCACTTATCAGTAAACATGTTTGAAAATTTTATATATAGGTTTTTACTCTCAAATTCACACTTTTTCCGTTCAATTTAAATTTTTTAAAAATCAAACTCAATTTTTTTCGAAGCAACTTCAATTTTATTCGGAACAAATTAAATTATTTTCGACACATATTCATTATACCCTATACCACTATGTGGTTTGGGTATAATGACTTTGTGCTGCTGTTTGTAACAACCAAAAATATTTGACCTAGACCCATCTTTAATTATACCGATCGAATCAGAATTACTTTTTGAGTTGATTTAACAATGTCCGTCCGTCCGTCCGTCTGTGTGTCCATGTAAAACTTTTAATCAAACTGCAGGTCGCAAATATGAATATATTTTGATGAAATTTGGTATATAGGCTTTCATCGGCCATGGGATGAAGGCTATTGAAATTGGTGAGAATCGGTCCATGTTCAGACCTAGCCCCCATACAAATTACCCCTATGAAATCGACATAAATTGCCATAAGATCCAAATTGTCATATAGATCTCACTCAAATTGGGTCTGTATGCGTTCATTACATCCATTACTGAGTAGTCCAAAAATGATACCTTTGGCCCCATATAGACTGCTTCCCGATCTTCACTTAAATCTATTAAATACAAAAATATTACACTGATTCTTCTCAAATTTTGTTTGTATGTATTTTTGCAAAATACAAGAGACTTTACCAAACATGATCAGGATTGGTCAATTTTTGGACCTAGTCCCCATATAGATATAGCATCCGATATGAACTTTTTCATATCTGCAGCCAAAAAAATTAATAAAAATCCCACTCAAATTTGGTTTTTGCTTATTTTCTATGTCCAGTTAGTTGGGCCTAAGAGATAGGGTTTCTAAACGCATGGTATAGGGTATCGTATAGTCGGTCTAGACCGACTATAATTTTCTTACTTGTATTTTTTTATTTTAAATTCAATTTTTTTTTTTAGAATTAAATTTTATTTTTTTCAAATTCAATTTTTTCACTTCAAATTAATTTTTCCACGAATTCAATATGTAAAGATTTAAAAACCTGTTTTTTTTCTTTTATTCGTGATTCCTTTTCTATTATTGTGTTATTTATAATACTGGAAAATATTTTCGCAAAAAAATGAATATGTGTCGAAAATAATTTAATTTGTTCCGAATAAAATTGAAGTTGCTTCGAAAAAAATTGAGTTTGATTTTTAAAAAATTTAAATTGAACGGAAAAAGTGTGAATTTGAGAGTAAAAACCTAGATAAACATTAGTGTTTTAACATAATCATAAAATCTTTATAAAAAGGCATAGTTTTGGAAAATGTTAAGCCTGGTTGATAAATCATAAATAGATTTGATTAAAATTAAAATAAATAACAACACTTTTTAAAAATACGTTACTTATTGGAAATTGGGTACCTTTTTCCTAGGTTAGGTGTAGTGAAGACAGATTAAATTATTGTTTATCATAACTACGGATAGATTAACCAAAATAATATTAGGGAAAAATAGTTTCATTTCGTTCAGTAGTCAACTACACGGGAAACTATTATATATAAATTTTGATCGAAATAAAAAAATAAAAAAAAAAAAAAATTAAAACTGGAAAACATGGAATTTTTTAAGTGCTCGCTCTGCACCATTTTCTATGAGGATGAATCAGAATTGCTCAAACACATGGAAAATAGTTTGGAGTGTAAGGAAAACACTCCCAGCGTAGAATGTGTTTACTTCAGTAAATACATACCGGGTGTAACCAACTACTTAATACACACAACAAACTGTTTTATTGAAAATGAGATAGAGCGAATCTCTACTCCTGATGTCTGTTCATATGCTGTTCCTTAGCGGAGAATTGATTGATGAAATACCCAACAACCAAATGGGTTTCTGGAATACAGAGGATTGGATTCCTGAGACACCTGAAACACCACCACCACCACCTCAAATCACATATAATTTATGGAACTCACAAGATGACTTATTATTAGTACAAGCCTACCGTCAAAATGAAAGTTTGATAAACAATATATATAGAAACTCTATATAAAAATATTTATAAATTTTAATTTTTTTTTGTAAATATAAGATTATAATTTTAGATATATATATAATATCAGTGGTTGCCATCGAGAGAATTGAGTTAGTAATAGTGTTTATGAGCATGTGTTAGTTGTACTACACTGATCGAAATCCATGGACGTAACACAATGCCGATATTAAATGGGTTTGTGTAGATTTTGTATGAATGTTTATATGAATGCATAAAAGGGAAAATGTTGAGCTCACGAAGAATATGGTAAAATTGTAAATATATTTTGTTGTTTTAAAATAATAAATCTTACATTCTGAAAATGTAAAACAAAATGTGAAGAACATTTAATCACTTTTATCCATAAGTTCGAAGTTTATTAAATCAAATAAGTAATAATAAGTAATTCATTTCTTTAAAAAACAAAAAACAAATAAATAAAAAAATAGCATAACTTAAAAAGATAAGAAATTTCAAAGGTTATTAAGTGTTATGTTACCAAAAACTAAAAAACTTACCAGCCTGCAGTAACTGGATATTTTTTAAAATTAAAAAAAAAAACTGCATAAAAGACAGCTACAATGTTGTCAAATGGAGGCGACGTATGTTATTTATAGAAAATGTTTAATTTATAGTTTATCAAGTCTTCGAAATTTTCTCAACACTTTTGGGGGGCTACCGCGTAACTCGATTCGAAAAAGAAAATGTACGAGTACGAACAAATACTACTGCGTAATACGATTTTCGTACTTATTTTTCGAATGAAAAAAATCCTTTTCGTATGTACAACTCTGTACTACGAAGATGAACGGTATTTACGTAAAAAACATTTGAAAATTCTACGAAAGCTAATTTGGTAGTGACAAAACGAAAAATGTAAGTATTTTCACAATTATAAAATATTTAAAAAGTAAATAACCTATATAATTTGATTCTACTTATAAAGGAATACTCCAAAAAGAAATTTATATACAAATAAACAGTAATACGAAGCAATAGTTGACTTTATGGTGAAGCATCCAGATTTGGCAAAAGGTCATCTTAAAGTTCCAGATGCTAAAAACAAGTCTAACAATTTGTGGAAACGTTTGAATTCCGACTTAAATATTTTGGGACCACCAGAACGTGATGTTCCTGGATGGAAAAAAGTAAGTTTGTTTTTATATATTTATATATTTTAATAATAGATCTATGATATTTTTCATAAGGTTTGGTGAGATTATTATGAGACTCATGTCAAAGCTAAATGCCGTCGGAACCGAAGCAGTATTTCTGGAACCGGTGGAGGACCAAGCAAATACTGCTCCCTCACTCCACTAGAACAGCAGACATGTAATCTGCTCTCAATTGAGGAGGCAGTTAGTGGAAGGAGTAGTACCTTAGAGTTTGGGGCCGCATCTTTACTAAATACAGTGCCATCAAACAGTGAAAATTGCTCTCCTGAAAACCATATTGAAAATGAGCTGAATGATAACGACATGAATTCTGATTTATCCACTCAGGAGGAGTATAGTGAAAAATCCGCTCCATATCGACCAAAAAGAAATGTTTTTAGCAAGGATGCCCTTCTGAAAAAACAGGTAGAAAACCAAATGAAATACCATGAAAATTCCACAATAATTTTAACGGAGATAAATCAAAATCTTGCTGGTGTTCAAAAATATTTGAGAAGAAGTCATGATATTCAAGATCGAAGATACAATCTTGAATTGAAAAAATTTGAACTAAAAAAAGAAAAACTACAACTTAAAAAAGAAATTTTTGATTTTAAAAAACGAATAGAGTTAGAGAAATCTAAAAGAAAATTAGAACAATTAGAATTGAAGAAAAGCATTTTAAATATTGAGTTGGAAAAACATCGTCTTATTTAGTTTGGAACATTTTTTTTTTTTTACTTTTAGAATTAAATTAATTTTCGTTTATCGTTGAATTTGTTTTTTTTTTCTGTAAATAAATACATATATCATTTTTTTTTCATTTTTGTTTATTGTTGAATTTGTTTGTTTTTTTCTGTAAATAAAAACATATATAATTTTTTTTATAAATTTCTTTGCAAGTTGTTTTTTATTTCATCTCTTATAGTTTTCGCCAAGTTAGTTACATTACCATTTTCAACGTTTGTGCTTGAAGGAGCAATATAAGCTTCACTTTCTACGTTTTCTACAGGAAATTGCTCAACATTATATTGCATACAAATGTTGTGTAACGCACAACAAACATTCAGAATTTGAGCTGCTTTTTCTGGAGTGTAATGTAGTTCTCTTGCAGCTAAGAGGCAACGGAATCTTGCCTTCAATAATCCAAAAGTTCTTTCAATGATAGATCGTGCTTTTGAATGTTGTTGATTAAAATATGGTTCCGCAGAATTCTCGGGAGCATTTCTGTATGGAGTGAGAATCCAAGGTTCTAAAGGATATCCAGAATCACCTAAAAGAAGTTATACAAGTAAATACAAATTTTACATATGTTTGCAGCTAATTTCATTTTAATAATAAAATAAAAATATTACCAAGTATTCTAGTTGATCTATCGCCATTTTCAAATTTTTCATTTAAATATTGCCTTTCGCTTGACAAATTCCAAACAAGGGAGTCGTGACATGCACCACCAAAACGTCCATTGATAGCCCTTATATACATTTCATGATCACATATCTGTAAAAAAAAAAATAAATTGAAATTTCTCATATTTAAAGTAGAACTTACCGCCATAGCGTTGATACTGTGTTTTAATTTTCGATTAAAATACAAATGTTCATTGTCACTTGGTGTTATTATTTGAATATGTATCCCATCTACTGCTCCAATTACTCCCGGAATTCCACTTTTATCATAAAAGTATCTTTTGGCCTCTCTTTTCTTTTCTTCTGTTGACTCGAATACAATATGTTTCGGACAAAGAACTTTTTCAATTGATACTGTGTTTTAATTTTCGATTAAAATACAAATGTTCATTGGCACTTGGTGTTATTATTTGAATATGTATCCCATCTACTGCTCCAATTACTCCCGGAATTCCACTTTTATCATAAAAGTATCTTTTGGCCTCTCTTTTCTTTTCTTCTGTTGACTCGAATACAATATGTTTCGGACAAAGAACTTTTTCAATTACTCGGCATACTTCCGACAAACAACTGGACATCGATTGTTGAGAAATTCCTAAGTGTCGATCTTGTCCAATTTGATGTTGGTACCCACCTTGTGCAAGGAATTTTAGTGAGGCTGCTAATTTTAATAAAGGTGGTATGGCAGTTGATCTTTGTGCAGCCTTTAATTCACATTCTATGCTATTCATAACATAAGTGAACGCGCTCTTGTTTAGCCGGAAGTTTTTGACGAAACTAAAAGTTAATTTTGTTTATTCTTTTATGAGTTGTTTTTTATGTTTCTTACGTTTTATCATTAAGATTCATAATATCTGATTTGTCCCTTATTAGTTTTCTTTGCACTCTCTCTGGAATAAAATCGTCACTATCTTCTTCAAACCACAAAGAAACACAATCCATTTTAATTTTTTAAAGCAAGAAATAATTTATTTTTATTTATTTTTTGTTCTGTTTGTTGATTATATTTTTTTGTTTTGGGATTTTTATATTCAAATTGACATTTGAATTGAAGTGCAACCAAGTTTTCTAAGATATTTCCTACTTGCCTTTGAATGCAACTCTGTTACCGTTCCGAGCGAATTACGCAGTACGATTTAACTTTCGATTCGGAAATTCTTTTCGTAAATTTTTGCTTTTCGAATCGAGTTACGCGGTAGCCCCCTTGGTTTCTTTTAAACAAATATTCTCTGTGTACCTATTAAAAAAATATATGTGAATTTCAAAAGGCAATGCGACATAGACCTGCTTTGTTCAAAAGCTTTCATAAGACTGAATGAAATTGTTGTTTACTTTTTCTCTTTGGTGAGTATTTTTGTTTTCGTTCGGCTCAGGGTTGTCAGATTTTTTTGAGCTCCATCGCCAAACCGGATGTCAAAAATCGCCAAAAGTCGCCAAAAATCGCCAAAAGTCAAATTTGTTCAGTTTTTGTTAATTTTTTTTTTTATTATTTAAAAAAAATAAAATTTTGTTTACACAAAAAAAGCTAGTATAATATTTAAGTCAAAAATCGCCAAAAACTGAAAAAAAACTAAAAAATCGCCAAAAGTAAATTTAGTTTAGTTTTTGTTAATTTTTTTTATTTAATTCATATATATTATAATTTAGTAAAATATATACACATTTACATCCTCTTTTGTCTTTTTTACTGTTAAAAGAATTTTAATACTTTGTAAAAAGGGAGTTAGAGTTTTATATATTTAAATTACATAAAAATGGAGATCTTATGATCAGTTAAAAAAAAGTAAAATTAAGTACATAAGTAAATAAGATCGAAAACTTCAGCCTCATCGATTTCATTATTTGTGTCTTGACTTTAATACATATTATTTGAATTGAATTTTTTTTATCATTTCATAAGTCGGTGTAAAAAATTAAAGCACAATTTGTTAACGTTCATGCGATTTATTATTCTCAATATAGCGTCTAAAAGCTCATATTGAATTTTATTTCTTAATCGAGTTTTGGTATAATTCATTATGGAAAAGACCCTTTCAACGCAGGCATTACTGGTTGGAACAACCAACATATTAAGAAAAATTTGTCATTGTTTTCAGTATCACGTAAAACTGAAGGTTGAAAATTTTTTGATGAAAACATAAGAAGTGTACAATACATTTTTTCATGCATGCTGCCTGCATCCATGATGTCCGATTGAAATTCCAGATTAAGATGATTCATTTCGTTTACAATTGGACGAAATCAAAAAAAGACGATTTTTTTCATCACATAATTCATTATGAATGTTTTGGGCAGTTCTATCATTTTCGGCTGTTGAAATTAATGAAAAATGATATTTTAGCTCTATCCACTGCTGTAAAAGCCTGTTTATTGCAGCTCCATACGACAACCAACGAGTTCCAGATATTTGTATTAGTTTTCTGAATTTGTTGCTGTCAACTCCTATGTTGATCAAATCAAAAGCTCGTTTATATAGCAGCGTACGAAGTGGACTATGCGGAAAGTAGTTATATATATCTTTTATTAAAAAATCAGAATTTTTAGGTACTTCATTGATGGCTTTGGAGCAGCAAAGGTGGAGTGAGTGGCATGTACATTTCACCATCATTAGTTGTGGATTGTCCTTTTTAAGAAATGTGAACAAAGATTTATTTTTACCGCACAAATTCTTCGCCCCATCCGTACCAATGGCAATCATATTTTGATGGTTTATTCCAACTTTTTTCAGAAATAATCTTAAACTATTGTGAAGGTGTTCAGCTGTAACTTCCTCAACCAAAAAAATTCCCAAAAAATGTGTCGTAATAAGGAGTTTGTTATTATCAAAAAATCTAACACAAACACTCAGCCACTTTGTTTGGGATACATCTGTGGATTCATCTACGATCAGGCTGTATTTGAAATTACCAATATCTTTTACTAAACTTTATAAGATGGATGGTGAGACAACATTTTTAATTATAGCAGTACACTTTGTTTTGTGTAGTCTTAATCTTTCAAAGGGGTTTTCTTTGGCGGAACTGCTACGTAAAAGTTCGGAAAGGTGGTCAACAGATGAAACTGAGCTGTGCTTTACTATAAAAACCGCAAGTTTGATATCAATAATTTTTGTTTCATTTAAGTGAGGGAGATTAACTACAAAGCAGGAATAGTTTATTAAAGACGTCTAAAAATATATATTTATGTATAAATATTTACCAAAATTTTTATATTTCCTTGTTTAAAGAATACAGACGTTCTGCCAATATGCTTAGTTGACTCCGCATGTTTTTTAAGATTAACTTTATGAGATCTTAAAGAAATTTTACATCCATAGCACCACGATGTGTGCAAGGGACTACAAGTTGATTGAAAACCTAAAGGAGCTTCAGATATAGATTTCAGCCAACCTGAAAATTTGAAATATGAAAAAATAGTCACAAAAAGTATCATAGTATATTTACCTTTTGCCCAATCTTCGTTTTCCCATTCTTTTTTGTGGCGACGATCCAATTTGGGTAGTTTTGGTGAAGATGCCATAATTAAGCAGCACAATTTAAAGTTTGTTTTCTTTTACCGTTAGTTTCCGTTTCAATATTTTTAACATTAAAAAAAAATTACTTTTGGTGTCGTTTTGACACTAAATATGAAATTCACTTAAAATGATAACAAAACAAAAATCATGTAAAAAAAAGTTACCAGACTATTTTTTTTTAATTAGTAATGATAACAAAAACCGACAAACTATTTAAAAAAATCACTGAAATAATATAAATGGTGAAAATAGCCAAGAAAATCGCCAGTTACATCATAAATCACCGAAAAATCGCCATGTCGCCATATGGAAAATCTCGACGCCAAACACGTTTCAAAATCGCCATGTTTGGCGAGAAATCGCCATATCTGACAGCCCTGGTTCGGCTGTATACATATAAGAAGCCGAGCACCAGCGTGTTTGGCATGGTCTTCACTGATATATATCCATCTCTTTTTAATAAATATTTATTTGTTGTTGAATTTATTAAATTTTGGAGTATAAATTACAGAACTTCTTACGATTGATTTACTAGAATCATTAGTAAGTTTGATTGAAGCAGTTCAACACCTAAAAATAAATGGATTTTTTAAACGCATTAAACAACTTGAGAAACAATTCTGGAGAAAGTTTCACAAGAGTGGCTAATTTAAAAATCGGATATCCATATAAAATAACTGGATGCAAATTAAAGGATACGCAAATTGGTTCTAAAATGACTTTAAATTTGGTAGATGAAGATGGAAATTTCCTATGGATATTCTTACCTAAACGCCTCAGCGAGCTGTTTCCTATGAAGAAGCCATTCAAAAAACTGACTGACAATAAAATTGAACAAATAATAGAGCTATTCTTGAGTTTGTGAGCCAAAAAGAAAATAAAGAAAACAAATAAAAGTCAAAATTTAACTTCCATTTTGTTTTACATAATATGTTAATATATTAATAACTTATCTTTTATAGCGAGAAATATTTTTAAATTGTTGAACTACTTTTTTATCATTAAAATTATAATCAGTTTTTCTAAATTGACTTAAAAATAGTTTCAAACTTTTTTGCTGCGATTTATATAAACTATAAAGTAAACAATAATGACCACAAGTCTTTGAAAAATATCCCTGTAGTTGCTGTTTATTGATTTTAAAGTTGTTGCTGTTATTTTCTAAAAATGTTAGAAATTCTAAATTTAAGGGCTGTTGTCCATAAGAATCAAAAAACTCAGCATTATTATAAACGTCAAAATAAAATGCAATCCAATGCTGCCCTGTTTTGTATGATGGATCTGTATTGGCAATAAAGATAGCTGGACGCTTAGGTATACGTTTTGGAAGTTTATCTGAAGGAAAAACACCGTGGAAATACTTTCGGGTAGCTTTGTTTTTTAAAAGCGCTTTTTCAATCTGTATGGTATTCATTTTTATAAAGTTATTTTAACGTTTCTATTTTTATCAATTTCAATCATAGAATCGTATTCACAATAAACAAGACATGTCACTGGTTCCAACAAAGCTCGTGTGAATTTTCCTTCAATGCGTACATTTCCTTGCTTTAAAATCTTTGCACATAAATCGTTATTAGAATGATCAGGTGAAAGATCAAACCCCAAAATATATGAACCATTATCAAATGATTGTTTATTTATATGTTTTTTAATACTGCTATGTTCTATCGGAATTCTTAATTCCAATAGCATTAAATAACATATTGTATGCTCTCGTTCTTCTATGGGTTACACCGGAATAATCGAATTCTAATGCTTGTGATGGAATTTGAATACCATTTACTGACAAATTTAGTGTTTGTAAATAAAAATGTTTAAACTCAAATGGATCCATTTTTATATTCCCTGAGTATGCAACATTTCCAACCATACAAAATGCCAAAAATGTAGGTAATTGACCAATTACTACATTATCAATAGATAAGCTATGATTTCCAGGATCATGGTAAACGATTTAATTTCAGTTCTATTTAATGGATATATGGCTGGTTTTTCCTGCAACATTTCATGGTGGGCTAGTAATATCCCCGGATTAACAGTAATGTGATTCATATATAATTTAGCCTCCAAAATTTTCAATTCAGCACCAGTTGAATCGAGATCCATCATATAAAATGATGATTTCTTCAAATGAAATACAATACGTAAATCTACATTATTTAAAAGTAATTAAGGTTGACTAAAGATATCACCATGAACTCTTCCAATTAACTCAACTTTATTACTTCGTGCAAATAACTTGTTAATTTGTTTTTGTCCTTTTCGAAGTTCATCATCGATATAATAGACAGGATACCATCCAGATGAGGTTAGATGAGTTCGACTAGCATCGCTTCCATAATTAAGTAATATTTGTATATACGTCTTATAGTGATAGTTAATACTGCTATGGGATACGGGAACATTATTCAGATAGACAGAAACACTTCGAAACAGAGAATGTAGAAAGAATATTATTTACAACTCCAATTGAATCGTCCGTAATATCTGAGTTATCCTTTGCTTTGAGTTGAATTACTAATCTTAGGTATACGTTAGACAAATCACGATATGTATCTCCATTACCGAGACACCAAAATTCTATAGAGCTGGAGTTGTCCAAAGTTGCGATAGGATTGTAGGATACTTCTTCGGTGTTTATAATACTAGTTTGAATGGGATGTGGTTCAAATAAATCCAATTCACTTTTCATGCATTCTATATGTTTTGACATGTTCATTTTGAAAATATGTCTTTAATATTTATATTGGTGTTTTTCTTTTTTTTCTTCCTTATGCGTTTCACTCTAGAATGTTTGAGAGACTGACGATTTTTTTTTTATTTCGACGTTTTATACGTCTCTTGCATGAACCTCGTTGGAACTTGGAAGATATTTTTTGATTGCTTTCTCCGATAAGTTATTTAACGCAATTTTTCCTTGTTCATCCAAAATATTTCGTAAAGGCTTGCGACCGAAATCATTTAATATAGCTTTACTTGTATCAATTGCTTGATTTTTAATTGTATTTACTCCAGAAAAAATTAAAGGTTTTAATGTTCTAAATAGTGATGAAAAAAATGAACCGATTCCGCGACCATGCTGCAAAACTCGTGGAGTCACATATAATGTTCCAATATGACTTATTCCACCGCCCTGCTGCCTTGAGTAGTATGCATTATATACTTGATCCATCACGATGATTTATCAATCTGACAACATTTTACAAAACTCTTTACATTTATAGTGTTTTAATTTTTTTAAAGTGTAATGTTATAAAATTCGGTGTTGCTGAGGATTCGAAATTGTATCGAGTTCCATCTAAATTAGTTATGAGTATTGAAATATCGTTAATTATTGATAATTCTAAAGGATAGTATTCCACATTATGAAAATCACAGCAAATGCTATGTCCCTTATATGGTAATACTCGAAGACATCTATATTTTTGTTTCCAATACATCTCGGTTTTATAATATCACTATAGATAAATAAAATTGTTGGTTCCTCGGCGGATGCATCATTTGAATATAATTCAGTTACTCCAACTTCCCAATCCTCTTTTGAAGTTATTGTAGGTAAATTAACCAAATTCGTAAATGCGGAAAGAACATTATCTTCATAAACCATTAAAGAGTTATTACTTAATAATGTTACATAAAAATTATTTAGTATGTTCATAGTTAAAAGAATCTAATATGAATAAAACACATTTTTTTTTTGTTTAATCTTTTATTAAAATTTTCTTAGTAAAGTGATTTCCATTTTATCCAACTTTCCCCCTTTTGAACAGATCTGGTATCGTAGGGATGTTTTATGTTTGGTTTCCCCTTTTGATTTAGGCCTTGTATCTTTATATGGAGTTTCTGTTGTCGTTTCATCAAATAACAATTTCTTTTTAGATTTAACACTTGTATTTTTTTCTTCTGATGTTTCTGTTTTTTGCTTTTTTAAGTACGATAATCTTCATCTTCTAATTTACGTTTGGAAATATTTAGGTATTTTCATCTAAATCGTTATCTTTAAAAAATTTTAATCTCTTTGCTTTATTTTTAATTTAGGTGTAGAGTTAGAAAATTTTTCAGGGGTTTCAAACTAATCATAGTTTTCAGTTACTTCAAAATTCTTTTCCAAATTTTTATTCATCATTGGAACAGTATTATTAATAACAAGATTTTCGTTTTCTTTCACAACCGATTTATGATTATGGGATTAATTTTTCTTTTTATAAACATATTTAATTCTTGTTTGATTTTAATTCATTTGTTGAAGTTTGATATTGACTCATCATTTAGGTATGGTATTAGTTTTCTGGTAATAAATTCTGAAGATAATTGATCTTCTAACATTACATAATAAGTATTTGGATGTAGTAATATAACTTTATTGAATTTTCCTTTATTAGACATTTTCTATTAATTTTCCAATAAAGCCTCCCAACAGTGACGATAACAATACAGGTAAAAATCCTCCTTTTTGAATTAGTACCTTCCTTTTTGACTTTACAGATCCATTTGATTTTGAAATGATTCGAAGTTCTTTTTTATATCTATTTAAAATTGTATGATCTTTAGGTTTAAGTTTAGTATTTCTATTTAGGGTATTGAATATTATTTCAATTATAGTTTTTCTAAAATCATCGTCAACATTTTTAAGTATTGCTTTCCGTAGTTTTCCGTTATTCGTCTTGAGAACATACAACATATGCTTGTTTTCCTTCAATCGTTTTAAGTTCTTTTTTAATACCATTTTCAGTTGTATCACAATAGCAGAAACAAAAATTTGGATTGAAGATATTTGTTCTGTATCTTAATAGATCGTTTATACTTTGAGTAAGGTCAATCAATAAGTAACCATGAGGTTTGTTAGTAACTTCTTTATATATACTCATTAATTCTACTGAATTTCCGGGTTCAATTTGTCTTGCTAAATGCTGAAACTGTAATGTATCCCTTGGATTTTTAAATTCAACAATATATTTTGAGTTCAACGAAATGTCTCTTGTATGAGACGATTTGTGAAAAATATTTTGAGTTACAACAATAACGGAGAAATTTCTGTGATGAGACCCTTTTGTGAAAAGCTCACACACATTCTTATTAAATGCGCCCATCATTAAATCATTGTCCAAATCATTTGGTATCCCATTATAATATTCCATATTATTAAAATTTGGTTTGGCATATTCTTCTCCGTAGCACCAAATAATTCTGGTAATTGGTGAACTTAATAAAAATTGCTTGCAACTTATAAGATTTTTTAAAAAGGTGGTTTTTCCAGATCCTGAAGGTCCACTAATCAGCATTGTGAATGGATGCGTGAACTGATAAAACATCTTGTAGTATTAAATGTTGAATACGAAATGAAAAACATATTTATAGTTTTAAACTTTTATTTGGTCTTGTATACATTTATCTAAATTAAAATGTCGTATATATTTATACCCTATACCACTATGTGGTTTGGGTATAATGACTTTGTGCTGCTGTTTGTAACAACCAAAAATATTTGACCTACACCCATCTTTAATTATACCGAACGAATCAAAATCACTATTTGATTCGATTTAACGTTGTCCGTCCGTCCGTCCGTCCATCCGTCCGTCCGTCTGTGTGTCCATGTAAAGCTTGCAATCAAACTGCAGGTCGCAAATATGAATATATTTTGATGAGATTTGGTATTTTATCTTTTATCGGCCATGGGATGAACGCTGTTGAAATTGGTGAGAATCGGTCCATGTTCAGACCTAGCCCCCATACAAATGACCCCTATGAAATCAACATATATTGCCATAAGATCCAAATTATCATACAAATCTTAGTCAAATTGGGTTTGTATGTATATATTACATTCTTAATCAGTAGTCTAAAAATGATCTCTATTGAACAACTCTTAGTCGTAGGCCCCATATAGAGCTGCTTCCCGATCTTCACTAAAATCTATCAAAAAACAAAAACATTGCACTGATTCTTCGCAAATTTTGTTTGTATATATTTTTGCAAAATACAAGAGACTTTACCAAACGTGGTCAGGATCGGTCCATTGTTGGGCCTAGTCCCCATATAGATATAGCATCCGATATGAACTTTTTCATATCTGCAGCCGAAAAAATTATTAAAAATCCCAGTCAAATTTGGTTTATGCTTATTTTCTATATCCAGTTAGTTGGGCCTGAGAGGTAGGGTCTCTAAACGCATGGTATAGGGTATCGTATAGTCGGTCTAGACCGACTATAATTTTCTTACTTGTTTTCTATTAGATTGATTACAGAATGCTTTCTAAAGCTATATGCAATACATTTGCAAGTATCAGGTCCTTCCAAAGAAGTATCTTCAGACCAAGGACAATCACTAAAATGCTCTCCATGCACAGTTTCCAATAGTAATTTATTTTCCGAGATATCAAGAAGATTTATAAAATTGAGTATAAAGTTCATATCATCTAAACATATGATTCTATTAAAATCACGTAAAAAGTTTTCAATTATTGCTCTCAGTGCCATGTTATTTCTTCTCTTTACTACCTTATACTAAAAACATCTTTTTTATATATATATATACTATATATGTTGAGGGTTCTATCGTGGACTATTCAAATATGAACATAGTTCATATAATTTAGCCTGCGTTTCACACACACACACACACACAGTGATACTTCTAAGAATATTTGTTATTATGTATTTTTAATTATAAGAAATCCCTAATTGATTGGAATTACATACATATGTATTATCTTAGGATGTTTTTACTACTGTTTTTCTAAGATAATACAACACATTGGGTGGAATTCATAATATCACTAAAAGGGGTTGCTTGTGTGTAGACGCTGGTGTAGTTATTAGTTCTAGATAAGGTTTAAGATGTTTATATTTAGTTCTTAAGGTTTTATTTTCAATAAAGAAATTAGTATTGTACATTCACTCAACCATTCGAGTTGTTTCTCCATAGATACAAACATTTAGTACCGTCAACATCAAGCTTCCTGGTTCTCCTATATTCATCCAAAAAATAAAAAATAAAAATTAAAAATGGAAAATTTAATTAAAATCGAGTGCTCCGATTGCGGAATTGTTGTTGAAGGAGTAGCAAATTTGGAGCTTCACCTTCTACAAAAATGCGTCGGTAAAACTAAAAGACGTGGTATTTTTAACAACAATCCAATGTCAAAAAAAGTAAAAGTTAGTGTACCAGAAATATTTTGTCAAGTATGCAAAAAAAATATACTTGAAAATAAGTATAAAATGCATTTGAGGACAAATGTGCATAAGGATAATTCCGAAAGCTTTTTGAAGGAAAACATTTTCGAAATTATTTTAAAAAATCCGATGGTTGTAAAACAATTTCGGATTTATAGTAATTTGCAGAACGAAATTGAAATTAAAAAATTTTTACTTGATAGAAAAATATTCGTAAAAGAGCTAATAATTGAAAGATTAATAGAGTTTGACTTCATAAAATTGAATATGGTGCTATTTGGACTGTACGTGAAAAATTCAACCGAATGAGAACCAATATCATCATTAAAACATTTTGCAACTTCATTCAATAGTATAAGAAATATTGATGAAATTGATGAAGTAATTGGAGATTTTAATAATGAGTTGGAAAGACTAGCGAGTGAGTTCCAGGAGAGAGATAGCGGATGGGCATCGACTATTTCAAATATATCGAGATGACTGTATGCAAATTGGAGAGTATTCCTTTTGGGAATTATATACCGATGCCAAAACCAATAGCAGCCATAAAAGCTGTTATAAACGTAAGAAATAGCGATTCTTTCGGCTTTAAATGGCGCGTTTTAGCCACAATAGCATTAAAGAAGGACAACTGGAATGCTTCCGAACAAAAAAAAATTATGTGATACCAAATATTATAAAATAAATAACATAAGTTCCAATAAAATTAAATTTCGGGGAATAACTCTAGACTTTTCGAGTATGTCATTTCCAGTTTTATTGCCGGCACTTAAAATATTTCAACAAAATAACCCAAACTTCAGCATCAACATTTATGAATTAAAGAAAGCAAGTAATAAGTTTAAAGTTGTGGGTCCGGCAAGATAATCCAAAACTGTTAAAGTTTACCATATTAATTTGCTGACTTTAGTAAATAATGGTAACTATCATTACTCTCTAATAAAAGATATGCAGAGATTGGTGAAAACGCAATTTGTTAATTCTAATACTCCCGGGCAATTTTGTGACTTATGTCAAAATTTTTATTTCTTTAACTCCGTGCGCCATAAAACGGAATGTTCAAAAGTAACAACAACATACCCAAAGCAAGGTTCAATGCTTTCATTCATACACTTCGAAAGAAAGATTTCTCCGCCAGTTGTGGTGTATGCTGATATGGAATCTGTACGTTTACCTGTATACAACAAAACAAGAGGGAAAGAACTACAGTAATTCAAAACCACAGAGCGTGTGCAGTAGCATACTATATAAAACATACGTATAATGGCGAATTAGATGAATATTATTCATTTGAAGGTATGTTTTTATTCAGTCTTAAATATTTATTCCGTATTAAGTTGTATACTCTTTTTCAGGAAAAACATGTGTGCGAGAATTTTTGGATCATCTTTACAATAGAATGAATGCAGTATATGACATGTATCGGAAAACAGGCGCACCACATATATGTAGATGTTCCATTAACACCAGAAGCAGAATTATATTGCTGTGCATGCAGTAATAAGATAAGCGGTGAGAAAGATAAGTTTTATAATTACTTTAGTGGGATTCTTATGGGATATATACATAGTTATTGTAAAAATAAGTTCAAGTTTATCGTACCTTTTATACCAATTTTCTTTCATAATTTAAGTAGGTATGATATCCATATTTTTATTACGGAATTAGGTAGTAATCTTTCAGTTATACCATACAATAAGGAGCTATATATTTCAATGACCAAAAAATTTTTAGACGGGAATAAAATAAAATACACATTAAATTTTATAGATTCGAACAGGTTTTTAAATTCCAGTATAGAAAAGTTGGCAAGCTACTTAAATAAAGAAGATTTTAAGATACTCAAAAAGAAATACCCTAAACAAGAGCATTTCGAAGTTATGAATAGAAAAGGCGTTTTCCCGTATGACTATGTTGATAGTTTTGAAAAACTGAATGAGCAGTCTTTACCCAACATAGAACATTTCTATAATCATTTAGATGACAGGGAGTGTTCTGAGGAAGACCATACTTTTGCTAAAAAGGTTTGGAATGTATTTCAATGTAGTATTCTTAAAGACTACACGTTGTTGTATCTTAAGAGCGATGTTTTTATTTTGTCGGATATTTTTGAGAATTTTAGATCAGTTTGTAAGAAAATTTACGGTTTAGATCCATGTAACTATGTTACCGCTCCTTCTTTGTCATGGGATCCTATGCTCAAATATACAAATGTAAAAATGGAATTAATAAGTGATCCTGAAATACATTCATTCCTCAAAACTTCCATTCGAGGAGGAATTACGCAGTGCACTTATAGACTTTCGAAGGCTAACAATAAGAACATGAATGAATATGATTCTGCTAAAGACGAAAATTACTTAGCATGTATAGATGCTAATAACTTGTATGGCTGGGCCATGCCACAAAAACTCCCCATTTCAGATTTTTCGTTTTTATCTCATGACGAAGTTGAAAATTTCAAAGTAAGCGAATATAGTGATGAATCTACTTACGGATATATTCTAGAAGTTGATCTTGAATATCCCAACTTAATTCATAATTCTCATAACTATCTTCCATTTTTTGCGCAAAATAAAATACCACCTGGAGGAAAACTCCCCAAATTATTAGCTGATCTCACTGATAAAAAAGATTATAAAATTCATATAAAGAACCAACAATTGTGTTTAGAACAGGGATTAAAACTTGTAAAGATTAATAAAATTTTAAAATTCAAACAAAGTTTTTGGTTAGAACCCTATATAAGCTTAAACACAAATCACCGTAAAACATCAAAAAGTGAATTTGAAAAGAATTTTTTTAAATTAATGAATAATGCTGTATACGGTAAAACGATGGAAAATGTAGAGATTAGTTACTAATTATGACAATCGCAGAAATTCCGAAGGGTGCAGAGCTCTTATAGCTAAACCCAACTTTTCTGGTATAGACGTATTTGATAATGGACTGTATGGTATAGAATTGAACAAATTAGAGGTACATCATGACAAGCCAATATACATAGGTGTAACAGTATTAGAACTCTCAAAATATTTAATGTATGATTTTTATTACAATTTTTTGGTTAAAGAAGATAAAAATCTAAAATGTATCTACATGGACACTGATTCATTCATTATATCCTCCAAAAAAGACATTTACGAAATTATTAAAAACAATAGTGATAAATTTGGCACTTCAGAATATAAACCCGAAAATGTTTATGGGATTAGGTATTTGAAGAAAAAAGTTCTGGGTTTAAGTCAGAGTTCACACAAGGCAACTTTTGTTGCGCAATTCTTGAGTTTGTAGGAGAGAGAGGAAAGAAGAGTGGTGTTTGGTACGGAGTTGCTTGTACTCGGCAACTCGTTTTGTTGTTCAATTCGTAATTATAAACACGAAGTTAGCTGCAGCTTATTATTTGACATTTCTTTTTATTCTTTGCTTCGCTGTGAAAAATTATTATTATTATTTCATTTATTTTATTATTATACCCTCCACTCCAGTGTGCAGAGGGTATATATAAGTTTGTCATTCAGTTTGTAATAATTAGAAAACAATTTCGGACCTCATAAAATATATATATTTGTGATCCTTATAACAACCGGAGTTGATATAGCGATGTCCGTCTGTCCGTCTGGGGAAATCACGATGACGGCATCAATCGGGCAGCTAGGCTACTCGTTGATATAAAAAATTATTCACTAACATCCTGAGAAGTTTGGTGTTTAAAATCGTCCAAATCGGTTTTTAGGGCCCGAGATTTGAATGAAGAACTAAAAAAAGTCTTGAAAAAATATAATTTTCTATGTTGTTCTTGTCACGATCACGCCCTCAATAGGATAGCTAGGGTCATCATTTTTAGTGAGAATGATTCACCAAACTCCTGGGAAGATTTCTATTTCAAAAATCATTAAAATCGGTGGAACAGGTCCAGGGAAATCTCTGAAAAAGTAAAAAAAAATGAAAAATATGATATCTCTATATCTAAATATTACAAATAATATACATATATTCTATATATGTAAATATATCCATAATAACTGCATGTTAGAAATAAATCGGTATATTGTTTTATTTACATAAAATTCTGCAATATTTTGTTGTGGGGAAAATACATATCTTTTGCATTAACAGAGTGTCACTTCATTTTGCTCAGCGTGACTATGCCACAGTAGATGGCGCCACAATTTTTGTTCTAATTAGCTTTGCAATAGTTATTTCTATTTTAACATGAATGTCAATATTTTCGACTAGATATCATACAGAACAATGTTAAGAGTATACACGGGCTGGTCTTTTATTTCATATGTTTTTTCATTATTCTCTTACAAATAAGTTTGGCATATTAACTTTTTGTTGTCTTCACAAAATAGAGTTACCGAGTTCATCTATGAGTTTTTTGCTTTCAAAACAGTTCTACAAAGTTATATAGAATTATTATTGTGCTTTACCTATAAAATATCTGATTGCGATTACATCTAATTTTTAAAAATTGTTTATAATTACTAAAGCACTATTATTCACATAAATACAAAATTGCACTTTTTAAATTTTCCGTTCAAAGTTTAGAAAATATCAATTCTAAAAACTGGAATTAAAATTTGAAATTAGAAATTAGAAAATATTAATTGAATTTCAGAAAATCATATCAGAACGTCGGAATAAGAATTTTAAATTTAGAAGACATCAATTGCATCTTTAATATATAAATTTTATTCGTTAAACACAAATTGAAATTCCAAAAAAAAAACACCAAATATGTATACATTTAAAAAATGTTTACATTTAAAAAAATATTGGCATTGGCATAAAAGCTTTTCAGTAACTTCTCTTAACGATAGTCGAATCGTTAAAAAAAAGGAAATAGCAAAATTATCAGTAAAATTTTTAAACGATATTCGCTATTGCTAAAGTCAGCTGTTGTTGTTTTCTAAACGACAACCATTTTTGTGTTGTTTATTCAATCGATAAAACTTAAATTTTTAGCTTGAAATGTCGTCATTCATAAATAAAAATCATAAAATAGTGAAAATATTTTGCTGTTATTAAAAAACTTTTTTATATAAATAAAAAAAATTAAATAGCATATTCAATTCATTATTTCATTTTCAAATAAATAAACAGAAATATTAGTAAAAAAAATAAAGATATTAAACATAAACATAAAATCATCCTGTCAAACACGAAGTAATTTGTTTTTTTCTATTCTTCTTTGTGTTTTTCGCTTATTTTGACAGAGATGCCACTCATTTACAATTTAAATAAATAGAAAAATAGATTGGTCGACTGTCGTTAAGATGTATGTACTTAGTGAATCACTTAATCCTTAGTGCAAACAACAATAGCTGTCGATATATTTTGCGATTGTCGGATCGTTGAAATTTACAGAATCGGACTACAGAAAACATTAATTTAAATTCAACGAATTTTAGAAAACCTCAAATGATACTTAAGAATTGCGAACATAAAAATTGTTACATAAATAAACGGAATTTGATGAGAATGTTATTTATATATAAATTTTCATAATTTTTTTGGATGAAAATTTGAAGTTTTTCAGAAAATTAAGATAACAAATTATTTTATTTAAAATGTTTGGGACATTTGGTTTTTTGCGTTTGGCATCCATAATTTGATTATTTATTAATATTAATTTATTTTCTATGTTTTCCAAATATGGCAATATTTTAATAAAAAAGTTGAGAGAGCTTTTTTTTTGGTTATTATTTGTTACTGCATCCGACCTATATGGCCGCAATGAAGAAATATTTGGCCAGTTAAAAGAAATTATGCAGCATCATCCCCAATTAGCAAGATTTAATGCATATAGCCACCCTACACAACCATTACCTTTGCAATGGAGGTTAGAGCGAGCTATTTAATTAGCAAAAACTAAATTAAACGAGAAGTTAGTCATATAACCGGAAACGCATGCATGTAAGCATATAACCTAAATGCATGCTAATCTGCAACCACGATGACCAAAAAGCAAACACCGAAATAATTCCGAAATAATAGAAAAGACTAAAAACAACCCAAAGAATTTGCTGAAATAATTTGGTATTAAGTTTAACAAATTGTTTACTTTTTCCAATATTTTGTTTACATTTATTATCAATACTCAAACCGAGGTGGAGGGTATCAAAGATTCGGCACAGCCGAATTTAACACTCTTACTTGTTTTTTTTTTTATTATTTAATGTTGTCTTTGACTTCCATTTATTCACACAAATAGATTTTTCACTTTGGACCAATAATAAATTCTTTTTACACAAGCTAATAAAGTGAACTGTCAAAAATGTAAGAATTTGAAAAAAAAGAAAACGAAAAGTTGCGGCAATAAATTTCTCTGTGTGAACATTAAGGCAACTTTAAAAGAGAATTGAAAAAAAGTTTCGCAGTAAAAATTGCCTTGTGTGAACCCAGACTAATAGAAGACGAAAATTCAGGTAAAATTATGAGAGAATTTTCAGGTCTGAAAGCAAAAGCATACGCTTACACGGTAGAAGATCATCAAAATTACACCAAAACTATAAAAAAAGTAAAAGGAGTAAAAAAATCAGTTGTTAAAAAATTAGAACTCCGTAATTATCAAGAATCTATAATAGAGAGAAAAACATTTTATGGTGAACAAAGGGTTATTCGCAGTAGATCCCATAATTTGTATACGGAAATTGTAAATAAAATAAGTTTAAACTATAAGGATGATAAGAGATATCTTTTACCTAATAATGTGGATACATTAGCTTGTGGACATTATAAAATAAGTGATGTAGTTTTGTAAGTTTAGTTTTATTTCCAACAAAATATTGTACTTTTTATTTAAATAAAAACAAAAAACATTGAAACAATTTGTTTTATTTTATATATAATTTATTTATTCTTTTTTGAACATTGCCATTTATTAACTTTATTGTCTTCCACTTTTTTCTTACATCTATCTTCATTGTGATCGTTGCTACCACAGTTAGTTACAATATTTTAGTTTTTCATACTTGACTTCAGAATTTTTAAAAATGCGATCCATTAAGCTTAATACAGTTGTATGGTACCTTCTTAAATGATTTTATTCAATTAAAATTAATTTAACAACATATTCTCCTTTTATGCTTTTCAATACTATTTGTTATTTTAATAATTTATTTTTATTTATCCAAGAGTTATGAGATTCATCAAAACCTAACCATTTGACAAAGAGTTTCTTTCCCCTTCTTTTTAAAACTTTTTCAATCAGAAAATCATCTTTGTTTTTAACCTTTTGTAGTTCATATTCATAAAATGACCCTAGTATTATGTCATTTCTATAATCTTTAATTAAATATGTCACAGCATTGGTAATATTTACTTTATCTATAGTAAAAACTTCTGTTGACCAATTTGGTTCATAGTCCTTAAAAAAAATTCCCTTATATTTGCTGATTCTGACATGATCTCCTTTTTTAAACTTATGACACGGGAATGATTTTTGGAAATTATAAACTGTGTGTAACAAATAAATTTGATTAGATTTATTTACTTCAGATGGTTTCCTTTTAATTGTACGGTGATAGGTGTTATTGTATTGTGAAACTAAACTGTCAATATCATCAACCCACTTGTAGTTTCCTCTCATACTAAACATTTTCCACATTAATGTTTTTAAAGTTCTATTAAAACGTTCACATATTGATGCTTTTAAATGGGTATATGTATGATAATGGTTAATATGATTTGTTTTCATTAATAATTTAAAATCTTTATTGAAAAATTCTTTCCCTTGATCAGATTGAATATTTTTTGGTTTTGTTTTTAATCGTTTAAACATTTTAACCACGGCAGTAACAATTTCTAAAGATTTTTTTTTGATTTAACTGGATATGCAAAAGCATATTTTGAAAAATAACTATCCCAGTTAAAAGATACTTATACCCATTATTCATTTTAGCAAATGGAATCATTTCTACTAGATCTATTTGCCATGTATCATTATAGCCCTTTTGTATGAATCTATGTCTAACAAAAGTTTTGATGTGTAAACATCTATACGCGCAGGGGGGTAAATTTCTATTTCACAATACAATCGCAAAAACAGCGTAACACATCGGTGTGAGCTGAAGTGTAAATCGGTGTGACTTTATCTGATTGTATTTGTGAAAAAATTATGATATGTTCTTTTCTAAATATTTTCCAATTGTCTTTCAAAAAACATCAATTGTATTTCAGAAAACATCAATTGTATTTCAGAAACCATCAATATAATTTCAGAACACATCATTTGAATTTCAGAAAACATAAACAGAATTTCAGAAAACATCAATATAATTTCAGAAAACATCATTCGAGTTTCAGAAAACATCAATTGAATTTCAGAAAACATCAAAAGAATTTCAGAAAACATCACTTGAATTTCAGAAAACATAAATATAATTTCAAAAAACATCAATATAATTTCAGAAAACATCATTCGAGCTTCAGAAAACATCAATTGAATTTCAGAAAACATCAATAGAATTTCAGAAAACATCAATTGTACTTCAGAAACCATCAATATAATTTCAGAAAACATCAATATAATTTCAGAAAACATCATTCGAGCTTCAGAAAACATCAATATAATTTCAGAAAACTTCATTCGAGTTTCAGAAAACATCAATTGAATTTCAGAAAGCATCAATAGAATTTCAGAAAACATCAGTTGCAGAAACCATCAATATAATTTCAGAAAACATCATTTCAATTTCAGAAAACATAAATAGAATTTCAGAAAACATCAATAGAATTTCAGAAAACATCACTTGAATTTCAGAAAACATAAATAGAATTTCAGAAAACATCAATATAATTTCAGAAAACATCATTCGAGCTTCAGAAAACATCAATTGAATTTCAGAAAATATTATTGCCTTAGAACGTTAAGAAAGCGAATTTTAACTTTGCATAATACGTTGGTAAATGCGTTGGTTTATTTCTAATAAAAATATAAATGTTACAAAAAATTATAATACATATAAGTTCTCTGCTACTTACCGCAGTTTACTTCTTAACATTACAAGTTTCAAATAGGCAATGAAATATAATATTAACATTGAACATTTAGGCAAGCAAACAAATTAGCAGACAAAAAAGTAGCGGTTTTTTTGACAATAACAAATTGCATTGAAACTGTAGTAGCAAATAGAACAACCAAAGTAACTAGAATAACAAAGGTAAATAGAACAATAAATGTACATAAGCAACAGTACAGTGGGCAAATTTAGAAATTATTCGAACATATTTTAAATATCGATAATTAAAGCAATAAAAATGCAAACAATTAAATTAAATAATAATTAATAAGCATAAGCGACACTCCCAGCCCCGTGAATTAGCCATAATTCACCACATCAAGCACTGCCAATTTGGACGCAGGACGTTGAAGTATTCCAGTACTTGTTTGGACATCAGCTCGACGAATCACATCATCCTTGCCCTTATGAACCTTGATGATACGACCTCTCCTCCAATCTCTTCTAGACACAGATGGATCACAAATCAGGACTAAATCATTCACTTCCAAGGGCTTTGTTCGCTGACACCATTTTGATCGTCTTGTCAACGTTGGCAAATACTCATTAATCCATCTATTCCAAAAATGATCTCTAAGTTGACGTGAAATGCGCCACTGTTTCCGAAGAACTATTGGCTTATCTGGCGTGGCTTCAGTGGGTGTTTGAGCTGCATTTGACGCACCTAACAAAAAATCATTTGGAGTTAATGGTGCTTCATCATAGTTTACAGGCAAGTGGGTAAGCGGGCGACAGTTTACTATGTTTTCTGCTTCAATCAAAAAACTTTGCAGGGTATGTTCACGTGGACAAGTTTCTTTCAAAGTTGTCTTCAACACTCGCTTCACACATTGAACCATTCGCTCCCACGATCCACCTTCAGAGGGATTTATGGGACAATTAAACTTCCATTCAATGTTCTTATTAGACAATTCACTTTGAACTCTGTTGACATCGAAAACTTCAGAGAACCTTTTTGACAATTCATCGGCTCCAACAAAATTTTTCCCATTGTCGCTTCTAATTACAGCAGGCGTTCCACGTCGGTTTATGAAATTCCTAATAGCCAAAATACATGCGTCTGTAGACAAATCAAATGCAACTTCTAAATGTATCGCTCTAATTGTTAGGCACGTAAACAGTGCAACCCAACGCTTTTCGTGGCGACGTCCAATAGTAATCGTTATTGGGCCAAAATAATCCAGACCTGTGTACGTAAATGGGCGAACGTATGGGGTAACTCTATCCTTCGGCAACGAACCCATAAGCGGAGGCTTCGGCATAGTATAATGCAATCTACAAATACAACAATTAGAAATGCACTTACGTAAAATATTTCGGAGACGAGGAATCCAAAAGTGTTTCCTTATTTGACAAATTGTGGCTTCCAAATTTTGATGTCTCATTTTCTCATGAATATGATGGACGAACAACTTAGTAACTATATGAGATGAAGGCATAATTATGGGATGCTTGCAGTCAAATGGCAACCAACTAGCAGCATCGATACGACCATATACTCTAAGTATTCCGTTTTCATCCAAATAAGGACACAAATTGTATAGCTCGCTTCCTTTCGCGAGAGAACCACCGTCTTTTATAATTTTAATTTCAGTTGAGAAACAATCTGCTTGAACAAATCGGCAAAGAACAATTTCAGAATGTTGAATTTCGCTTGCAGTCAGGCCATATTCTCCATCAGAAATAACTTCTCTCTTACAATGTTTTATAAATCGTAGAACACAGGCAATGGTTCTTTTTAATTTCAAATACGATGAAAATCTTTCAAATTCGATAAACGTTTCTTTTTGCAATAATAAATTATATTTTGGCCGAAGTTCTTCTTCAGTAGGAGTGTTCTTATAACTCGGCACAAATTGAGGCCATTCTGACTCTTTTGAGTATAAGAAATTTGGACCCTTAAACCAGCGGGATGTACTCTTGAAATCTGCATTATTCTTCATTCGAGTAGCTTCATCAGCTACGTTGAACTCAGTAGGTATCCATTTCCATTCATTTATATTTGTAGAATCTAAAATTTCTGTAATGCGATGGGCAACAAATGGCTTGTAGCGTCTACTTTCAGAACCAATCCAATTTATTACTGTAGTTGAGTCACTCCAACAAACACGACGATGTACCTTTAAAGAACTATGATCTTTTAAGATCGTACACAATAGGCGAGTACCCAAAACGGTAGCTTGCAGCTCCAAACGTGGGATGGACATCGTTTTGGTTGGGGCACATTTTGTTTTTGAAGCGACTAATGAAATATCAATATTTCCATGAGACCCGATTGATCTCCAATAAGCAATGGCACCAAAGGCATCCTGACTTGCATCAACAAACATATGAAGCTCTAATGTTTCAGGAAAAACATTTTTAAAATAATAGCGTGGTACGGCAACATAAACCACATTTTTTAAATCGGCTCTCCACAAATTCCATATTACATTTAGCTCATTTGGCAAAGGCTCATCCCATCGAATATCGTGTCTCCAAACTTCTCTGAGCAATAATTTGGCAGTGATAATAAAATGGTTTAATAACCCTAATGGGTCAAATATCGACATTACTACACTCAGTAGCTCTCTCTTTGTTGGGCTTCTTTTTCCCTCTATGACGTCAGCTTTTACTTTAGGGAATTTTAATGTGTATTGAAATGTGTCATCAAGAGGATGCCAAAACATTCCAAGGACTTTAGCAGACTTTAGATGATCTGAATCATTAAATTGAACAGGTTTATCTGAAGAACCTTCTAAAGCCGATACGACTTGCAAAGAGTTTGATGAGAAATTACATAATTCAAAACCAGCATACTCATGGATTTTACGTACCTGGTTAGTAATTTCGATGGCTTTCTCTGGCGATGCAAAACAATCCACAAAATCGTCTACGTAATGATGATCTACTACTGACTTGACTGCACGTGGGTATTTCTCTTGAAACTGTAAGGCATTTGTGACCTTCACATAATGCGCTATACAAGGGGAGCAGGCAGCTCCAAATGTCATAACATTCATCTCGTATACATCAGGTGGCTTACTTGGATCTTCACGCCATAAGAACCGTTGTGAACAGCGATCCTCTGGCGCCACCATCACTTGGTGAAACATCTCCTTGATGTCACCACAAACACCAATTGAACCAACACGAAAATTAAATAAAATTGTTGGCAACGGCTTATATTCTTGTGGACCTTTCAGCAAGCATGTGTTCAATGATACATTTTCCACAGTAGCAGCAGCGTCGAAAACTAGACGTACCTTTCCTGGCTTGTTGACATTTTCCACACCAAAATGAGGCAAATACCATGTTCTTAGGTTTTTGGCGGCAATTTCATCTTGACTCAACTTTCGTACGTAGTTTTTGTTGACATATTTTTGAATAACATTTTTGTATGCGGCAGCAAATTCATTATTCTTTTTCATTTTACGTTCAATGCCTATCAAACGATTTAAGGCCATTGAAAAACTATCTGGTAGGGCAATATTTTCATCGTTCCACAGCAGGCGACATTGGTAACGATTATCAATTTTAATAATATTTTGAAGTAATTGACGAGCTCGAACATCATCACTTGATTCAATGATTGGCAAATTTGATACACCATAATTCTCTGTGTTAAAATAACTTGCCACCAAATCTTGAACATTTTTCTCGGATTGAATTGAGAGTAGGCATAAATTTGATGATGATGTCAGGCCAGGCATTCGACCAAACACAATCCATCCTAATGGAGTATTGGCGGCATATGGGCCATTATCTGTCAAAGGCAAAATTTCATCGGGCAAACCTAAATGGCAGTGATCCAAACCAATTAGGACTCGAGGAATGGCATTGTTATATAATTTAATTGGTAAATTCGGATGACGACTTAAGTCCATATTTAAACTTTGGGCTGGCAACTTCAAATTAGATACTCCATAAACGTTCTGCAAATTATACTTTCTATGCTTTTCAACACCACTAACACATAGATTTACTACAGTTGCATTTTTTTGAGAACCATTACCAGCATACCAATTTAAATTTAATCTACTTTGATGACCATGTACACCCAAATCTCTCAGTAAAGCGCTATCAACCATAGTTACTGAGGAACCTTCATCTAATAAGGCATATGTTTCAATTTTGGCGTTAGGTCCATACAGCATCACTGGCACAACTCTAAACAATAGAACTCCTTTTTCATTATTTGATGAGCAACTCAGAACTGATTCGTTATTATTTGGGCTTTTCGACTGAATCGTTTCAATATTTGTATGCGCGCTATATATCTTCTTCTCATGCAACAGTTTGTTATGCTTCATTTTGCAGTCCTCAACTTGGCATGTCTGTCGGCGGCGACAAAATCGGCTTGAATGTCCAGTACCTAGACAAGAAAAACATAATTTTTGTTTTTTAATTTCGTGCCAACGATTAGGTATACTAAGATCTAAAAATTTTTTACAATTCCAGATTTTATGATTGGATGCACAAATAGGACACTCAGCGTTTTTAATTGGTTCACTGCTTGTATGAAGAACAGTTTTTCTTCTTGTTTCATGGCTTTGACTATTTGTATATTCTAGCATACGAACCAAATCAGCAATGCTCTTTATCCACATATTAAAGTCCAAAACTGTTGCATATGGCTGAATATTTGAACTATATTTTACCCAATCTAAACGTTTACTTATAGGCAGTTTCTTCACCAACTCCTCCATCAATGTAGGATTAGACAAATGTTGATGAGCACCCGCATTTTCCAAAAAGGCAGCTAAATTTTGAACTTGAACGGCAAAAGGCAATAATTTTTCAATTTCATTTTCATTAATTGGCAAAATTCGTTTTATTTGTTGTATTTGGCAACGAATCAATGTTTCTGGACGACCAAATTGATACTTCAATTGTTCCATAGCTGTATGAACATTTTCCGAATGTATTAACAATGATTTAACACTTTCTCTAGCATTGCCTTTCAACGCTTTCTGAAGTCTTAGACAATTTTCGAAATTATTGTATCTATACATTTCAGTGGACTGACGAAAAGCTGTGGCAAACATTGGCCAATCTTCAGCAGCTCCTGCAAACTCTGGCAAATCATATATTTTTCTGTGAACCGGCAACAAGCTATTTTGTTGAGGCATCTGTAGCTGTGGTTCTGGCAATAAGGGATGTATATATGAAGAAGCAGAACTAGTATTAACGCTTGCTGAAAGTGGCATACTCATTTGTGCTGGTTGTTCAAAAATATTTCTAGCGGCAGAGCTAGACGGTTGTAGATTATTATTTGAGAAAGAAACTCCTAAGGCTCTTTGTGACTCAAGTAACTGTTGTTGTAAAATATTTATCTGCCTTTGAAGAGATTCCAAATGATTTTCATTGACAGTCGGCGCAATAGACTCAATAGAATTCATCGAAGCAGTCACTGTGGCAGAAGACATCTTAGGCATTGTTTGTTCCGCCATTTGCAAATAATTTGACATCGCAGTTGGCGCATCAGTTGGCAGAAAACTTGGCATAGCAGTTTGCACGGCAGAAGGCAGAGAAATTGGCGTTAAATTTGGCGCGGCAGCAGGCAGAGAGCTTGGCATAACATTTGGCACGGCAGCGGGCTGAGAGCTTGGCATAACATTTGAAGTCGCTGGTATCTTAGCGGCTTCCAATATGGCGGATGGTGCTATTCTATGGGCTGAGATAGATGGATGTGATGAACTTGTAGGTGTTGTAGGCATTTTGACGGCAGATGTGGTCACTATTTCGGTGGACGATGGCGCTGATGTGGTAACAAGCTTTGTTCCGGCAGGCAAGGAAGATGATGCTGTCAAACGAGGGCTTTTCCTTGGTGGCGTTCTTTTCATATTATAATTCACTCAATTAATTGTTATATGTATTCCACAAATTCATCAACAATTTCCAAATGTCCACTCAATCACGAACTTTCTTCTATAAGTTTTTTATACACTGTACCAATAACCACAAATCACACACAAATTGCTGCATAAATCGCACTCCAATTGCCAAATAAATAGCTCACAAATTCAAATTAAATCGCATCCAAATTTCCATATAAATATCGCTCACAAATTGCGAAATAAAAGTATTATTGCCTTAGAACGTTAAGAAAGCGAATTTTAACTTTGCATAATACGTTGGTAAATGCGTTGGTTTATTTCTAATAAAAATATAAATGTTACAAAAAATTATAATACATATAAGTTCTCTGCTACTTACCGCAGTTTACTTCTTAACATTACAAGTTTCAAATAGGCAATGAAATATAATATTAACATTGAACATTTAGGCAAGCAAACAAATTAGCAGACAAAAAAGTAGCGGTTTTTTTGACAATAACAAATTGCATTGAAACTGTAGTAGCAAATAGAACAACCAAAGTAACTAGAATAACAAAGGTAAATAGAACAATAAATGTACATAAGCAACAGTACAGTGGGCAAATTTAGAAATTATTCGAACATATTTTAAATATCGATAATTAAAGCAATAAAAATGCAAACAATTAAATTAAATAATAATTAATAAGCGTAAGCGACAGAAAACATCAATAGAATTTCAGAAAACATCAATTGTACTTCAGAAACCATCAATATAATTTCAGAAAACATCATTTGAATTTCAGAAAACATAAATAGAATTTCAGAAAACATCAATATAATTTCAGAAAACATCATTCGAGTTTCAGAAAACATCAATTGAATTTCAGAAAGCATAAATAGAATTTCAGAAAACATCAATTGTATTTCAGAAACCATCAATATAATTTCAGAAATCATCATTTGAATTTCAGAAAACATAAATAGAATTTCAGAAAACATCAATATAATTTCAGAAAACATCAATTGTATTTCAGAAACCATCAATATAATTTCAGAAAACATCATTTGGATTTCAGAAAACATAAATAGAATTTCAGAAAACATGAATATAATTTCAGAAAACATCATTCGAGTTTCAGAAAACATCAATTGAATTTCAGAAAGCATCAATATAATTTCAGAAAACATCAATTGTATTTCAGAAACCATCAATATAATTTCAGAATACATCATTTGAATTTCAAAAAACATAAATAGAATTTCAGAAAACATCAATACAATTTCAGAAAACATCATTCGAGTTTCAGAAAACATCAATTGAATTTCAGAAAGCATCAATAGAATTTCAGAAAACATCAATTGTATTGCAGAAACCATCAATATAATTTCAGAAAACATCATTTGAATTTCAGAAAACAAAAATAGAATTTCAGAAAACATCAATATAATTTCAGAAAACATCATTTGAATTTCAGAAAACATAAATAGAATTTCAGAAAACATAAATATAATTTCAGAAACATCATTCGAGTTTCAGAAAACATCAATTGAATTTCAGAAAGCATCAATAGAATTTTAGAAAACATCAATTATATTTCAGAAACCATCAATATAATTTCAGAAAACATCATTTGAATTTCAGAAAACATAAATAGAATTTCAGAAAACATCAATATAATTTCAGAAAACGTCAATTGTATTTCAGAAATCATCAATATAATATCAGAAAACATCATTTGAATTTCAGAAAACATAAATAGAATTTCAGAAAACATTATTCGAGCTTCAGAAAACATCAATAGAATATCAGAAAACATAAATAGAATTTCAGAAAACATCAATATAATTTCAGAAAACATCATTCGAGTTTCAGAAAACATCTATAGAATTTCAGAATTTCAGAATCAATTGTATTTCAGAAAACATCAATTATATTTCAGAAAACATCAGTTGAATTTCAGAAAACATAAATAGAATTTCAGGAAACATCAATATAGTTTCAGAAAACATCAATTGAATTTCAGAAAGCATCAAGAGAATTTCAGAAAACATAAATATAATTTCAGAAAACATCTTTTGAATTTCAGAAAACATAAATAGAATTTCAGAAAACATCAATATAATTTCAGAAACATCATTCGAGTTTCAGAAAACATCAATTGAATTTCAGAAAGCATCAATAGAATTTCAGAAAACATAAATAGAATTTCAGAAAACATCAATATAATTTCAGAAACATCATTCGAGTTTCAGAAAACATCAATTGAATTTCAGAAAGCATCAATAGAATTTCAGAAAACATCAATTGTATTCCAGAAACCATCAATATAATTTCAGAAAACATCATCTGAATTTCAGAAAACATAAATAGAATTTAAGAAAACATCAATGTACATAATTTCAGAAAACATCAATTGTATTTCAGAAACCATCAATATAATTTCAGAAAACATCAATTGTATTTCAGAAAAAATCAAAAGAATTTCAGAAAACATAAACTGTATTTCAGAAAACATCAATAAAATTTCAGAAAACATCAATTGAATTTCAGAAAACATCATTCGAGTTTCAGAAAACATCAATTGAATTTTAGAAAACATCAATAGAATTTCAGAAAACATCAATTGTATTTCAGAAAACATCAATTGTATTTCAGAAAACATCAATTGAAATTCAGAAAACATAAATAGAATTTCAGAAAACATCAATATAATTTCAGAAAACATCATTCTAGTTTCAGAAAACATCATTTGAATTTCAGAAATCATAAATAGAATTTCAGAATACATCAATATAGTTTCAGAAAACATCATTCGAGTTTCAGAAAACATCAATAGAATTTCAGAAAACATAAATAGAATTTCAGAAAACATCAATATAACTTCAGAAAACATCATTCGAGTTTCAGAAAACATCTAAAGAATTTCAGAAAACATCAATTGTATTTCAGAAAACATCAATTGTATTTCAGAAAACATCAGTTGAATTTCAGAAAACATAAATAGAATTTCAGGAAACATCAATATAGTTTCAGAAAACATCATTCGAGTTTCAGAAAACATCAATAGAATTTCAAAAAACATAAATAGAATTTCAGAAAACATCAATATAATTTCAGAAAACATCATTCGAGTTTCAGGAAACATCAATTGAATTTCAGAAAACATCAACAGAATTTCAGAAAACATCAATTGTATTTCAGAAAACATCAATTGTATTTCAGAAAACATCATTTGAATTACAGAAAACATAAATAGAATTTCAGAAAACATCTATAGAATTTCAGAAAACATCAATGGTATTTCAGAAAACATCAATTGTATTTCAGAAAACATCAGTTGAATTTCAGAAAACATAAATAGAATTTCAGGAAACATCAATATAGTTTCAGAAAACATCATTCGAGTTTCAGAAAACATCAATAGAATTTCAGAAAACATAAATAGAATTTCAGAAAACATCAATATAATTTCAGAAAACATCATTCGAGTTTCAGAAAACATCAATTGAATTTCAGAAAACATCAATAGAATTTCAGAAAACATCAATTGTATTTCAGGAAACATCAATTGTATTTCAGAAAACATCATTTGAATTTCAGAAAACATAAATAGAATTTCAGAAAACATCTATAGAATTTCAGAAAACATCAATTGAAATTCAGAAAACATCAATAGAATTTCAGAAAACATCAATTGTATTTCAGAAAACATGAATTGTATTTCAGAAAACATCATTTGAATTTCAGAAAACATAAATAGAATTTCAGAAAACATCAATTAAATTTCAAAAAGCATTATTTGATTTGCTGAGAACATTAATTGTATTTCAGAAAATATCAATAAAATTTCAGAAAACATCAATTGAATTTCAGAAAACATCATTCGAGTTTCAGAAAACATCAATTGAATTTCAGAAAACATCAATATAATTTCAGAAAACATCATTCGAGTTTCAGAAAACATCAATTGAATTTCAGAAAATATCAATAGAATTTCAGAAAACATAAATAGAATTTCAGAAAACATCAATATAATTTCAGAAAACATCATTCGAGTTTCAGAAAACATCAATTGAATTTCAGAAAACATCAATAGAATTTCAGAAAACATAAATAGAATTTCAGAAAACATCAATATAATTTCAGAAAACATCATTCGAGTTTCAGAAAACATCAATTGAATTTCAGAAAACATCAATAGAATTTCAGAAAACATCAATTGTATTTCAGAAACCATCAATATAATTTCAGAAAACATCATTTGAATTTCAAAAAACATAAATAGAATTTCAGAAAACATCAATACAATTTCAGAAAACATCATTCGAGTTTCAGAAAACATCAATTGAATTTCAGAAAGCATCAATAGAATTTCAAGAAAACATCAATTGTATTGCAGAAACCATCAATATAATTTCAGAAAACATCATTTGAATTTCAGAAAACAAAAATAGAATTTCAGAAAACATCAATATAATTTCAGAAAACATCATTTGAATTTCAGAAAACATAAATAGAATTTCAGAAAACATCAATATAATTTCAGAAACATCATTCGAGTTTCAGAAAACATCAATTGAATTTCAGAAAGCATCAATAGAATTTCAGAAAACATCAATTGTATTTCAGAAACCATCAATATAATTTCAGAAAACATCATTTGAATTTCAGAAAACATAAATAGAATTTCAGAAAACATCAATATAATTTCAGAAAACGTCAATTGTATTTCAGAAACCATCAATATAATATCAGAAAACATCATTTGAATTTCAGAAAACATAAATAGAATTTCAGAAAACATCATACGAGCTTCAGAAAACATCAATAGAATTTCAGAAAACATAAATAGAATTTCAGAAAACATCAATATAATTTCAGAAAACATCATTCGAGTTTCAGAAAACATCTATAGAATTTCAGAATTTCAGAATCAATTGTATTTCAGAAAACATCAATTGTATTTCAGAAAACATCAGTTGAATTTCAGAAAACATAAATAGAATTTCAGGAAACATCAATATAGTTTCAGAAAACATCAATTGAATTTCAGAAAGCATCAATAGAATTTCAGAAAACATAAATATAATTTCAGAAAACATCTTTTGAATTTCAGAAAACATAAATAGAATTTCAGAAAACATCAATATAATTTCAGAAACATCATTCGAGTTTCAGAAAACATCAATTGAATTTCAGAAAGCATCAATAGAATTTCAGAAAACATAAATAGAATTTCAGAAAACATCAATATAATTTCAGAAACATCATTCGAGTTTCAGAAAACATCAATTGAATTTCAGAAAGCATCAATAGAATTTCAGAAAACATCAATTGTACTCCAGAAACCATCAATATAATTTCAGAAAACATCATCTGAATTTCAGAAAACATAAATAGAATTTAAGAAAACATCAATATACATAATTTCAGAAAACATCAATTGTATTTCAGAAACCATCAATATAATTTCAGAAAACATCAATTGTATTTCAGAAAAAATCAAAAGAATTTCAGAAAACATAAACTGTATTTCAGAAAACATCAATAAAATTTTAGAAAACATCAATTGAATTTCAGAAAACATCATTCGAGTTTCAGAAAACATCAATTGAATTTCAGAAAACATCAATAGAATTTCAGAAAACATCAATTGTATTTCAGAAAACATCATTTAAATTTCAGAAAACATACATAGAATTTCAGAAAACATCTATAGAATTTCAGAAAACATCAATTGTATTTCAGAAAACATCAATTGTATTTCAGAAAACATCAATTGAAATTCAGAAAACATAAATAGAATTTCAGAAAACATCAATATAATATCAGAAAACATCATTCTAGTTTCAGAAAACATCATTTGAATTTCAGAAAACATAAATAGAATTTCAGAATACATCAATATAGTTTCAGAAAACATCATTCGAGTTTCAGAAAACATCAATAGAATTTCAGAAAACGTAAATAGAATTTCAGAAAACATCAATATAACTTCAGAAAACATCATTCGAGTTTCAGAAAACATCTAAAGAATTTCAGAAAACATCAATTGTATTTCAGAAAACATCAATTGTATTTAAGAAAACATCAGTTGAATTTCAGAAAACATAAATAGAATTTCAGGAAACATCAATATAGTTTCAGAAAACATCATTCGAGTTTCAGAAAACATCAACAGAATTTCAGAAAATATAAATAGAATTTCAGAAAACATCAATATAATTTCAGAAAACATCATTCGAGTTTCAGAAAACATCAATTGAATTTCAGAAAACATCAATAGAATTTCAGAAAACATCAATTGTATTTCAGAAAACATCAATTGTATTTCAGAAAACATCATTTGAATTTCAGAAAACATAAATAGAATTTCAGAAAACATCTATAGAATTTCAGAAAACATCAATGGTATTTCAGAAAACATCAATTGTATTTCAGAAAACATCAGTTGAATTTCAGAAAACATAAATAGAATTTCAGGAAACATCAATATAGTTTCAGAAAACATCATTCGAGTTTCAGAAAACATCATTCGAGTTTCAGAAAACATCAATTGAATTTCAGAAAACATAAATAGAATTTCAGAAAACATCAATATAATTTCAGAAAACATCATTCGAGTTTCAGAAAACATCAATTGAATTTCAGAAAACATCAATAGAATTTCAGAAAACATCAATTGTATTTCAGAAAACATCAATTGTATTTCAGAAAACATCATTTGAATTTCAGAAAACATAAATAGAATTTCAGAAAACATCTATAGAATTTCAGAAAACATCAATTGAAATTCAGAAAACATCAATAGAATTTCAGAAAACATCAATTGTATTTCAGAAAACATGAATTGTATTTCAGAAAACATCATTTGAATTTCAGAAAACATAAATAGAATTTCAGAAAACATCAATTAAATTTCAAAAAGCATTATTTGAATTGCTGAGAACATTAATTGTATTTCAGAAAATATCAATAAAATTTCAGAAAACATCAATTGAATTTCAGAAAACATCATTCGAGTTTCAGAAAACATCAATTGAATTTCAGAAAACATCAATAGAATTTCAGAAAACATCATTCGAGTTTCAGAAAACATCAATTGAATTTCAGAAAACATCAATAGAATTTCAGAAAACATAAATAGAATTTCAGAAAACATCAATATAATTTCAGAAAACATCATTCGAGTTTCAGAAAACATCAATTGAATTTCAGAAAACATCAATAGAATTTCAGAAAACATCAATATAATTTCAGAAAACATCACTCGAATTTCAGAAAACATAAATAGAATTTCAGAAAACATCATTCCAGTTTCAGAAAACATCATTCGAGTTTCAGAGAACATCAATTGAATTTCAGAAAACATCAATAGAATTTCAGAAAACATCACTTGAATTTCAGAAAACATGAATAGAATTTCAGAAAACATCATTCGAGCCTCAGAAAACATCAATTGAATTTCAAAAAACATCAATAGAATTTCAGAAAACATCAATTGTACTTCAGAAACCATCAATATAATTTCAGAAAACATCATTTGAATTTCAAAAAACATAAATAGAATTTCAGAAAACATCAATATAATTTCAGAAAACATCATTCGAGTTTCAGAAAACATCAATTGAATTTCAGAAAGCATCAATAGAATTTCAGAAAACATCAGTTGCAGAAACCATCAATATAATTTCAGAAAACATCATTTGAATTTCAGAAAACATAAATAAAATTTCAGAAAACATCAATATAATTTCAGAAAACATCATTTGAATTTCAGAAAACATAAATAGAATTTCAGAAAACATCAATATAATTTCAGAAAACTTCATTCGAGTTTCAGTAACCACCAATTGAATTTCAGAAAGCATCAATAGAGTTTCAGAAAACATCAATTGTATTGCAGAAACCATCAATATAATTTCAGAAAACATCAATATAATTTCAGAAAACATCATTTGAATTTCAGAAAACATAAATAGAATTTCAGAAAACATCAATATAATTTCAGAAAACATCATTTGAATTTCAGAAAACATAAATAGAATTTCAGAAAACATCTATAGAATTTCAGAAAACATCAATTGTATTTCAGAAAACATCAATTGAATTTCAGAAAGCATCAATAGAATTTGAGAAAGCATCAATAGAATTTCAGAAAACATCAGTTGTATTTCAGAAACCATCAATATAATTTCAGAAAACATCATTTGAATTTCAGAAAACATAAATAGAATTTCAGAAAACATCAATATAATTTCAGAAAACATCAATTGTATTTCAGAAACCATCAATATAATTTCAGAAAACATCATTTGTATTTCAGAAAACATAAATAGAATTTCAGAAAACATCAATATAATTTCAGAAAACATCATTCGAGTTCCAGAAAACATCAATTGAATTTCTGAAAGCATCAATAGTATTTCAGAAAACATCAATTGTATTTCAGAAAACATAAATAGAATTTCAGAAAACATCAATATAATTTCAGAAAACATCAATTGTATTGCAGAAACCATCAATATAATTTCAGAAAACATCAATATAATTTCAGAAAACATCATTTGAATTTCAGAAAACATAAATAGAATTTTAGAAAACATCAATTTAATTTCAGAAACATCATTCGAGTTTCAGAAAACATCAATTGAATTTCAGAAAGCATCAATAGAATTACAGAAAACATCAGTTGTATTTCAGAAACCATCTATATAATTTCAGAAAACATCATTTGAATTTCCGAAAACATAAATAGAATTTCAGAAAACATCAATATAATTTCAGAAAACATCAATTGTATTTCAGTAACCATCAATATAATTTCAGAAAACATCATTTGTATTTCAGAAAACATAAATAGAATTTCAGAAAACATCAATATAATTTCAGAAAACATCATTCGAGTTCCAGAAAACATCAATTGAATTTCTGAAAGCATCAATATTATTTCAGAAAACATCAATTGTATTTCAGAAAACATAAATAGAATTTCAGAAAACATCAATATAATTACAGAAAACATCAATTGTATTTCAGAAACCATCAATATAATTTCAGAAAACATCAATTGTATTTCAGAAAACATCAAAAGAATTTCAGAAAACATAAACTGTATTTCAGAAAACATCAATAAAATTTCAGAAAACTTCAATTGAATTTCAGAAAACATCATTCGAGTTTCAGAAAACATCAATTGAATTTCAGAAAACATCAATAGAATTTCAGAAAACATCAATTGTATTTCAGAAAACATCATTTGAATTTCAGAAAACATAAATAGGATTTCAGAAAACATCTATAGAATTTCAGAAAACATCAATTGTATTTCAGAAAACATCAATTGTATTTCAGAAAACATCAATTGAATTTCAGAAAACATAAATAGAATTTCAGAAAACATCAATATAATTTCAGAAAACATCATTCTAGTTTCAGAAAACATCATTTGACTTTCAGAAAGCATAAATAGAATTTCAGGAAACATCAATATAGTTTCAGAAAACATCATTCGAGTTTCAGAAAACATCAATAGAATTTCAGAAAACATAAATAGAATTTCAGAAACATCAATATAATTTCAGAAAACATCATTCGAGTTTCAGAAAACATCAATTGAATTTCAGAAAACATCAATAGAATTTCAGAAAACATCAATTGTATTTCAGAAAACATCAATTGTATTTCAGAAAACATCATTTGAATTTCAGAAAACATAAATAGAATTTCAGAAAACATCTATAGAATTTCAAAAAACATCAATTGTATTTCAGAAAACATCATTTGAATTTCAGAGAACATAAATAGGATTTCAGAAAACATCTATAGAATTTCAGAAAACATCAATTGTATTTCAGAAAACATCAATTGTATTTCAGAAAACATCAATTGAATTTCAGAAAACATAAATAGAATTTCAGAAAACATCAATATAATTTCAGAAAACATCATTCTAGTTTCAGAAAGCATCATTTGAATTTCAGAAAGCATAAATAGAATTTCAGGAAACATCAATATAGTTTCAGAAAACATCATTCGAGTTTCAAAAAACATCAATAGAATTTCAGAAAACATAAATAGAATTTCAGAAACATCAATATAATTTCAGAAAACATCATTCGAGTTTCAGAAAACATCAATTGAATTTCAGAAAACATCAATAGAATTTCAGAAAACATTAATTGTATTTCAGAAAACATCAATTGTATTTCAGAAAACATCATTTGAATTTCAGAAAACATAAATAGAATTTCAGAAAACATCTATAGAATTTCAAAAAACATCAATTGTATTTCAGAAAACATCAATTGTATTTCAGAAAACATCAATTGAATTTCAGAAAACATAAATTGAATTTCAGAAAACATCAATTGAATTTCAGAAAACATCAATTGTATTTCAGAAAACATCATTTGAATTTCAGAAAACATAAATAGAATTTCAGAAAACATCAATTGAATTTCAAAAAGCATCAATTGTATTTCAGAAAACATCATTTGAATTTCAGAAAACATCAATTGTATTTCAGAAAACATCTATAGAATTTCAGAAAACATAAATTGAATTTCAGAAAACATCAATTGAATTTCAGAAAACATCAATTGTATTTCAGAAAACATCATTTGAATTTCAGAAAACATAAATAGAATTTCAGAGAACATCTATAGAATTTCAGAAAACATAAATTGAATTTCAGAAAACATCAATTGAATTTTAGAAAACATCAATTGCATTTCAGAAAACATCATTTGAATTTCAGAAAACATAAATAGAATTTCAGAAAACATCAATTGTATTTCAGAAAACATCATTCGAGTTTCAGAAAACATCAATAGAATTTCAGAAAACATCAATTGTATTTCAGAAAACATCAATTGTATTTCAGAAAACATCATTTGAATTTCAGAAACATCAATATAATTTCAGAAAACATCATTCGAGTTTCAGAAAACATCAATTGAATTTCAGAAAACATCAATAGAATTTCAGAAAACATCAATTGTATTTCAGAAAACATCAATTGTATTTCAGAAAACATCATTTGAATTTCAGAAAACATAAATAGAATTTCAGAAATCATCTATAGAATTTCAAAAAACATCAATTGTATTTCAGAAAACATCATTTGAATTTCAGAAAACATAAATAGGATTTCAGAAAACATCTATAGAATTTCAGAAAACATCAATTGTATTTCAGAAAACATCAATTGTATTTCAGAAAACATCAATTGAATTTCAGAAAACATAAACAGAATTTCAGAAAACATCAATATAATTACAGAAAACATCATTCTAGTTTCAGAAAACATCATTTGAATTTCAGAAAGCATAAATAGAATTTCAGGAAACATCAATATAGTTTCAGAAAACATCATTCGAGTTTCAGAAAACATCAATAGAATTTCAGAAAACATAAATAGAATTTCAGAAACATCAATATAATTTCAGAAAACATCATTCGAGTTTCAGAAAACATCAATTGAATTTCAGAAAACATCAATAGAATTTCAGAAAACATCAATTGTATTTCAGAAAACATCAATTGTATTTCAGAAAACATCATTTGAATTTCAGAAAACATAAATAGAATTTCAGAAAAGATCTATAGAATTTCAAAAAACATCAATTGTATTTCAGAAAACATCAATTGTATTTCAGAAAACATCAATTGAATTTCAGAAAACATAAATTGAATTTCAGAAAACATCAATTGAATTTCAGAAAACATCAATTGTATTTCAGAAAACATCATTTGAATTTCAGAAAACATAAATAGAATTTCAGAAAACATCAATTGAATTTCAAAAAGCATCAATTGTATTTCAGAAAACATCATTTGAATTTCAGAAAACATAAATAGAATTTCAGAAAACATCTATAGAATTTCAGAAAACATAAATTGAATTTCAGAAAACATCAATTGAATTTCAGAAAACATCAATTGTATTTCAGAAAACATCATTTGAATTTCAGAAAACATAAATAGAATTTCAGAAAACATCTATAGAATTTCAGAAAACATAAATTGAATTTCAGAAAACATCAATTGAATTTTAGAAAACATCAATTGCATTTCAGAAAACATCATTTGAATTTCAGAAAACATAAATAGAATTTCAGAAAACATCAATTGTATTTCAGAAAACATCATTCGAGTTTCAGAAAACATCAATAGAATTTCAGAAAACATCAATTGTATTTCAGAAAACATCAATTGTATTTCAGAAAACATCATTTGAATTTCAGAAAACATAAATAGAATTTCAGAAAACATCAATTGAATTTCAAAAAGCATCATTTGAATTGCTAAAAACATTAATTGTATTTGAGAAAACATCAATTGAATTTCAGAAAACATCAATTGCATTTCAGAAAACATCAATTGAATTTCAGAAAACAGTATAATCGACTTATTTTTTATGCACTGGAAAATATGATGTTGATGTTTTCTTTAATTTTTAGAAGTTTACACATCTCCCTTGTGATCGGACTCACATGATTTTTTTCTTACTGACTTATGAATTTCATTAAGAACTTGCTGTTTACTCATCTTTATTTATTACTTATTTTTAGTTATTAATAATAACTTATGTATTTTAATATCAGATTTTATTTTGTCAGGCATTTTTTTAACTAATTTCAAAACATAGCCGCATCAAGTCCACTTGCACATCTTTATCGTGTGATTGTTCAAGATCCGATAATTGAGTTCTGCACATCTGGGTATAAAATAGGTGCGATAAAAATGAGATATTTGTTTCTGTTATATTGTATTCCAACACAGAAATGACGTCAAAAAAATTCAAATTCGAATAATATTTTTCCAAGATTCACCATCAATTTTGATCTTATGACCATTTTGTAATATAACTAATACACAATGTCCGCCTCTTTTGTATTTAAATTCACAACAAATTCTTCTTAATGTTGGATGATCCAATGCTTCATATAGATCGATACATTCGTACTAATCAAGTCTCATCTGAATATATTCAGATGAATCCATTCATCTCTAGTGAATCCAACAGCATTTGTTTTATTGCTATAAATCCAGAGGAGAGGTTGAAAATTATTTTTTGTAGAAAATCCACACCTTAATTTTAATTTTAAATTGAGTAAGTACTCCAGATGATAGATAAGTGTATAATCTTGATCCTTTTAGATAGTTTTGGTTTTTCTGTTTCACAATAAGTATGATCCATTTCAACTGAGGAGATAAACTAAACTAAGTTGCCCAAAAAATATAAACTGGTATATAAGAATTAACAATTTTAACAAAATTAACAGATAAAGTGTAGCATTATTTGATTTTCAATATTGTTATGGAAATCAGTTTACTATATTTACAAAAGAGCTTGCATTTATGGGCGGAGTTAAAAAATTCTGAAGTAAAAAAGCATTCTTCAGAGCACAAGTTCCATGGTTGTGAAAACTGCAACGGATGCAATCTGGATATTCTCTTTCGAGACGCTTTAAATTGTGGCAACATATATTTTCAATATTGAATACATTTTTCTGCAACATCTCCTCAAGCCACTTTTTCTTTTCCAAACCCTTGACATAAACGCGAAAATTGATATTTGCGTTAATAAATTTACATACACTCTCAAGTGATACATTTCCGTCTTCCCACTGTAGATGATGGTAATTTTTAGTCAACCATTTTGCTTGTTTCTGCTTTTCTGGTAATAAATATTTAAATTCAAAGGGTGGCTTTATGATGAAATTATAATACTCTTTATTATTGAAGACTATAGCAATTTCCTTTGGTATGAAATTATTTGAATTTCCCCTAAATCCTTGCAAATCAACAAAAACTATTGGAAAATTTTCCATTCTTCAAACTATTTTTATGTATTTTAAATTTTTCTTTCATTTAAAACTTGCTGCTGATGGTACTAAATGTTTGTATCTATGGAGAAACAATTCGATTGGTTGAGTGAATGTACAATACTAATTTCTTTATTGAAAATAAAACCTTAAGAACTAAACACATTATACGCTGGGAGTGTTTTAAATAAAACAAAATGGAAATTAAATTTTGACTTTTATTTCTTTTCTTTATTTTCTTTTTGGCTCACAAACTCAAGAATAGCTCCATTATCTTTGGATTCATCTCTACCACGATATACTATTTGTTCAATTTTATTGTCAGTCAGTTTTTTGAACGGGTTCTTCATAGGAAACAGCTCGCTGAGGCGTTTAGGTAAAAATATCCATAGGAAATTACCATCTTCATCTACCAAATTTAAAGTCATTTTAGAACCAATTTGCGTATCCTTTAATTTGCATATAGTTATTGTATATGGATATCCGATTTTTAAATTAGCCACTCTTGTGAAGCCTTCTCCAGAATTGTTTCTCGAGTTGTTTAATGCGTTTAAAAAATCCATTTATTTTTAGGTGTTGAACTGCTTCAATCAAACTTACTAATGATTCTAGTAAATCAATCGTAAGAATTTTTGTAATTTATACTCCAAAATTTAATAAATTCAACAACAACAAAATATCTTTTTATATAAATATTTACTAAAAAGAGATGGATATATATATATCTAAAATTATAATCTTATATTTACAAAAAAAAAAAAATTAAAATTTATAAATATTTTTATATAGAGTTTCTATATATATTGTTTATCAAACTTTCATTTTGACGGTAGGCTTGTACTAATAATAAGTCATCTTGTGAGTTCCATAAATTATATGTGATTTGAGGTGGTGGTGGTGGTGTTTCAGGTGTCTCAGGAATCCAATCCTCTGTATTCCAGAAACCCATTTGGTTGTTGGGTATTTCATCAATCAATTCTCCGCTAAGGAACAGCATATGAACAGACATCAGGAGTAGAGATTCGCTCTATCTCATTTTCAATAAGACAGTTTGTTGTGTGTATTAAGTAGTTGGTTACACCCGGTATGTATTTACTGCAGTAAACACATTCTACGCTGGGAGTGTTTTTCTTACACTCCAAACTATTTTCCATGTGTTTGAGCAATTCTGATTCATCCTTATAGAAAATGGTGCAGAGCGAGCACTTAAAAAATTCCATGTTTTCCATTTTTAATTTTTTTTTTTATTTTTTTATTTCGATCAAAATTTGTATATAATAGTTTCCCGTGTAGTTGACTACTGAACGAAATGAAACTATTTTTCCCTAATATTATATTGGTTAATCTATCCGTAGTTATGATAAACAATAATTTAATCTGTCTTCACTACACCTAACCTAGGAAAAAGGTACCCAATTTCCAATAAGTAACGTATTTTTAAATAGTGTTGTTATTTATTTTAATTTTAATCAAATCTATTTATGATTTATTGACCGGCTTATCATTTTCCAAAACTTTGCCTTTTTATAAGGATTTTATGATCATGTTAAAAGACTAATGTTTATCTAGATTTTCGTTATATAAAAATTTTCAAACATGTGTACTGATAAGTGACCACATTTATGTTTCTATTTGTTTTATTGTTTACAAACTGTCGATTTGTTTCAATTATGTTTAGTTTTAATTCAAGTGTTTTTGGTAATTGTGTGGTAAATTTTTATATGTATGCATTTTATGTATCAGGCACACGGAGATTTTAGAAAGTATTTTTCAGTTGATTAGAAATAATTTAATCTGTCTTCACTACACATAACATAGTAAAAAGTTATTCAATGTTATAGTTAAAAGTTAGTCAACTTTGCGCCATCTAACGGGGGCAAAAATGAAAAATTCCTGGTTCTCCTATAAACCTGGTTCTCCTATAGACCTCAACCAAACAGCGCCATCTAACGGGGGCGAAAATGAAAAATTACTGGTTCTCCTATAAACCTGGTTCTCCTATAGACCTCAACCAAACAGCGCCATCTAACGGGGGCAAAAATGAAAAATTCCTGGTTCTCCTATAAACCTGGTTCTCCTATAGACCTCAACCAAACAGCGCCATATAACGGGGGCGAAAATGAAAAATTACTGGTTCTCCTATATCTTATCTACTGGCTGTGACGAATCTTTGATTCCCTCCACCTCGGTTTGAGTATTGATATAAAATATAAACAAAATATTTGAAGAAGTAAGCGCTTTGTTAAACTGACTACCAAATTATTTCAGCAACTACACTGATTTTTTAGCAATTTCGGAGGTATCTCCATATTTAGACCATTTCTTGACACAGTGATGCCCGATTTAACCCATTTCAAATACCAACCTGGTCGTAGTAACGACAAACAAATTTATTTTGACTTTACCAAGGTAAATGGTTTATTTTGTTGAATGACCGTAATTTCAAAAGACAGACAGACCGACGCATGTACGGACTTTATATGGATTCGAGTTGTTATACGGATTAAGAATACAAATACTTTATGGGGTCGCAATTCATTGTTCAATGCGTTACAACAGAATACCAATATTCACAATAAGGAATACTAATTTTCAATGTTTTGAGAGCTAAAAATTATGCGGTATTTCAAAATAAAAGTTTCTAAAAATCTTGGCAATTTTTGGTTTGCCATATACCAGGAAAATGTGTTTTTTAAGTACTTTAAAAGAATTTACTTCTTTTTAATTTATTTAAAAAAAGTTATTTTATATAAAAGATCCTTGTTTGAGAAAAGGTAACTTTCTAAGAAAATTTACTTTAAGAAGAAAGTTATCCTTTTAAAAAGGTACTTTTAAAAAACAAGTAAGAGTGTTAAATTCGGCTATGCCGAATCTTTGATACCCTCCACCTAGGTTTTCTTGCACTATTTGTAACAAATGTAAATAAAATATATGAAAATGTAAACAATTTGATCAATTTGGTAATTTATTACAACAAATACTCTGAATTTTCAGCATTTACGTTTAACAATTTTAAAGTCAATAGAAAATAGTAAACAAAATATATTTTTAAATTTCGGATCTTTTTCGGAATACTTGTCCATGTCTTATATTTTAAAAGCACTAGCGTTAATCAGTTTTATTTTTCCGATCTTATTACATCAGTTTGTCATTCCATTTGTAACGCATCGATAAATGAATTTGCGTCTATGTGTTTAATGCAAAAGATTTCTTACTTTTGTCGAATTGTAGGGATTTTTTGCAAATTTTTTTTTAACAACTTAATATTATATATATTTCAATTTTAAACTTTAAAATTAAAAATATATATCTTTTTTTAAATCTGGTAATAACTCTATAATATGGAGAAAGTAAATACGTGGCTTCTTTAATAAGAATGACAAGTAAAAAACACTTTTGTGCAGTTTACTTGTTTTGTGCATTTTTTTTTAATACATACATAAGTACGCCATCCTTGTAGATCTCTTCGATTTTATTAAGTAAGTTTGTAAATAAAAAGAACATTAAAATATTATAAATGTAAACATAATTGATTTTAGAAAAATGTCCGATTCGTTTTTCGATGATGCTGAAGACACATCAAAGAAATATAGAAAAAAGTTTTACTCAAGTTAGTTGAGAGACGAGAAGCTAATGGGATGGAACAGGTCAAAGATGACGACTTTAAATACAGATGCAAGGCTTGTGAAAAAATATTTAATTGCGATAAATCAAATCTAAGTATACATGCTAATAACCAATGTCTTAAAAAAAATATCTTTTAAAACCAACAACCAAAATTCTGTTTACGTTATAAGATCCCATTTGCAAGCCATTTTAATTAATTGTGTAAATTTTAAATGCACATCTAGCCATATAAAGGATGAATTATACAGAATAGCAAAAATATTTTTTTTATAATATCTGTTGGTTTTTTATGTTGTTTTTATGTAATTCTAATGATATTCTTATCTAATTTTTTATGATATTTTTCTTCGTTTTTATGTTATTTTTGCATTATTGAAATTGAAAATTAACAAATTAAAAATAAATTTTTTTTTGAAAAATTGAAAAAAGTAGTGTAGGGAATGTAATGTAGAGAAAAAAAATTGGGTGTAGGGAAAAAAAGGGATTTTTTTCATTAGCGTAGAGATTTCTGTAAAAATCTCCTGGCATCACTGGTACCTATTAAAAAACAGTGTAAGATTTCACAAAACAATGCGACGTATACCTCCTTTGTTCAAATGCTTTCATAAGACTAAATGAAATTGTTACTTATGCATGAAACACATAGACGACAGAGGCTACCCGAACACACGACTACAAATGCTGCTGGGTGCAATTGTAGTCGTGTAGTCAACTACTTAATTTTTTTGAAAACGGCAGCAACATATAACAACAATATAAGCAGCTGTTTTTATACAAAAGCATTTTTATTTCAGTAGTGCCAATTATATTTTTTTTTTCTTTATTAAAATAGAAAAACTTGTATGATTCTATATAAAATTGTCTTAAATATATTACTTATTTATAATGAATTATTATAACGTAAAAATAAATTAATAAATTTACTTATTAATAGAATTATTGTAGCATTTCATTTTGCGATTAATTTTTTCAACAAAATAAAATATTTCATGGCACTAATATCTTTTACATATTTTGTTATATTGTCAACACTATTTTTATTTTGTAGCTACCAAAAATCAAAATTAGCCTAAGTTAACTACAGCAGCAAAAGTGGTCATGTAGTCGTGTAGCTGTGTTGGTGTCAAAATAATCGTTTTCATATAAACGTGTGTATTTTATTTTTGACAGGCTGTAGTCATGTAGCCGCTGTCGTCTATGTGTTTCATGAGAGAGTTCGGCTTACTGGTGTCATTATGTATATGTGTGTGTAAACAAAAATATACGATATCCCAGTAGTCATTTCGAAGATTGTTTTAACAAAAATCATCTTACTGTGCCTTCTTCGAGCACTTTTGATGATTAAAAACTGATTAATCACATGCGGTATTAGAAAAAGACTAAGAAATGATTTTTGCTTACGCTTAAAAAGTGATTTATAGAAAAATGACATTAAATACGACTCAAAAATAAGTCGAAACTACTCAGTAAATTGGATAAAAAAGTTTCTCAAGAAGAGTCGGGGGTAAGGTAATATTTCCTCCGAACAAAAGAATATTTTGTGATCAGCAAAAGAGCGCATTTATGGCTGTTTTAATAGCACAGAGGAGTCAAAAAATACTCCACATGATCACTTATTGCATAAAATGTTTACTGGGATTTTATTCACTATCTATAGAAACAGTTTTTTAAGTAAAACAAATCTGCACACAATTTCAATTCTATTTCGTTCACAATGATACGATCACTTTGTTTACTAGTAAAATAAGAGAATAGTAAATATTATAATACAGCGTAATGATGAATTGTATTCTCAATTAGTTTATTTTTAATGTGCCATAAGAAGTTCGGTTGTGCTAAGAAATGAATGAATACATGTTTCCCAGGGCGAAGCTTGATCATTGCACTTTGATTGAGTTGAGCTCCGCGACTATTCCTGATGTGGATAGCTCGTGCCTACAATTTTTGATAGTTGGGAATGGCGTTTGTGCAAAGGAAAGCATGAACACATGTTTCCCAGGGCGAGGCTTGATCATTGCACTTTGATTGAGCTGAGCTCCGCGATTATTCCTAATGCGAATAACTCGTGCATTAAATTCTCGGTAGTCCGGGAATGGCGTTTGCCTGCGCCAAACGTTAAATTATAAATTTTAAAAATGTATTATAATTAAATATTATTGACATCTATATTATATTATTATCATCTGACAAAAAAAATTTTTTAAACACCAATTTTTTACAGGGTAGCTATTTTATGGTTTCACTACTACTTTTGAATGCAAGTATGTACTAAAAGTAGAACCCTTAAAATCTTACTATTTTTTGCAACCCTAAAAATTGCAGTATTTTGTATAAATAAAATAATTTATATTTATGTTATTTTTACTATGCGCTTGTTATCGATATACATACATATACAGAATATATGAATATTATTTATAGTATTTTGATATTTGCAACAGTAGTATCAATTTGTTATATTTTTTGATTTTATAAAAATCGCAGAATATTGATATTGATTTTATATAGTTTCTTTTATTAATTAACTAACTTAAATATTACACCATAAAATGTTGATATTGGTGAATTTTTATATTATTACCACAACGATCATAAAAACAACAAGTACAGCTGTGACAAAATACAAAATTTAGAATAACAATATAGGAAAACATCATATTTTTTACCTTTTCAGTGATTTCTCGGCACCTATGGAACCTATTGTCACGATTTAAAAAACAGAAACCTTCTCATGATGTTGGTGTATCATTCTCACTAACAACAGGCGCTCTAGCTGTCCTATTGAGAACGTTATCGTGACAAGAACTACATAGGCAAATCATATTTTTTCAAGACTTTTTTTACTCCATCGTTCAATTCTCGGGACCGGATAAACCGATTTGGACGATTTTAAATAGCAAACTTCTCAGGATGTTAGTGAATCATTTTTTATACCAAGGAGCAACCTAGTTACCCGATTGAAGCCGTCATCGTGATTTCCACAGACGGACAGACGGACAGCTGGACAGACGGACACCGCTATATCAGCTCCGCTTGTTATAAGGAACACAAATATATATATTTTATGGGATCCAGATTTTTTTTTCTAATTATTACAAACGGAATGACAAACTTATATATACCCTCTGCACACTGGAGTGGAGGGTATAAAAAGAGTACTTTAAGAAAATACCTATTTAAGAAAATGTTCTTTTTAAGAAAGGGTAGATTTTTAAGAAAATGTACCTGTTTAAGGAAAGATGTTTTTTTAATGGTTACTCATTAAGAAAAAAAAATTTTTTTTAAGAATAGGTACTAGGCCGGGTCGATTTGTGGAGAGGCAAAAAAATCGCCCATTGCTCAGTGGAAATCGTATTCTAGGGATCAAAATAAAAAACTTTGCCGAAGGAACCGTACCTCTAAAACGAATTCTGATGTCCCAGAATTTGGGTCGAACTTTTGGGTAGGGGCAAATTTTGAAAAATCTCACTTTGACCCATTTGACCCACACCCCCTGGAACTCCCCTGTGGGGTTCCCCATATATACATTTCAAAAAATCGCCAGTTTTGGCACTTTACATGAAAAAATCAGCGAAATGCCTATGTTTTTTTCTTTTTGGAGTTTATTTTTCTCTTTAAAAATTTATTTAGTCAGAACATATGTAAATGAAAAAATGAAGTTAACTTAGTAATAGAAAAGAAATTAAAAAAAATTATTAGAAATTAGCGTTTTTTACAACCCTTTTAAAACCAAGGCATCACTGTGATGCATTTGCATGTCGTGAACTTAGTTGTGTGGGTTTTTTATTCAACCCTTTTAAAAAATTAACGTATCACTGTGACACAATTGCAGGTCGTAAAATTGCTTGTGTGGGTTTTTAAGCCACCACAAGACACAGCTGCATGGCGTAAACTTACTTGTGTAGTTTTTTTTATAGCACCTACTTAAGAATTGAAGGTTGTTTTTACAACCCTTTTTATGGGTTTTTTATGGCTCCTTCTTAAGAAATGCGCGTTTTTTGCAACCATTTTAACAATTAAGATATCACTGTAATGCATGCACCCTTTTAAAAAATGAACGTATCACTGTGACACAATTGGAGGTCGTAAAATTGCTTGTGTGGGTTTTTAAGCCACCACAAGGCACAGCAGGTAGAATTGAAATTACCATTTCATTCTTATTACCTCATCTCGTATGGAAATAATGCTGAAAAAAAGTGTATGTAATAAATTGAATAGATTGCTTGACAAATATCAAGACCAAATCAAGAGAAGAAACAAAACCCAAATATTTACAGAGTATGTAAAATCTCTGGAAATAATTTTTTACATTGGAACATGTAAAAGCGATTTGAAGGCAGCTCCATGTGCATGCGGCTTGGTTCCCGAACTCCTCAAAGAGTTTATGCACAATCAACATAATCAGAGAAGACTAACAATGGATGCATTTGTGATGGAAATTGAAGAGCAAGGAGCAACGTGTATGTCATCAATGCCAACATACCAAGATCCCGATGATTCAACATACGCACCGCCACCGGTTCAAGAAGATATGGATAGAAACACAAGTTCACAATACACAGAGAGACATGATTGTTTTAACTTTGCCTTGGTATGTGACAGATTTGGTGTGCCTGATAGAGTAGCATCAGTATTGGGAACCGCTCTTTTTCAAGATTTTAAAATTAAAGATAAGCATGGGATACCTCTCATCATGGATAAATCGAAAGTTCGCAGAGAAAAAGAGAAATGCAGACAAGAAGTGCTTAGCAAACGGTTAGATGATACAAATTTGTTAGCGTTTTCATTCGATGACAGAAAAGATGATACTTTAACGATAGATAAAATTGATGAGAAGTATCATACTAGGATGGTAAAAGAACCTTATCTTGTTATTTTGAGAGAACCCAATTCTGAATTGATTGGTTACGTAAGATTGGAACATGAAACCGCTGATTACAAAACAACCAAATTAAATGATTTTTTTGAACGATAAAAATATATCACTGGATACATTAATTGGAATATGCACTGACGGTGAGCCAACAAACACTGACCCACACGGTGGAATTATACGACGATTCGAATTGCTGTTAAAAAGACCATTGCATTGGTTCGTTTGCCTTCTACACTTCAACGAACTTCCGTTTCGGCATTTGTTTGAAGCTTTGGGTAAATCAACCAGCACTGGACCGAGATCGGCAACCGGAAATCTGAGCCGTCAAATCGAAACTTGTGAAACTCTTCCGGTAAGTTATTGCTATCACTCATTTATTATAATTGTCAACCATTATTAATTATTTTATTATTATATATTTTCAGGTGGTGGACGGCTTCCAGAAAATTGAGTTGCAAAATATGCCCCCTGCTCCAGAAAAAATTGAATTTTCCACCGATTCGAAGTACTTACACGACATGGCCCATGCAATTTCTAGCTGCGTGGTTTCGGTGGATCTGGCTAATATCAAACCAGGGAAAATTGTACATTCTCGGTGGCTCACCAAGGCCGCTAGATTATTACGATTATATGTGACAACGGAAAATCCAGATGCAAATTTAAGAATTCTGGTTGAATTCATAATTATATGTTATGTGCCAATGTACTTCAATATCAAGTATTACAGCTCTGTCGTGTACGGCAGTGCATTATTTTTCAAGTTCATTGGTTGGTCACGATTTCTAGAACCTCGTTTACGCAAAGTTGTCAATCAAGTAATTAAAGATAATTCATATTATGCGCATTCGGAAAATATCTTGTTATCAATGTTGTTTGATGATTGCAAAGAAAAGCGCGACTGTGCTATCAAGAAAATCATACGCTATCGAACCGATGTTGACGACCCAACGCAACTTAGAGCTTATAAAAACCCAGATATAAACTTTAATTGCACAAGTTACAGGGAAATGATCAATATGAATGACATAAATAACGCATTTGAACCACCATTCACGCGAAGCATTCCGTACGATACATTGAAAGAACATTTAAATCAAGATGATCCACCGTTTAATGATCCAAAAATTCCATCACACATACAAGGAACGGAACGACATGTTCAATTGCTAGCTAGCGTTTCCAAACGGGTTATACCGGAAAATGTAGAGGCTGTTATGGCGACGACATTAGAGAGCCGTGCGAAATTGCCCAGACTTGAAAGTAAAAAAGACTTCAAACAATATTTTTTTTTAGTTTCTTTTCTATAACTAACTTTAATTAATTTTTTCATTTACATATGTTCTGACTAAATAAATTTCTTAAGAGAAAAAATAGATATTATTATAAATAAATAATAAATATTATTATAAATAAATAAATAAAAATAAAGAAAGAAAACATAGGCATTTCGCTGATTTTTTCATGTAAAGTGCCAAAACTGGCGATTTTTTCAAATGTTTGTATGGGGAGCCCCCCAGGGGAGTTCCAGGGGGTGTGCCACTGACATGGGTGGGTCGGGCCTCCAAAGTTAGTGGGGGTCGGTCATACATTTTGACCCGATTGGAGCACTCTAAATGGGTCAAAGTGGGATTTTTCAAAATTTGCCCCTACCCAAAAGTTCGACCCAAATTCTGGGACATTAGAATTCGTTTTAGAGGTATGGTTCCTTCGGCAAAGTTTCTTATTTTGATCCCTAGAATACGATTTTCATTGATCAATGGGCGATTTTTAAATCGACCCGCCCTAATAGGTACTTTATAAAACGAGGTACTTTAAAAAAATATATATATATACTTTTTAAGGAAAAGTATTTAAAAAAACCAGAAGGAAGAATGGTACTTTAAACAAAGTATTTTAAAAAAAAAACAACTTCTCTTGATATAAGGATCAAGAAAATATATGGTTTGTGGGCTCAGGATATATATACCCTCTGCATATATATACTTTGATATATATCCCTATGGAGGGTTGAGAATCGATTTGTATTGAAAATTTTCGACTTTATAAAAAAAAAATTATAATTGAATTTTAGATTTTTCTTGGGACGTCTGAAGATTTATAAACAATTCTTAATAAATGAATAATCATCTAAACTATTTGGAGAAATCATCTTGATTATTTTTTGATATTAGCGCTTAATTTTAAAATTTCGGGTTATCCAAAGTTCAAAGTTCAAATATGCATTTATATGTACAAATTATCAAAAAAATCGTTTTTCACAAAAATGTTGATATCAATAATTGCGTTTCAATTAAATTAATTAATAAACCTAATCTTGAGTAAATTGTGTTTCTAATAAAACAACAAAATCTATTATCGATTGATAAACAGCCAAGTTATATAAAGTTCCCCAGGCAATAAATGCGCCGCAGACGACTGGATTAGGAAAATCGAGCTCATATTTTTAAAGACATTGAAATAATTTACAACAACAATATTTTTGCATTCTCCTGATCTCAAAATGATCTCGTGTAAAGTATTTTGTATCTCGTCTATTGTTATGCCGTTTTAAATTAATGTAAAACAGTACGTATTTATAGCACTATTTCAAAATCTCCAATTTTACCAATTTTTCCGGAATCAACGACAGGACTTTAAGAAATTATTAGCAAACTATATGTGATTAAAAATGACAAATATTGTAGGTATGCTGTTCTTAATTTTGCGAGGGCAGCGCTTTTATTTCAGCGGGTTTGAAGAAAAATGTGATTTTTCATACTTTTTCAAAATATTATACTACTTGATATAAGTTCTCAATCCCGTAAATTAAGGTTAAATTGAAACACTATAAATTGTCCCCATTTAAGGTCAAAAGTTAAATTTAAGGTCAAAAGTAAATTTTTTTAAAACAAAATATCGAAATAATATATATGTATATGTGGAAGGATTTCGATAAAAGTTGTTGATATAATATTTTAATAATTCTAAAAAATAATATTCTGGATTTAACTCTGGATTTACTCAAAACTTGTCCTAGTTTTAATATTTTTTTCAGAATTATTATATTCATATAAAGGTATATCGAGGGCTTATATTCAAAACGTGCTACATTTGACAGCAATATTAATTTTTGATTTCAAACTGTTCTCTGATATAACTGTCAAATATAATATTAATTTTGATATCATACATGATTAGTACGAATATTTCTTAATAGATACGTATTGTAGAAAATCAATCGACAAATACTTTCAGATATTAATAATAAATTAGTGCAGATAGCAAGTCTTGAATATAAGCCCTCGATATACAAATTTGTTTATACTGTATTAAATATAAAAACCAATTAATCTAAATATTTTCATAAAATAACGAATAAATTTGAGGAATTTTATGAATACATTAAAATAGTTTTATTTAAAAAAAAAATCCTGATGAAGAAAATATTTATAGATTTTCATATAATGTCAATTTGACATCAAGAGTACCCCACGGGTTAATTTCAGAAAATAAGTCCAGAATATTATTTTTTAGAATTATTAAAATATTATCAACAACTTGTATCGAAATCCATCCACAAATATATATTAAACAAGTAAAAGTGTTAAATTCGGCTGTGCCGAATCTTTGATACCCTCCACCTCGGTTTGAGTTTTGATAATAAATGTAAACAATATATATTTGAAAAAGTAAACAATTTGTTAAACTTAATTATTTCCGCAAATTCTTTGGGTTGATCCTCTTAACAGATGATTTTTGTTTACTATAAGAGTTGTCTATAAAGCTCTCTCACATTAGTATTAGCGCTCCAACGAGGAAAGAGAACACGTTTCGGTGCTTGCTTTTTGATCATCGTGGTTGCTGATCGGCATGCATTTAGGTTATATACCCATATGCATGCATTTCCGTTTATGTGATATAACCTCTAGTTTAATTTAAAGTTTTTGCAAATTAAATAGTTCGCTTTAACCTTCATTGCGAATAAGCTCTCTCAATTTTTTTTGTTAGAATATTGCCATATTTGGAAAATAAATTGTTTTTACATATTAAAAGGGAGTTTTCTCTATTAGATTTTGTGGTAACACAAAATAACACAATACAATACAAAATCTAACCCAGTGATGCCAACTTTTGATTTTGATTATGTTAATAGAAAAATATTTTCATTTCTTGACTCCAAATACTACCCTGGAACTACTACTATCGAACTTCAATTTTTTGGGTTTTACTTTGCCTACCATGAATTCAAATTTTGAAGTCATCAAGAACACTGGTTCAAATAAGGTATGCCAAACGCAAAAAACAAATGTTCCAAAAATTTAAAATAAGATAATTTGTTATCTTTATTTTCTGAAAAACTTCAAATTTTCATCCATAAAAATGTGAAAAATAATATATAAATAACATTGTCATCAAATTGCGCTTTATTTATGTAACAATTTTTATGTTCGCAATTCTTAAATATCATTTGAGGTTTTCTAAACTTATTTGAATTTAAATTAATGTTTTCTTATCCTGAAATGCTATTAATGTTTCCTGAACGGCAATATTTTGTTTAAATGTATACATTTTTAAATGTGTTTTTATACCCTATACCACTATGTGGTTTGGGTATAATGACTTTGTGCTGCTGTTTGTAACAACCAAAAATATTTGACCTACACCCATCTTTAATTATACCGATCGAATCAGAATCACTATCTGATTCGATTTAACGATGTCCGTCCGTCCGTCCGTCCGTCCGTCCGTCCGTCCGTCCGTCCGTCCGTCTGTGTGTCCATGTAAAGCTTGTAATCAAACTGCAGGTCGCAAATATGAATATATTTTGATGAAATTTGGTATTTAATCTTTTATCGGCCATGGAATGAACGCTATTGAAATTGGTGAGATCGGTCCATGTTCAGACCTAGCCCCCATACAAATGACCCCTATGAAATCGACATAAATTGCCATAAGATCCAAATTGTCATATAGATCTTACTCGAATTGGGTTTGTATACGTTTATTACACCCATTAATGAGTAGTCCAAAAATGATCCCTATTGGACAACTCTTAGTCATAGGCCCCATATAGAGCTGCTTCCCGATCTTCACTTATATCTATCAAAAAACAAAAATATTGCACTGATTCTTCTCAAATTTTGTTTGTATATATTTTTGCAAAATACAAGAGACTTTACCAAACATGGTCAGGATCGGTCCATTTTTGGGCCTAGTCCCCATATAGATATAGCATCCGATATAAACTTTTTCATATGTGCAGACAAAAAAATTTATAAATATCCCACTCAAATTTGGTTTAGCTTATTTTCTATATCCAGTTAGTTGGGCCTATGGGGAGGGTCTCTAAACGCATGGTATAGGGTATCCTATAGTCGGTCTAGACCGACTATAATTTTCTTACTTGTTTGAATTTGAATTTGTGTTTAAAGAATAAAATTTAAATTTTTAAAATTCAGTTGATGTCTTCTAAATTTCAAGTTAATATTTCCAACGTTTTAATATGATTTTCTGAAATTCAATTGATATTTTTTAATTTATAATTGGAAATCTGAATTCCATTTTTTAGAATTGATATTTTCTTAAATTTGAATGGAAAATTTAAAAGCTGCAATTTTGTATTTATGTGAAAAACAATGCTTTAGTAATTATAAACAATTTTTAATAATTATATACCTACATATAATCATATACCTACATATAAAGCAGAATAATAATCTTATATAACTATGTAGAACTGTTGACATTCATTTTAAAATAGAAGTAACTATTGCAAAGCTAATTAGAACCAAAATTGTGGCGCCATCTACTGTGGCATAGTCACACTGCGCAAAATGAAGTGACACTGTTTGTTAATGGAAAAGAAATGTATTTTCCCTTAAACAAAATATTGCGGAATGTTATATAAATAAAATAATATACCAATTTATTTCCAACATGCGGTTATTATGGATATACATATATAGAACATATGTATATTATTTTATTATTTAATATATGTATGTATGTATATGTAAATATTACACACAAAAAATACAACACCAAAATATTACAAAATCAACATCAATGCATTTTCTATTACCTTTTTTAGCTAATAAATAAATATTGCTTTTTTTTTAATAATAACGAAAAACCATACGTTTTTCCATAATTCTTTTACAAATATGTTTGACATATTATTATAAGTTTGACATATTAACTTCTTGTTGTGTTTATAGAGTTACCGAGTTCATCATATATCCACATTTTTGGGGAAACGGTTAACATTTATTATCATTAGTATTATTTTAATAATTTTTATGCTCTATAATTAACAAACTTCCGTTTTTATATGCACATTTCAAGAAATAAATCATAATAATACATTTAATAAGTTAAAACCTTAATTGCAATTTTGTAGTAATCCAGTAAACTTGCATTGCGTTTTAAACAGGGTAACATTATTGATCATTAGTGGCAACAAGCAATAATGATAGAACTAACTTAAGAACTAACAGATGCTATTTAGTTAAATGAAAAGCGTTGGGACGTTCCGGTTACGTCCAGTAATGTTCTAAACGCTTCTCATGTATATGTATATTATATTATATATATATTATTTAGAGCAGTGGTGGCCATCGAGAGAATTGAGTTAGTAATAGTGTTTAAGAGCATGTGTTAGTTGTACTACACTGATCGAAATCCATGGACGTAACACAATGCCGATATTAAATGGGTTGGTGTAAATTTTGTATGAATGTTTATATGAATGCATAAAAGGGAAAATAGTTGAGTTCACGAAGAATATGGTAAAATTTTAAATATATTTTGTTGTTTTAAAATTTGAAATCTTACATTCTGCAAATGTAAAACAAAATGTGAAGAACATTTAATCTCTTTTATCCATAAGTTTAAAAAGTTTATTAAATCAAATAAGTAATAATAAGTAATTCATTTCTTTAAAAAACAAAAAAAAAAACACAAAATAGCAAAACTTAAAAAAATAAGGAATTTCAATGTTACCAAAAACTAAAAACTTACCAGCCTGCAGTAGCTGGATACTTTTTAATATTAAAAAAAAAATGCATAAAAGACAGCTATAATGTTGTCAAATGGAGGCGACGTATGTAATTTATAGAAAATGTTTAATTTATAGTTTATCAAGTCTTCGAAATTTTCTCAAAATTTTTGGTTTCTTTTAAACAAATATTCTCTGTGTACCTATTAAAAAAAATATATATGAATTTCAAAAGGCAATGCGACATAGACCTGCTTTGTTCAAAAGCTTTCATAAGACTGAATGAAATTGTTGTTTACTTTTACTCTTTGGTGAGTACTTTTGTTTTCGTTCGGCTGTATACATATAAGAAGCCGAGCACCAGTGTGTTTGGCACGGCCTTCATTGATTTAGAGTATTTTGATATTTGCAAAACTTGCGATGTTACATGGTGTCTCGATTAGCTATAATTCATGGCAATGAACAAGTCAATGGCTAGTGGAGACCGCTAATGTTGAAATGACAGAAATTTTGCATTAAATCCTGCCATTAATTTGAAGTTTCATTCGATTTTGACGTTTAAGTATTTTAAAATGGCGCAACTTAAATCAAATAAAAGCCAAATTAATAATTTCAATAATATGTATCGCGAATATGAGTGTTTATGGAACTACAAAACTGAAAACTATAAAAACGGATTTAAAAAGAAAAGCGTGGGAGGAAATTGGACACAAATTTAAGTATTTACAGTTCAAAGACGTTTTGGAAATGAGATGGCTAGACGTAATTTGCCTACTTAGCGTTTTGACGTTATTATATTTCTCTGACTTGAACATGAACATTGCCACGAATTACAGCTAGTCGAGACACCGTGTTATAAAAATCCCAGAATATTGATATTTATTATATATATTTTTTATTCATACATAATATCTAAATATTACACACAAAAAATACAACATCAAAAGTCATTGTTGTGTTTTTCTTTAAATAAATTAATACATATTTTTTTTTTTTTGTAAATTTAAATTGTTTTTTTTATTAACAACTAGGTAGTTTAGCATTATTTGCTTTAAATGTTGGTGAATTGATACTGCCGTATTGTCTGCTTCTCTGCTTGTCGACAAAATTTTGGATCGATTTTCAACCCCTTTACCGTGACCCAATTGATCTGAAACTTTGCAAGCTGGCTCGTGGTGATGGAAAAAATGATTTAACAATATTTTTTGGTGGTGCCAAAACAGTGGAAACTTTTAAATTTTTCTACCAGAAATGATAAAAAAAATGTATAAAGGGTTAGTTTTTATTATAGTTTCACCACAGCGACCACAAAAACAACAAGTCCAGCTATGACAACAATACAACATCAGTTGCAAAACTTCTCTGATTGAAGACAGACGTGACTTTTATCGCTCCGTGTTTCTTTTTAATAATCTTGAACAATAAAATAAATATATTACATATTATATTAAACAGTATTAAACATGAACAAGCCGCCTGATGAATTCAATTACACACAAACACTAATAATGTTAGATCAAAAGAAAACACTAAATATAGTCTCTCCTGGTGAAAAATATTTGTTGATGTCACGTGTGAATAGCACTGAATCTCTCGCAAATGTCTCTCCCTTCTTAATAAAGAAAGTAGTGGACAGCATAGCTGGTGGAGAAGTTGTTCTGTGCAAAAAACTAAAAAACGGCTCTATACTTATAAAAACAAAAAACTACACTCAAGCAAGACAACTAATAAAATTAACTTCGCTATCTCCCGAAATAAAAGTCGAAGTAAACGAGCACAAAACCCTCAACTAAGCAAGAGGAGTTATTTACTCCAACGATTTGCGGGGTATTGATGAAGAAGAAATTCTATCGGAATTAAAAAAACAAAATGTTTGTGCAGTGAAAAAAATAATGAAAAAAGTGGATGACAAGCTTAATGAAACTGGTCTTATAATTATAACCTTTGCACTGCCTTCACTGCCGTCTGAATTGGCGGTAGGTTATGAAAAATTACGCATTAGACCATATATTACCCTCCCATTGAAGTGTAATAATTGCTTTCAATATGGCCATGTCTCGAAAATATGTAAAAATGATAAAATTTGTTACAACTGCCACAATCATACCGAATTAAAGGAGAAATGCACCCTACCATCTCATTGCAGCAACTGCAAAACACAAAACTATGAAAAATGCGATCATGCTTCTGTCAATAGATCTTGCCCAGTATTTCTTAAAGATAAAGAAATACAAGCGATAATAAATATTGAAAAATTTAGTAAAAAAAGAGCATCAACAATTTATCACCAAAGACACAATAACCAAACTACATCTTACTATGCAGTAGTAACTCACAACAACAACCACTCAATTGGAATAAACAATAAATATACACCAAATACATCGAATATTATGCCACCACCGAACTTACCAACAAATTCACGCACAATCAAAGAGTATGCCGATGTAATGAGTGACATCTCTGACACTGATAAACAAAACACATCAAATAAAAACTCACCAAATAAAAAAAAACTATACTGCTACCTAGAAACACATCTAAGAGGACAAGATCGCAAATAAAAAAACAACTGGAGCTTGAGGCTAAGCGCTCGAAAAATTCCTCGTAAATATTTATAATAATAACTCTTAATTTTTATTTTAAAAACAATAACAAAATATTATATTATTTTTTATTATTTTTAATATTAACTCTTACAAATCTCTATTATTCATTATTTCTGGGCCCTATTCCACAAAACAACTTATCAACTTTTCACTTTGCACTTATCAAATTTTTCGTCAATTTGCAAAACTTTATGTTCCACAGAACTATAACATTTGATAAGTGATAAGTTGAAATTGGTAAGTGTATTTTTCAAAGCTTTTAAATTTTTTTACTCTCTTTCCTATTTCTGTTCCACGTACGTTCTCTTTTGCAAAGTGCAAAGTTAATATTGAAAAGTGTAATTTGCAAAGACTTTGCAAATAATTATGCTGTTTCGTTCCACAAAAGCTGTTTTGCAAAGCAAATTTTGATAAGTTTGTCAAAAATTTGCAAGGTAAACGATCGCTTTACAAATTCATATTGTTATAACTAGTGAAGCTTTAAAAATGTTAAGACCTGAGTTTTTGTTCGACGTTAGTGAAGACACGGTTATAACAAGAAATTATAGAGACCGAATTAATTTTTCGGGACCGCAAAACTTTAGTTTTAAAGAGTGCTTCCGTTTAAATCAAATCCAAGTTGATTTTATTTTAAATAAAATTGGAGAAAAATTAGAGCACAATACACAGCGCAGTCATGCTTTGTCGGCTAAAAATCAACTGCTACTGTGCTTGCGTTGGCTCGGAAATAGTTGCCACTACCATGGAGTTGCAGCTATGCATGGTGTTGCACAATCAACAGTTTGCAGAACCATCCATAGAGTTGTGGACGTTATAATAGACGTTTTATTTCAAAACACATTGAATGTAATGATGATATGCGGGCCAGACTACACATTTTACAGTGTAAATGCAAGTTGGCCGGGCAGCGTTCATGACTCAAGGGTGTTACGGAATTCGGCTGTAAGTCAAGGATTTGACAATGGATGGAGACCATTTCCGGATGCTGTTGTTTTGGGTGATAGTGGTTACGGACTGAAGAAGTGGTTGATACCACCACTACGCCGAAATCCCGATAACCCTGCTGAAGAGGCTTACAATCGTTGCCACAAAAAAACACGGCGCATAATTGAAAACAGTTTTGGCATTCTTAAAGAAAGATTCCCGTGTCTAAATTATTTGCGACTGAGGCCTGAGTTTGCAGGCAAGGTAGTTATTGTTTGTGTCATCTTACACAATATTACCTATAGCATCGGAAGGAGTAGTGAAAACATGCAACCCACTGAAGTTACTGACAACGAAATCGAGGAATTGGATCTGGAAAATGCTGAAGAAGAAAATGATGGCCTTAATAATATGGATCATGCGAGTGGAATGGAAAGGCTTACTTCTCTGCTGCAATACTTTTACTAGTGCCAACTATTTGTTTTAAAATAAAATTTTTTTTTGGTTATTATATTTTTCAACTGCAAAAGAGAATAAATAACACTATACAACAAAAAAAAACCAAAGACAACTAATATTTTTTTTTGATGTGTTATGGTCCTCTAACAACAAAAACAGTCGAAATTTAAAATTCATTGAAGTTTTTTTTAAAAATTTTGTTTCTAAAATTTGGGATTTTTGAAGAGGTTGGTCCACCGATTTTATCATAACTTGAGAATACCTACACCAATTTTGTTTAAAAAAAATATCAAAAAATTCTCTACTAAATAACCTCTGAGTTACACTAATATAATTTTTTTATATTCGTGACAGTTTCGGAGGTATTGAGGATGAAATGATGAAAAATAGTTTTTTTTGCGCAAAACTGAAATATTTTTATATTTTATTTTAAAAATTCATAAAAATACTTATCCAACGAATTTTAAATTTCGGCTGTTTTTGGTGTTAGAGGACCATAATACATCAACAAAAATAGTGTTTGTTTTTGATTTTGAAAAAAGTTTGATTTTATGACATAGTGTAATATAAGAAGTAAAAATATGGAATTCACTTATTGTTTATTTAAAAAAAAATTACAAAATAAAATTAACAAATAATACTAAATACGAGAATAGTAATATACAAAAATAATAATAAATAAAACTAATAACACATAAAAAACTTAAAACTCCTATAATGTTCGACAAAGTTTGGTGTTGGTGTGAATAAAAAAGAACACGTCGTTTTCAAGTCTAAAATGTTAATGCTTTATTTACTAATAATTATTCTGCTTATAAAGAACTTATGAGAAGTTCTAGACTTCTTCGCTAAAGAGAACTTTCTAAAGTACTCTTAATAATTATTAATACTAAGAGAGATGTTCTAAACATACTCTCGATAATCTAATTTTACATTCAATTAGTTAATGGGGTGTGGCTTACTCATTGAATCAATGTCTAGTGGCGCGCGGCTTCACTCTCAGTTTCATTATTACTAACTGAGAATACAAGTGCTGCCGCATTCCATTCAGTACATTGACTATTGATCATATGTAGTGTATGTGTATGACTCGTGCCATAGAAATGAGAGCCACCCCATTATTTGTATACATGACGCTGCACGTTAGCATTTGGCCTACATTCGTTCGCTACGTCATGTATACACGACACCCCGGTTCTAAAAAAAAATCCTACAACTGTTTGTAATAAAAGTTGTTTGATTTTAAAATGTAGTACGGTATCTTTGAATTGAATGGGTTTTGTTTTAAGTGCAATATGATTCATTCTTGTTTATACTGTTTGGTTAATGTTTACAATATTTTTCGTTTAATTGTTTTGGATTTTGGACTCTTGAAAAAAATATTCGGTAATCTGATTTATTTTAGTATATTTTGTTAATCTTCATATTACTAAGTATGGTTTTGAAGTTTTGGTTAATTGAGTCATGGATAGAAATGTACATGTTGTGTTGATTGAAATTTGAATTTGTACAGTAAAAATTAAATAAAAAAAAAAACGATTAAATTTATTGAACTAAATTCTTATTCTATATAGTGTTACAATTTTTATTTCTACATTAACAAATTTATTAACGTACATATTTTTGTATATATTTATTTGTTTTTGTTTATTTGTGTGCATATTGTTTTCTTTTATACATTTTGTTTGTTTGTCAATTTTTTTTCATTATATTTCTTTAATAAATTTTTATGTAATATTTTCTCTTTATCTTTAATTTTCAAAGTGACATTTAAGTCATCAATTTTAGTTACTTCATATGGTCCCCTATATGGAGCTTCATATTTTTTTCTATTTTCTACTTTAACTAGTACTAAATCTCCTATTTTTAATTGTAAGCTGTTTTCCTTATTAAATGAATTAAGTCTGCGTTTTTTTTTACCTCTAGTATTATTTCCCTAGCATAATCTAATGATTTTCTTAACCTAATTTTGAGCTCATTTGCATAGTTATCTATATTGTATATTTTGTCATTGCCTGCAAAGTTTTCACCCGGTACGTTTGGTAATTTTCCAAAAACCAATTCAAATGGGGAGTATTCTGTATCGATATGTGGTGTTATGTTATATGCAAATGCGTAGTATGAAATCCATTCGTGCCAATTATCTTCGTCTACGAAAGACAAAAAGTATTCATTTAGGACTCTATGATTCCGTTCGACTGTACCTAAAGTCTCGTGATGGTATGGCGTTGAGAATCTCTGTTCTATTTTTAACAAATTGCATACTTCCCTTAAAAGTTCGTTTGTAAATTCTGTACCCTTGTCAGATTTTAAAGTTTTAAATGTCCCATATCTTAATATCAAACCCTCAACCATAGCCTTTGCCATTGATTTGGCTTCCTTTGTCTCCATAGGAACTGCTATAATATATTTTGTCAGTTCACACTGCATTGTCAGTATGTATCTGTAAAAACCTGATGGACGCAGTGGTCCTACTGTGTCAATTACCACGGTCTCAAAACTATTCCCAGGTGTGTCCGTTATATTGAATGGTTCTTTTGTGTGCCTTATCTGTTTGTTCCTTTGACAAAGATCACACGTGGATACATATTTTCTTACCATCTTGTGCATATTTTTCCATACATATTTTTGTTTAAGCCTTATTAAAGTCTTTCTTATCCCGAAATGACCTCCGCATGGTGTGTTGTGATACAGTTTAATCAATTTTGTTCTCTCTTCGCTGTCCATTATGTTCTGAGGTTTAGTATATAGTATAATTTTGACGTCATTATTATTTTTAATCTTGTTAAATTTTTCTTTTAATTTCCCATGGGTTATAATATCAAATATTTCGTCACCTTTTTCCAGTGCGAATATAGCATAGTTCAATCTGCTTAACCTGAAACATAGTTTCTCCAACATATTATCTAGATAAATGGGATTATCACTACATTTTACGATCGTGTGGTTCACAGAATGATTGTCTTCAATTCGTAAATATTCCTTTGTCGACTTTGTTAATATAAATTTTAGTTTTCGTGCACGTTTTATATCTTTCATGGATGTACATCCCCACATTTTGAGTTCATGACGCTCAATAGAAGATGATTCATCTTTTTCCTCAATTTCATATTTATCCTCATTATCAATTTTATCATTATTTACCTCATTTTGTATCATTTTCCTTTTCATTGTTCTAGTGATCACCAGCGTCTTTTTGCTTAATTCGTCAATTTTATTGGGTACCATAGCTTTCAATATGTCAGAATTTAATTCTATTCTTGATAATGCGTCTGCATTTGTGTTGCTTGTCCCTTTTTTAAATATTATTTCGAAATCATAATCCGATAGTTCTAGTCCAATTCTTGTTAATTTGGAATTCGGGTTTTTATGAGAAAACAATGCGACTAATGGACGATGGTCAGTCACTACAGTAAACTTTCTGCCATACAGGTATGGACGAAAAAATTGTATTCCCCAGTATATGCCCAATAATTCTTTCTCCATTACTGGTTTGTTCCTTTCATGTTTGTTCAATGAACGGCTTGCGAAAGATATAGGTCTATCTTTGCCAATTTCTCCCTGCGATAATATTGCTCCCAGCGCATAATCCGATGCGTCTGTTGTTAGTATAAATTGTTCCTCAAAGTTTGGATATTGAAGAATCGGTGGACTTATTAGTTTGCTTTTTAATGTTTCAAAAGCCGTTTGACATTATGTTGACCATTCAAATTTTGCACCTTTTTTTAACATAGCATTCAAACAACTTGCCGTTTTAGCGAAATCTTTTACAAATCTTCTGTAGTAATTACAAAATGCCACGAATCTTCTCACCTCGTCTGCATTCTTTGGAATGGGATATCTAGTTATTGCATCAAATTTTGATGGATCCGGCTTGATGCCGTTGGGAGTAATCAGATGACCAAGATATATCACTTCTGGTCTCAAAAATTGACATTTATCCGGATTTAGTTTCAAATTATATCTCCTTAGTCTGTCGAAAACCCTCACCAAATTGTGATTATGGTGTTGTATGCTACAACCGAACACTATGATGTCGTCAACATAGAGAAATGCCTCTGATTCCAAACCCGACAGTGCTATTGTTAGCATACGCTGAAAACTGTTTGACGATATCTTCAATCCAAAAGGTAGTCTCTTAAACTGAAAATGACCATTAGGTGTAGAAAAAGCTGTATATGGTCTGGACTTTTGATCTAGCTCAATTTGGTGGAATTAGCTCGTCATATCCAAAGTTGAAAAATATTTGGCTCTGCCAAGTCTGTCCAAAATGTCATCCAAACCGTTAATGGAAACTTATCATTTATAATTTTGTCATTGAGTTTCCTAAAATCCACGACCAATCTCCATTCTCTTTTGTCAGTGTGGCCCTTTTTCGGAACCAATAGTAATGGTGCGTTATATGGACTAATGGATGGTTCAATTATGTTCTTCGCTAATAGTCCCTGGACCTGAGCATCTATTTCCGTTGTGTGTGTGTGTGGTAGGCGGTAATTCTTTATGTATACTGGATTTTTGTCATGTAAGTCTATTGATTGTGTGTAGAAGTTATTTGTGGTAAGGTCTTCATCCTTAATATGAAATATCGATTGGTATTCTCTCAGTATTGATTTAAGTTCCCCCACGTCCTCATCATTCAAGTATTTCAAATTTAAACTTTCCAATAATTTCTTAAACCTTATTTCCGCATCTCTGTTATTACCTCCAACACTTTTGACCGAACAAATCTCATAATCCCTCAATGGCATGGTCTCCACTCTCATGTTCTCAATTGTTATTATCTCATTCGTTACATTCAACAATTTAACGTGCTGGTTTCCCCTTCTGGGTACTATTGCATTTGCCAAATAAACTCCTTTTGTTATTTCCCTGCTCAACACAACAGCGTCCTCCTCTAGCTTCACATTAAATGGTACAATTATTTCGCTTCTGCCTGGAATCGTTATCTTATTAACCCTAAAAACACTATCGTGAATCGGGATCGTCATAGTCTCATCACCAATGCTGAAAGTTAGCACATATCTATCATAATCGATATTACATCTATATTTAGTTAAAAAATCTCTACCCAAGATTCCATCGGTATTTATTGGTATATTATCCGTAACCATTTGCACTTTATGCTGAATTTTCACATCGTTTATTTTTATTCCTATCGTTGTTGAACCAAGTGATCTAATTATTTGTTCCGAAATCCCCGTCAAATTACAGTAGTCATCAGGATCTTCCTGGTATCTATACAAAAATTTCTGTTTACAAAGTGATATGTCCGCACCTGTATCTATCAAAAATGTAATTTCCTTGTCCGTGTCATCAATATTTAATCTAACGTAATTTCTAAGGTTCGATGCTATACTGTATATCTTTGTGGTTTCTACTGTGCTGTTTCCGAAGACTGGGATGTTATCATCTCCGGAATTTGGGAGTTTCCCTGGTTCTGTATCTGATTCACATTACGATATCTTCTATTATTGTTATTTCTATTGCTACCTCTTTGTACGTTGTTATTATTATTCCTATAGTTATTAGTGTTGTTTCTATTGTTGTTATAATATGCGTTGTTCCTGTAGTTGTTATTATTGTTATTGTTCCTATTATTGTTGTGGTTGCTTCTATTCGTATTATTTTGGTATGCATTGTTCCCTCTATTTCTATTACCAATCCAGTTATTGTGTCTTTGGCTATTATTACCATCAAGATTCCTATTATTGTTGTTAAAGTTGTTAGTATTCCTACGACCACTGTTATTTGTTCCAGAATTGCTGAATTGTGCCCTATTAAATAAAATTTGATTCTGCTTTATTCTCGATTCTGATTTTTCTGCTATCTTTAAAGCGTCCGTAAAAGTTGTCACCTGACTGGCATCTATAGTGGATACCGTCTGAGCATTTTGTAATCCATTTACGAAAGTGTTATACGCTATTCTACTATTTGTATTCACTATCGCGCTTCTGTTTGCCTCGCCTTCTTCAGCAATTTGAATTTCATTTAGTTCTGCTATTAAGTTTTCTATCCTGTTGGCAAAACCAGTAATGTTATTATCTTTTTGCCTTAGTCCGGTTAGTTCATTTAGGATGGTGTTCGTGCTTTTCAATGACTTATATGTTGTTTTTAGAGCTGCTATAAGCTCATCTACCGTAGTGGGTGCATTACTCTGCCTTACTCTATTCTGTACTTTACTGTCCAATTTTGCATTAAAGACGAATTCTAGGAAAAAATTTTGTTTGTCTTGTGGTATCGTTTGTGCCACTAATTTTAAGCTCGTTACAAATCCTAACATATCCTCTTTTCTACCAGTGAATGATGGTATCAATTTTGACACTGCAGATAATTCACTCAGCTCCATATTTGTTATTACTATTTCTGGTCTATGCTCTAAATTATTTTTCTTTTCACTATGTCTTTCCAATAATTCAATTGCTTCTAATTTTAGTTTATTAAATTTTGCCAAAAATGTTTCGCCAACATCAATGGGTATCTTGTCATCTATAATTGTATCTTCTATATTCTTTTGTAAATTTTCTATCTCTACTCTTTTATTATTTACCGTCTCCTGTGAATAAGGTCGGTTTAAAGATTTTCTAGCATTTGCAATTAATGCTTCTAAAGAATGTATGACATTCTCCATATGAACCAATTATTGACAATATTAATGTATTTCTTTTTACTTTTCCTTTATTGATATTTATATAATTTTGATTCACACATGTATATAAAATATTTTCTTAAAATTATTATATAATTATAATATAAATACAATAAAATTCATCTTCCTTTCATATACATATATAATAAAAAAAAAATTTTTTTTTTTTGCTTTTGTTTTTCTGTTACAATTTAATTATTGTTGAATTTCAGACATTTATTCTATATATATTTTTTTTTGTTCTTTTTTTTTTTTTTGTTTTCAGGAAATAATGATTTTCTCAAAAGTTTTTTTTTTTTTTTTATTTTTCTTTAAATTGCATTACGTACTGAATGCCTACGGATTTGTTTTTTTACGTATTTCTTTAAATATTTTATTATTACTACTACGGTTGTCATAGCGCAAATCAGTATTAATACTTCAAAACTAACGCTTACTGCTGTTGGAGCGTTTACCGTTGCTGTTACTACTTCCTTTATCTTCGTTTGTGTGCTACCCATTATGAAATTTTTCTTTTCTTTCTTTCTTTGTACACTACAATATCTTTGTATAATTTATGAAATTTACTTCAATTTGTTTTAATTTTCGAGAGGGGAAAAAAAATGTTATATAACAAAATTTATTGTTGCACTAATATAACGTTTATATCTAACAAAGTTATATTTATATATATGTGTATAATTTAATTTATAATATTAGCATTCTTATTTTTATTTTTCTTTTCTTTTTTATGCTTTTTATTTCACTCTTTAATTTTTTTATTTCTAATAGTAGTTTTATTCTTCTATCCTCATTTTCCTCGTACGTCAGTTCATGAGGCGTGCCAGCGAGCCTCCTCTGGATTTGTTGCAGTTTGGCAGTGGGAAAATCACTATTGCTGGTTCTGTCTGCTTCTTATTCTTTATAAATTTTGGCCTTGGGCCGACGTTCAATATCTCTGGTCTTGGCTGGTTGTCAACGTTGCCCTCTTCTAGGATCTTAGCCCATCTAATTTCTGCTTGCTGCACTTCTTTCCACAGTTCCTCCAGATTCTCCATAGAATCCTAAAAATTATTCCAAATTTTTTTTTTTATCCTTAAAACCAAAAAAAGGATCAAGACTAAGCGTAAGCTATGTTTGTCTTTTTCCTTTTGCTGTAAGATTAAGCAAAATTAAATTTAGCAAGATTAGATTGCTATATTTTTTAGTTTTTGCTTCTTATCTTGTAGCAATCGGCAGGACATCAGAAGGATGCAGGTAAGCTGGGCAGGATCGCCATATAATGTTCGACAAAGTTTGGTGTTGGTGTGAATAAAAAAGAACACTTGTCGTTTTCAAGTCTAAAATGTTAATGCGTTATTTACTAATAATTATTCTGCTTATAAAGAACTTATGAGAAGTTCTAGACTTCTTCGCTAAAGAGAACTTTCTAAAGTACTCTTAATAATTATTAATACTAAGAGAGATGTTCTAAACATACTCTCGATAATCTAATTTTACATTCAATTAGTTAATGGGGTGTGGCTTACTCATTGAATCAATGTCTAGTGGCGCGCGGCTTCACTCTCAGTTTCATTATTACTTACTGAGAATACAAGTGCTGCCGCATTCCATTCAGTACATTGACTATTGATCATATGTAGTGTATGTGTATGACTCGTGCCATAGAAATGAGAGCCACCCCATTATTTGTATACATGACGCTGCACGTTAGCATTTGGCCTACATTCGTACGCTACGTCATGTATACACGACACTCCTCAACCAAACCACTTCTCGACATTTGGGAAATATTTGCAGTTTCTGCCGCTGCAATTTCTTGAGTTATGGCAGAGGGTGGAAGTTGAAGCTCCCTCACCAATTTCAGGCATTGAAGTTTCCTGTAATAAACTTCAACCTGCAGGAGCTCCAGTCGACATTTCTTCTCTCTATCCAAAGTTTCGCTTGAAAACTTGGTAGAGCTCTTCCTCTTCCTTGGGTTTGGAATTGTCATCAATATTATGGAATCACACTCAGCTGATGGTAGATTTCCTGAATTTCCATAGCTTTCTGGCAAATTCAGTCCACCCAGCACAGCTGAGTCTGATTCCAGAATATCGAGGATGACCAAGTCAGCTTCATTCATAACGCTGTCCTTCCCACCTGCGGACCCAGTTTTTCGGGCGTTATCCCTTTTACTCTGCAAATTACCAAAATTAAATTCACGGATAAATCTTCGCTTATTTTTAAAAATAATCATAACAATGTTACATTGCGTTTGTATGTATGTATGCAAAAAAGAGAAAATTATTTGAGCTGTAAATTATATTATTATATTAAATTATATACAACTTGTTTCAAGCGTTCTTATATATATTAAAGATAGCACAAACAATGTTAGAATCAGAGCCTACGGTCAAGCTCGAGTACTCGAGCTACTCGAAGCTCGAGCTACTCGAGTAGTTAATGAGCTACTCGAGCTCAACGAGTAGCTCGAGTAGTAAAAATAAGCATTTTTCATGTTTGAAAGCATGTAAAAAGTTAAATATAGGTATTTAGTACAACAAATGTATACTTTTTAGAATCGTACAGATACCGGAAATATCACTATTAAATTTCACTTGAATCGCAGTGTCCCACTTACGTGGGCAAACTACTACTCGAAAAAGCTCGACGACTTTCCATACAAATGTATGAAAATATTAACTTCATAGATGTTTGACTTCATTTAAAAAAAAATTTTCCCAAAATACATGGTATGATTTTATATATTTTGAAGTCAGTTACACTGATAGATTACCCTCTTGAAATATTAAAACATTCTGATAAAAACTTTCCACTCAAATGTATGAAAATATGATCTTCGTATATGTTTGATGCCTATTGACAAAAAAATTTTAAAGAACACTTGGAAAAACCTCTTAGTATTTTAATTTGAATATACATATGTTGAGGATATGTTTTCAAAATTTCAAAGTATTTGGACAAAAATGTTGGCGTGTGGGAACAACTACTCGAAAAAGATCGGAAATTTTGCAAAAAGTGTAAAAAAATAAAAAAAAAAATTTTGTATTTTTTCACTGTCTGTAATTGACTATATTCAGAGATTACTCGTAAAAAATTTGAAGCCATTCCGACCAAAATTGTGGCGTCGGTATAGCACTACTCGACTGATATTGAACACTTTCTATACAAATGTGTGAAAATATGCTCTTATTTGAAGTTTGATGATATTTTCCAGAAAATTTTCCACAATGACGTAATAAAAAATTATATTTGTTAGAGCTATATATGCAAAGAGAACACTTTCTTCAAGTTTCAAAGCATTCCGCCAAAAATTGAAGCTTGGAGGAACTACTACTCGACGAAAAACAAAAAATAAAAAATAAATTTTTCAAAATTTTTCTTTTTACTGCCCGTAATTGACCTTATTCACAGATGACTCATTTAAAAAATTAAGCCATTCCGATGAAAATTGAGCTCTGGGCGAACAACTTCTCGAAAAAGATCAGCCACTTTCTATACAAATGTGTGCAAATTTGCTATTATTTCAAGTTTGATGTAACTTTAAAAAAAATTTTCCATCACGACTTCCTAAAATTTTTTGCTGCTTGTAGTTGCAAATATATCAAGATACTCTTCTTAAAATTTCAAAGTATTGCGACAATAATTGTGCTGTTGGCGAACTACTTCTCGAAAAAGCTCGACCACTTTCCATACAAATATATGAAAAAATACACTTCATGCAAGTTTCACATCGATTTACACAAAGTATTTAAGGCACACATGGTCCAAATTTATGCCTTTTAAAGTTGGAAATATGATTACATTTCGTACACGAAATTTCAAAGTAATCTGACCAAAAGTGTGGCTCGGACGAACTACTACTCGAAAAAGATCAGACTCTTCCCATACAAAAGTGTGAAAATTTGCTCTTATTTCAAGTTTGAGATAATTTTACAGAAAATTTTTTATAATGACATAGCCAAAAGTTAAATTTTTTAGATTTAGAAATGTAAGGAGAGTATTTCTTTTAAATTTCAAATGTTTCCGACAATCATGGTGGGGTGGACAAACTACTACTCGGAAAAGCTCGACCACTTTCCATACAAATGTATGAATACATTTACTTCATGGAAGTTTGACATCGATTTACAAAAAATTTTTCAAAAGTATATGGTAAAAATTAATACAAATTGTAGTCCATTATATCAACACATTATTTTTCTAAAATATTGAAACACTCGGGTGAAAGGTGTGGGGTGGGCGAACTACTACTCGAAAAAGATCAGTAATTAAAAAAAATATTTTTCAAAAAATATTTAAGGAACACTTGAACCTCAATTCAAAAACATGTAAAATTTGAAAAAAATTAAAAAAAAATTAATGATTTACTAATTAAATAAAAAAAAAATAAAATAATTAAAATTAATATAAATAATTAAAATAAGTATAATTAAAAATATACTTTATTTACACAATTAATCTCCATTTATATGTATATATATCTATTTATATAAAAAAAAAAAACATTTTTGAAGATTATTTTTTAAATAATTTATACTAAATTTAATTATTAATAAATTAGTTTAGTATAATTTAAATATAATATTTTAATTCATTAAAAGTATAAATAAAATTAAAAATTAAAATTATAATTATTATAGTATTTAATTCTTTTATCAGACAATTCATTGATTATTAAATAAAAAATCATCTTAAAAATTACATATAAATTCAATTGAAAAACGTTTTTTTTTATTAAATTTATATAAATATAGGGGTATATAAATTTAGTTTAATATTATTGAATTTACAGATTCTAAAATTGCATATAAGAGGACAAAAAAAATTTTAAATTTTTATGGTGTTTTGGTGTTTAATATTTTCAAAATTAAGCAAGTACGTTTTTATTGCGGTTAAGAGGTCAGTAAAGCGATTATTATTTTTATTATTACCGTTTTTTGCCATGTACAACACGTGCACAAATGCGCTAAAGGAAAAACAAGCACAATTAGGTAATCCGGAACTAAAATTCTTGCAGTGCAATAAGACGTGCAATAAGACTCGACGTATAACATGTTCGTTCGTGTCATCCAAAATCGTACATCTTTAATAAACGTGTTGGCGGACAGAAATGTGACTAGTCAGCGAGTTGCGGTGGATTTTGAATTATCTGAAGCTGAGTGGAGCAAAATTGAACAAATAAAAAGCGTTCCGGAACCACCATACCTTCTTACCGATATTTTGTGCTCCAACAGATCTTCGATTTCGATGGTTCGCCCATTACTAAACCACTGGATTGAAGAGTACTTAAATGATGATATATCCCACGATGATTGGACAATTTCTTTTAAAACTAAGGCAGAATGGAAAGTCGCTTTAATTTGAAGATCTCACCAGATGTAGCAACAAGAATGTTGGCATCATTTTTCGATCCTCGTTATAAAGATACTCTTTTTAAAGAAACTCTTTTTAATCAATCCCAAATCGAAAAAGAAGTGAAGGAGCTTTTGTGTAAAGAAGAAGAATTACCAACAGAATATACAACATTTCAGCATTCTAAAATATGCGCTATCGACAAATTTTTAAAACGAACGCAGAGCACAAATGATAACCTTGACATCGAGTGGTCGAGATATCAACGTGAAAAACAAATCGAGAGGAAAGACTGTCCACTAAAATGGTGGCAGGATCGTGAAGAAAAGTACCCGAACATATCACGAATGGCCAAGAGATTCCTTTGTATCCCAGCAACTTCAGCATAATCAGAGCGGTGCTTTTCTACAGCTGGTAATGTAGTCACTGCTAAAAGAAGTTCGCTGACACCATCAAATGTCACACTTTAGTTTTTCTCAGTCATAACAAAGATTTTTTAATGTAAAGTATATAGAAGTCCTTAATTCAATGTTATTAATTAAATGATACTGTACTTTAAAAATTATTTATCATTATTTTTCAACATTCATTGTTAAAAAATGATTAGATTTCATGTACTTAAATAAAATGAAATATTCACTAAAATAAATGTACTAACTTACATCAAACTTGAAAGAAGAGTAAATCTGCGCACACTGTATGTAAGTAGCTGAATTTTTTCGAGTAGTAGTTCGCTTCCTCCATAATTTTCTTAGAATAGATTGAAATTTGAAGGATACAATGTCCTCAAGTCGCAAACTTCACAACATATAAACTTTTAGCATGTCGTGAAGGAAAATGTTCTGTAAAATTACATCAAACTTAAAAGAAAAGCAAATTTTAACACATTTATGGAAACTGGCTGATTTTTCTCGAGTAGTATTTCGGCAACAGCACAATTATTGCCGAAATTCTTTGAAATTTTAAGGACGTTATGTCCTCTTATATGCAACTTTAGTATTTATAAATTTGTAGCATGTGTTCCTTAAGTATTTTTTGAAAGAGATTTTTTTAAATTACTGATCTTTTTCGAGTAGTAGTTCGCCCACCCCTCACCTTTCACCCGAGTGTTTCAATACTTTAGAAGAATAATGTGTTGATATAATGGACTACAATTTGTATTAATTTTTAACATATACTTTTGAAAATTTTTTTGTAAATCGATGTCAAACTTCAATGAAGTGAATGTTTTCATACATTTATATGGAAAGTGGTCGAGCTTTTCCGAGTAGTAGTTTGTCCACCCCTCCATTATTGTCGGAAATATTTGAAATTTAAAAGGAATACTCTCCTTACATTTCTTAATCTAAAAAATATAACTTTTGGCTATGTCATTATAAAAAATTTTCTGTAAAATTATCTCAAACTTGAAATAAGAGCAAATTTTCACACTTTCGTATGGGAAAAGTCTGATCTTTTTCGAGTAGTAGTTCGTCCGAGCCACAATTTTGGTCAGATTACTTTGAAATTTCGTGTACGAAATGTAATCATATTTCCAACTTTAAAAAGCATAAATTTGTACCATGTGTGCCTTAAATATTTTGTGTAAATCGATGTCAAACTTCCATGAAGTGTATTTTTTCATATATTTGTATGGAAAGTGGTCGAGCTTTTTCGAGAAGTAGTTCGCCAACAGCACAATTATTGTCGCAATACAGTGAACTCTCGGTAATGTGAACTTCCAATATAGTGAACTATCCAGTAATGTGAACACCTTTTTTTTATATTAACGCTCTAAATAGTGAACAAAGTTTAATGGCTCTAAATAGTGAACAAAAATTTTGACGATTTTTGTTTATTTATAATTTTGGGAATCCCGATTGAATAAAAAATAAAAACAATACATGCATACATACTTTGAGTTTTGTTAATGAAGGTCAGTTGTCTTTCGTTACGCATAGAAATCACTTGAACTAAATATTTTTTCGTACATACATACCTGTATATTAACAAAGATGCCTAAGAATAACCGAAAGTTTTTAACTATCAATGAAAAATATGAAATTCTGCAACTTTTGGAAAAAGGATCAAGTGTTACAGCACTAAGTGTAAAATATAATGTTGGGAAATCTACCATTTGTTCGATACGCAATAAGAAGAATAAAATTTATAAGTGTGTTAACAACACATATTATGGACCAGGGAAACGTAAAACGCTGCGATCTTCAGAGCTTCCAATGATGGAAAAATCTCTATACAAGTGGTTTGTTAACATGAGAAATAAAAACCTTCCGATAAGTGGATTTATGCTGAAAGAAAAAGCAAAACAGCTACATTCTAATTTAAATGAAAATGGACACGACTTCAATGCCAGCGATGGGTGGCTTCAAAAATTCAAACGGAGATACGGAGTCCGACTTTTACAGATTAGCGGAGAAAAGCTTTCAGCGCAACCTCAGCTGGTAGATCCTTTTAAATTGAAGCTAAAAGCAAAGATAGATGAACTTGGTTTATCAAAAGATCAGCTTTACAATGCAGATGAGTCAGGCTTATTTTGGAAACTTCTTCCTCAAAAGACGTATGTAACATCATTGGAAAAAAACGCACCAGGTGCGAAGATGGAGAAACAAAGAGTTACATTTCTTTGTTGTGCAAACGCATCTGGATCCCATAAAACCAAACTTCTTGTTATAGGGAAGTCTAAGAATCCCCGCAGCTTTAAAAATTTCATCTGCCCAGTGCACTACAAAAACTCAAAGTCTGCTTGGATGACTTCTACAATTTTTAAAGATTGGTTTCACTACTGTTTTGTTCCCGAGGTAAGTAAACTCCAATGCGGCAAATTATTCAGGTTGACATTTTATTTTTCTCTTTCTGGTTACAGATTTTTTAACGAAAAAGGGATTGCCAGTAAAAGCTTTGTTGTTATTAGATAATGCTCCGTCTCATCCACCTGAATCAGAACTCAAATCCGAGGATGGTTCCATACAAGCGATGTTCATGCCACCAAACGTAACTCCTTTAATACAGCCAATGGATCAGAATGCTATTAGAATCACAAAACTCCATTATAGAAATAGTCTTCTGGCAACAATAATAGCGAAGGAGATGAGTTGGCTGGAAGCAATGAAACTACTTACATTAAAAGAGGCAATTAATCTTTTAGAAGCAGCCTGGGATCGAGTGGGAAATGAAACCTTGGCTAAATGCTGGAAAAATATACTGGAGATGGTTAATGACGATGATGATCCTGAATACAATGTCCCTTTAAGTGTTTTAAGAGATAGATGGCAATCGGAGATTATAGTTTTGGAAGAAAACGCTGCCGATCTTTTTCATACATTGTTCCCACAGGTACGTATTTTAACAGTTCCTGATGTATAAAATATATTTTAAAAAAAATATCTTTATCATAGGAGGTATGTACTGCGACAAACATCCAGGAATGGAATAATAACCCATGTGAAGACATAACGCTATTTAATGAAAATGACGAAATATCCGATGATGATGAATGTGATATTGAAGAGACCCAAAACAAAATAAAACCAAAGGAAGCTGTCGAAATTTTTAATAAAGCACTGCAGTGGGCTGAGTCTGAATTGATCGACCAGATAGATATAAAAGTTCTGAAGAAATTAAAGGATGCAGCAATTAATAAGTTATTAGAACAAAAAAAAACTCAAAAAATTATAACCGATTATTTCCTTAACTAAAATATTTATTTATTGTATTGATAATATCTGTACAATGAGTTGAAGTATTAAATTTTATTTTTATTTTTTATTTATTTTTAGTAAATATTTTATATAAAAAGTGAATTTCAAATAAAAAATCGTTAAGTTTGCAATAAATTATATGTTATGTTACAATTAGCAAGAGTTTTAATTTTTTTTAGACTTTTTTAAGGAAAAAAACACATTATGGCGCTACATATTTTTACAACCGAAAATGTGAACAAATTAGATAATGTGAACTACCTTGGTTTTTATTAGTTCACATTATCGCGAGTTCACTGTACTTTGAAATTTTAAGAAGATTATCTTGATATATTTGCAACTACAAGCAGCAAAAAATTTTAGGAAGTCGTGATGGAAAATTTTTTTTAAAGTTGAACTTGAAATAAGAGCAAATTTGCACACATTTGTATATAAAGTGGCTGATCTTTTTCGAGTAGTTGTTCGCCCAGAGCTCAATTTTCATCGGAATGGCTTAATTTTTTAAATGAGTCATCTGTGAATAAGGTCAATTACGGGCAGTAAAAAGAAAAAAAAATTTTTTTTTTTTTTGAAAAATTTATTTTTTGTTTTTCGTCGAGTAGTAGTTCCTCCAAGCTTCAATTTTTGGCGGAATGCTTTGAAACTTGAAGAAAGTGTTCTCTTTGCATATACAGCTCATTGTGGAAAATTTTCTGGAAAATATCATCAAACTTCAAATAAGAGCATATTTTCACACATTTGTATAGAAAGTGGTCAATATCAATCGAGTAGTGCTATACCGACGCCACAATTTTGGTCGGAATGGCTTAAAATTTTTTACGAGTAATCTCTGAATATAGTCAATTGCCGACAGATGTGTTCAAGATTCACGTGAGTACCTGCCACGGTGGCCTGACCTCACGGTGCACTTAACACCGGCGCCCTCGCAGTACGAGTACCAATTTGAGGCATGCATTTGGGCATGACCTCCCCCTTGGATGAGGAGCGGAGTACTATCTAAAACTCCTACCGATCTATGGGTCACGGCACCCGGTCGCAATGCAACTCCACACCGAGCTTGCGCTCTACCCGCGATTTGGGTCTAAACCACAGCCACCACGATGCTCCCATACGGGGCCGCACCACTGCCAGGCTGGAATAAATTCCAGGGGCTCCTGACACCCGTGGTACCAGAATAAAGCCTCCGGTCAGGCTTCGTAGCCGAAGCTACTACCAGTTGAACTCCAAACAGTTCGGGACTGGTGGCCCTGGACGACAAAACATATAGACATAAAAAGACAAAGGACAAAACACTGAACAGCCGCACTCTGAGTTAGCATGTGCCCCCTCAATAGCAGCACACAAAAGGATAACAATAACGTGGCAACACATAAAACAACAGAACAAACGCGCAGGAACAGCAGGTAGCAGCAACAACAGCAAACAGCAGGGAGAGAGCTGAAGACGGTGCACCGTTGTGGAGGGACAGATACCGATGTATCAGCCCCCGTCAACAGTCATACTCATATCTGAAATCCAGGCACGACGATGTGCACTACCGGAGCGACCACCCATTGGCAGTTAAGCACCACCACGGATGCCCGCATCAGAGGCCACCTATACTAAACGTCCAGTTCTCCTACGATTGAATACGCCCCTTGCGTATTCACCTAAATTCCTAACAGTCCGCCCGTCCTCTAATGCCCTACTCAAATCCCATCCTATCGCCGTCCGTAAAATCCCCATCCTATCCAAATTCCTAATATCACTATAAAGTGAACACCCGGTCAAAACATGTACGACGTCCTCCGGCCCTTCCCCACACCTACAGTCCGGCGTATCGGACAGGCCCCTCTTATGCAGAAAAGCATTCAAGGAGCCATGCCCAGTCAGTAAAAAGCCCAGGCTAAGGCCGAAGCCAAAGTCCGGGCGGTCTCTAACGAAGGTCACGTCCTTAATAAAATCGTACGTTGTTCGGCCTTTATCCGTCTCAGTCCAACGTGAACGCCATCTTGCAAGAAGATGCTCGTCCAGCAGGAGTTTCACCTGCCTCAAGTCTAAATCAGCGATTTCAGTCGAAGTTATCCAATCATGCCCTGATAGTGGCAGTCCCTTCTTGACCTTGAAAATAATACCACGACGTACCACCTCCAAGTCAAGGGGAGGTGCACCTAACAAAACTTGAAGAGCATCTGTCGAAACTGTGTGACAAACTGGCATGCAAGCCAGCATTGCCACTCTCTGACAAGACAAGATTCGTTTCTTGCCCATAGCAGACAGAGCGGTGCCGTACCATACAGACGAGCCGAATGTTGCACAAGCAACAAACAGATCACTATATATGGTACGGACAGCTCTCCTGCTAAGAACCCAGTCATTCCTGAGGATGCGTCTGACTCCTCCCACAACTGTCGTCAACTTGTCCTTAAGTGTCGAAAGATGAACTAGAAAGTTCATTCTTTCGCCCATGGTTATGCCCAAATACCTAACCTGAGTCACGTATCGAATGCTGGCATTGCCAGATCGAACTACAGGTGGGCGAGCCTGCGATAAGCTGCCTTTAAGCAGCATGGAAACGGTCTTTTCCCTTGACACCTCAACACCGACACTGTTCCCCCACTCATTGATTTCACGCATGGCCCCCTCACCTTTTCTCTCCAGTTCAGCACGAGACTGCCAAGGACATATTTGTTCGGACAGTCAGTCACACAATTACGGACATGATGCCAAGCATCCTCCACGGATTTCCCTTCTTTAAAACCGAACTGAAACTCAGAAGCAACCTCATTGTAGGATTCCTTCAGTCTGTTGACCATAATCCTCTCCAGCACTTTTCCAAGTACTGGGAGAAGGCTTATGCCCCGATAAGAGCGAGGATCGCTCCTCACTCTATCGGGAGACTTCAGGAGCACCACAACTTTGGCTTGCTTCCAAGCCCCAGGGAAGTACCCCTCACTAATGCACCTCCTGTAGATTGCCTCCAGGTATTCCGGTATGGCCTTCCAGATGCTTTTACACATCTCTCCAGTCATACCATCCAAACCCGGACACTTTCTACACTTGACTCGGCACATGCTTGCATCCACTTCTAGTCTTTCCAGTGGCAGAGGGCCATCCACCGCCTCATAGAGAGGATGGACAGCCGGTTCAGCCCCTGGAAAAAGTGCCTCAAGTAAAGCGCTAGTGCACTGTCTCCACGTCAGTAAAGTCACTCCACTTATACAAAGACCGGTCAAGTCCGTCTGTTTCCGTCTACCCCGGACTATACGATAGGCCTGACCCCAAGGGTCATTTCTGCTGTCCTGCACAAAAGTCCTCCAATCCTCCTCCTTGACACGAACAATCTCGTCTTTGTACGTCCTCAAGGCGGCCAGATAGTCAACTTTACGCTGAGCAAGATCTTCAGCATTGGAACGCCTTCCCCTTTGGAATCGCTTCCTCAGGCGGCGGACATTCCTCCGCATCATATCCAGCTCCCGAGACCACCATTTAAGTCCTCTGTGTCGAGTCTGGCGACAACGACCCAGAAGAGTGTCGTTCACTGTGGACATCCATTGATCTATCTGGTCGACTTGACTGTCTATTGTCCAATCCCTAAATTCAGCAATTGGGACATCCAGCGCCGTGCCCCTAAAGGCATCAGCGTAGATGTCCCAATTGACATCATGTAGTCGCCACCTGCGTGGCATGTCCGTCCCGTTCGTAGCCCGATGATGAGAGACCACAACCTCAATAAGGCTATGGTCACTCAGCCCAAAGTCATCCCTAATCTTCCAACTAATGTCAAACTCTGAAGCTACCCTCCCATTACCTAACGTCACGTCAATGTCACTACAACCTCCTGGACCGTCAAAGGTGTACATCTCACTAGGCTCATTGAGAACAATGAGCCGCTTCGTGACCAGCCATTCACTAAGCATAACACCTCGCATGTAGTTCGGATGAGCAGAAGCATTTCTGCTCATCTTGGAGAACCACATGGGAGAGCATGCGTTTGCGTCTAGAGCTAGGATTATAGGTGAGCTACTATCCAGTAGTAGTACCGAATCCATGTACCCCAAATAGGGTTCAAGAGGCGTTCCGAACCTACAGTAGATGCTCGTCAGTAACATTCTACCAAAACCCCCTTCTACACTAACGCAGATTCCCCAAACACTCCTACTAATGACGGTACAGTCCACGTCCCTATCCCTAACAACAATAGCGGCGCTACCACCGTCGTCGGTAAACGCGCGCATACCCCCAGGTAAACCCCTGATGCAGCCATCCGTAATATACGGCTCCTGCACTAGGGCAAAACTCGCGCCCAGGTTACACATCGCCTGACCTAGCTCGCAGATCACGGAGTATGACCGCTGACAGTTAAGCTGCAAGATTTTTATATCTGTTCCCTCCATTTTAATGGCGTGCGTTCGCTCTAGCAACTATTGCGCTGTAGACGGGACAGGCCGCGGACATCATAAGATGCCCAGCCGGGAGTCCCTTAAATGCGCAATTCCGGCATCTTATCTCATTCTCGCACCGTGAGGCTTTATGGCCGGCGGTACCGCATAGGCGACAAACTTCGTGAGGCATCCGACAGTCCCTAATCATGTGGTCGAACCCTAAGCACCTGTAGCAGCACGGAACTGCGTCATGATGTCGTACCGCAAACGAGAACCAATTTATGTAACATCTTCCAACATCAGTCAGCAGCTCCATAGCGTGGGCGTTGCCCTCCAGGACAACGTTAATCGGGCCGCCATTTGCCTTCCACGGGCTGGATACCAAGCGAACGCTCCTCTTGAAGACTTCCTCGGACATCCTTTCCTTAAGGTTCTTCGCGTACAGCTCGTTCATAAATTCATCCGGAGTGATTTCCGGATGAACCCGCTGCACGACGACCTTCGGTCCGAGCTTGTCTCTCACCGACACCTCCAACCCAACCTCACCGAACTTAGTGTTCTTCACGACCCTCTCCCTTTCAGCTACCGACGGGGTTCGAATGACCGCTCCGCCATCGCGCATAGGCCGTAGTGCGTGGACACGTACCCCAAGTGTGGGGCCGACCTCCTTCTGCACCTTCTCTACGACCCCCTTAGAGGTGACGCCCTTCTTGCCCTTCACCACCACGGACCACGTTTCCACCGGCTTGGGCACCACCGCAACAGCACCAGACACACCACCAGACAAACCACCATCAGAAACACCAACATTTACGTTACCACGCCTAACCGCCATCTGGGCCCCCATGGGAGCCCTCGAAGCCGCTGGCTGCACTCCGACAACCCTTCCGCCTTCATATACCTCCAAACGCCCCTTCAGCCGCTCGTTCTCGGAGATTAAACCGAACAGGAGTTGTTCAAAATCGCCTACGTGACCCATGACCGCCTTGGCAAGCCGCGCATCAACACCATCGGCCATGACCAACTCCAGCAGATCAGCACTTACGCCCTTCATCTTGCCAACTATGCCAGCTTCACGTGCAGGCCGGGCCCTCATACGGTCACGCGTCTTCCTCGTGTTGGCACCAGACGTTTTGTCGCTCATTGCTTCTGCAACGACCTCCCCTGACTCCGCAGCCAAAACACCAACAGCTTCACCAACAGCAACACTAGAAGCAACACCAGCCGGACGCCGAAACCTGGGTGACAACGGCTTCTTCGGCGATACCACCTTCACCCGCTTCACCACCTCCTCCATCTCCGTGCTCGATAGTTCGCTCTCGGTGTGGCGGAGAAGACTTCCACCAGCCGGGGGCAAACCTGCACCACACCCATCCGTCGTGGCCATATCAGAGGCGTCGCCTTTCGGCTTAACACCCCTCTTCCGGCTCGCAGGCGGCATCCAAATATTAAATAAATGCAAAAAAGAGTACTGACCTTGTATATCACCAACAATATCAACTTACTCGTCAAACGGAAAGACGGACAAACCGACGGAAAGACGGACAAACCGACGGAAGGACGGACACTTAGACTTTTGCGAAAACGAACGGAAGGACAGACAACGGTTGCGTACACTTTATAGTTCAAAGTTATTAGCGCCACCTACTAGCCGATGTACGAGCTAACTACAGCGGTAGTAGCCGCGACACTAACCGTACCGACACTAGCAAACACACTTATCGTCCGACTATTCACCGCTAGAGCGTTTCTTTACTTCGTGTTTAACCACACTTTTGGCCGGAGAATTTGAGACACCAAATTCTATGTTGTTCAGCGGAGCACCCTAAACAACAACACTTCACTGTATTCAAAGTCACTATCTTTACAATAACAAATCAAAATATTAAGTCACTGTCTTTATTACTTTACTTTTCACAATTTAATGTTTACCACAATGCGTACACACGTCCGATCAATTCAACACCGAATGAATGCAGACAGTGAAAAAATATAAAATATTTTTTTTTTATATTTTTACACTTTTTGCAAAATTTCCGATCTTTTTCGAGTAGTTGTTCCCACACGCCAACATTTTTGTCCAAATGCTTTGAAATTTTGAAAACATATCTTCTACATATATTCAAATTAAAATACTAAGAGGTTTTTCCAAGTGTTCTTTAAAATTTTTTTGTCAATAGGCATCAAACATATACGAAGATCATATTTTCATACATTTGAGTGGAAAGTGGATGATCTTTTTCGAGTAGTAGTTAGCCCACTCCATAGTTTTTATCAGAATGTTTTAATATTTCAGGAGGGGAATCTATCAGTGTAACTGACTTCAAAATATATAAAATCATACCATGTATTTTGGGAAAATTTTTTCTTAAATGAAGTCAAACATCTATGAAGTTAATATTTTCATACATTTGTATGGAAAGTCGTCGAGCTTTTTCGAGTAGTAGTTTGCCCACGCAAGTTGGACACTCCGATTCAAGTGAAATTTAACAGTGATATTCCTGGTATCTGTACGATTCTAAAAAGTGTACATTTGTTGTACTAAATACCAATATTTAACTTTTACATGCTTTCAAACATGAAAAATGCTAATATTTACTACTCGAGCTACTCGTTGAGCTCGAGTAGCTCATCAACTACTCGAACAGCTCGAGTAGCTCGAAGCTCGAGTAATGGGGAGCCCTGGTTAGAATAAGACATTGAAACCGTTACGTTCAAAATGTAATAATGAAATTGAAACAAATTTTTTTTTTGCAATTGTTATTATAAGCTTGTTCAATTGTTCCAATTAACATACTGTATATGTTTTGACTGTACACATAGCAAATAATTATATTGTACGTAAACCAAACACAAAACAAAATCTATGACAATGATTTCTGTTGTTGTTGTATACAAGATGCTTGTTTCACCCAATTCACACGATGACTTTTACGACGTTACTTTTAAGACGTATCTTTTTGTTTGTAGGCGAACAGTGTAGAGAAGCAAGGAAAACAGAAAACGCAAATCGTGTCTTTTTAAACACCCCTCTTGCTTCTCTACACCGTTCGCCACAAAAAGAGACGTCTTAAAAGTAAGTCGTAAAAAGCCATCGTGTGAATTGGTTGTAAATATAATTATTTGCAATGTGTAGGCAATAAACTGTTTTACTTACCAATGTCCGACTCTTCCAGAGTCCAAACAAATCGTCCCTCGCATAGGTCCATGTTTTCTGGGCCAACGCCAGTTGCAGGGATTGGGCTTATTTTCAGAACTTCCTCCCAGGCAGCCTGTTTATCTAATTTATTAACCTTCAAAATGAAATGTAAACTTAAATATGTTCTAAATATTTACAATAATTTCATAAAAAAATACTTACTTTATTGTTTCGGAAACTAGCAAATAAAATATCTTTTTTTTCTTTAATAACGTGTAACACTGCAAGTTTTTTTTCAAGTTTTATTTTGCGGCTCATTTTAATAACTTCTATTTAGAAGTGCAAAGTGAAAAGTGATAAGACAGAAATGCAAAGATGATTAAATGTTTTGAGGAACACTTTGCACACTCAGTTTGCTGGTGATCGCAAAGACTTTGCAAAGCGTGCAAAACTTTTCAAAAATTTGCAAAGAGAGCTTTTGCTCAGAGCGTTTGCACAGAGCTTTTGCTCAGAGCACAGTGAGATTTGCAAAGTATATTGTGGAACAGAAACACTTATCACTTTGCCAAAAAATGCCATTTGATAAGTGCAAAGTGAAAAGTTGATAAGTTTTTTGTGGAATAGGGCCCTGCTCTCAATTATTTATTTATGTTGTTTTTTTTACATATTTAAACTTAAATCAGATAACTTACCCAAGTGCCCCACCTTTTTGGCTAGCTCTTATAAAATTAGTTCATTACAAATTAAAATTATTTATTATTTTAATTCTAATTGTATATTCAAACTTCAATACCCTATCAAATGATATTTAACATCCTCCAATGGAATATGAACGGGTTTAAAAATAATTATAAGGAACTTCAAATTCTCATAAAAACCTATTTGCCTAAAATTAATTGTATGTATTCAAGAAACACATTTACATGACCTGACATATATAAACATACCAATTATACCTTATAATCGACCAATACATCTAACACAAGTTACGGAGGGGTAGCATAACTCCATTCAACATCGACAAATAATACTAGGCAACAATATAAACATAGACACTATCTGTGCTGAAATAACTTCAAAGCTGAAATTTAATATATTCTCCTCATATATCCCGCCACACCAACATTTTTCTGTACAGAATCTGGAAAATGTTTTTACAGTATCTACAACACCTAGTATTATCACAGGAGACTTCAACAGCTGGCATGCCAGTTGGGGTTCACTTTCAAATAATAGGAGAGGGACAATTCTAACTAATTTTATTAATGATTCGGAATATATTATCCTTAATGATAACTCTCCCACACATTTTAGTACACATGGCACCTTCTCACACATAGACTTATCATTCTGTAGTCCTTCAATTGCAATTGAGTCAGAATGGCAAATTCTAGATTATTTGCATGGAAGTGATCACTACCCTATTATAATCTCGCTCTTTCACAATTCAAATACTATCTCTAACTGCACAACCTATAGACCCAAATTTAAGACAGAGTCGGCCAATTGGAAACTATTTCAAAGTAAGTGTCTGTACTTTGATTCCTGTCGTCAAATTAGCGACAATGTCGATATAGAAGCAGCCAACATTTCTAAAATAATCCATGAATCAGCAAATATTGCTATACCGCAGTTTAGAAATATTTTTAGCAGAAAAGTTCCATGGTGGAACAACGAAGTCCACAAACTTAAAACCGAAAAGAACAGACCTTGGCAGACCTACGTGATATGAGCCTCGAGAACCTAATTAATTTCAAAAAAATTAGAGCGCAATTTAAAAGAAAAATCAAACTGTCAAAAGCGAAATCAATTAACCAACTTGGTTCCACTATCAACTCATCTACACCAATCGCTAAAATTTGGCATAACATCAGAAGATTTACGGGGCTTAAAATAATGAACTCAGTTCATTGTATATCTAAGTTAAACAGCCCGAATCTTATGTTGACTGATAAGTCAGACATGGTTGAAGAATTTGCAACCTTTTGGTCAGAAAATTCCTGAGATTTGATATTTAACGAAAGTTTTAGAACACATAAAGCTAGAGTCGTTCGACAAAACCTTCTAGCAACTCCCTCTTGTAAAGCATTAATAATTGAGAATCCTATATGCATGTTAGAACTTTCATCAGTTTTGACTAGAATGAAAGGAAAAACGCCAGGGTTAGACAGAGTGTCCTACCCCATGCTTAAAAATCTACCGCTAACAATGAAACAACGGCTACTATCTTTGTACAACACAATTTTTAATACATATATTCCACAACAATATAAGAACAGTATTGTAATACCAATATTCAAACCAGGTTCCAATAAAACTCTGTTAAAATCTTATAGACCAATTTCGCTAAACTCATGCATATCAAAAGTAATGGATAAAATAATAGCTAACAGACTCTGGTGGTTTATGCAATCACATAAACTCCTAGATAGCCGTCAATTCGGGTTTCGAAGAGGAAAATCCACAATTGATTCTCCATTGTATTTAGATTACCATATTACAACTAGCCTATCAGCACGTAAACATGTCCCAATAATATCACTAGACTTTGGAGAGGGCTTTTGATAGAATTGGTATACATGCAGTAATCGATCAGCTCACTATGTGGAAAATGGGCCCTAATATAATTAATTATATTAGAAACTTTATGTCTAATAGGAAAATAGTAGTACGTATAGGCAGATGTCACTCTATCCTCCACCCTTTATCTAATAGTATACCACAGGGTTCACCATTGTCATTTACACTATTCCTAATTGCCTACAATAAATTATGCTAAATTTTTTCTATGCACAAGGAAATCGATTTTATGGCTTATGCTGACGATTTTAACCTAATTATAAAATCAAACAAGAGGAAAAATCCGACAATCAACCTTAACCGTCCATTTAATGATATAGATGAATGGTCAACGATATCAGGTGCAATTCTTTCTGTCTCAAAATGTAAAACTATCCATATATGCCGGAAAAAAAACTGTATGTGCATTATAAACTCTTCTTCAACAATTTTAAACCAAGCTGAATCTATGAGGATACTTGGTCTACATATAAACAAAAGATTCAGTTGGAACCACCATATCGATTATTTAGTTTCTTCTTTATCAAATCGTCTTAATATCATAAAGTCCTTCTCAAACCCCAAAATGAACTGTAATACATTCACTATTATTTCAATCATCAAATTTATTCTCCTATCAAAAATTAACTACGCACTAGTGATCTATGGTCATTCTCCAAATTCGAAATTACGGAAGCTTAAGACCATAATTAATTTTGCAGTGAGATTTGCTTATCGTTCAACTGGGTGCTTTTCGTTCAACCCCAATCAAAAACATGCTTTTTGAATCTAACATAGCAACTCTAGAAACACAGACAACAATTTTAACTACCAAACTTTTGAAATCACTAGCTTTCAGCATAAACACTCCTATTTTTCAATTATTCAAAAAATGCAAGACTTCCAAAAAAATTTCAAGAATAGCGTCGTCTATATATCGCACAAAAGAAAATTGTATTAAACTACAGCTTCCTCTCAGCATAATAAAGCCCAGCGGCAAACAATATCCTCCATGGTTTCTCAAAGAAAACACTATTAACACTTCCCTTCATTACTACACCAAATCTATTTCTAGCCCACACCAATACATAATGTTATTCAATGAACTAAAAGATACACTTTATGATTATAAATTTCTTTACACTGACGGATCAAAATCTGATACGTCCACTTCCTTCAGCATAACTACAGATGATAGAGTAATCAAATATGCTATCCTACCCAAATTTAGTTCTATATACTCTGCCGAACTAATAGCTATCTATGAAGGAATTAAATATGTGAGTCAAAACAATGGTAAATTTGCAATATGTACTGATTCCCTTTCTTTACTACAATCTATTGCAAATATAAACAATTTTAATCACTATATTAACGAATTAGAAACCTGTTAATCGACAAGCAACCAAATATAAAATTGATTTAGGTTCCTGGCCACTGCGGTATCCAAGGTAATGAATTAGCTGATCCCATTGCAAAAAGGGCTAATATATATCCGTTAATCACAACACCTAATAATAATCATTATGACTGGGAAAAACTTATCACGGAACATTACATTGATAACAAAAAAAAAATCCCAACTTAGCAACACTATATGTATATACATATAGTATATATTTTTTTTCTAATTATTACAAACGGAATGACAAACCCTCTGCACACTGGTGTGGAGGGTATAAAAAATTTTACTTAGTTTTCTTTGGTTTGGCTTTATTTATTCAGACCCAAAACCTTAGCGAAAATGTAAAGATATCTATCCCACGTGGTAGTTTCTTCATAACTCAATCAGTATATTCTCTTTGAAGACAATCTTTTGTGTATTTTTTCTGAATAATTATGTTTTCTTCTAATTTAATGATTCAGATAAACTATGTCTCATACATACATATATATTATGTTATCTGCTTGCCAACGATGTACATTTAATATCTGCTTACACTACATTCTTTTGCTTCGATATTTTTGTTAAATTTTTTAGATTGTCTTTGGGTTGATCTGCTTAACAGAAGATTTTTGTTTATTTCAAGAGTTGGTCTATAAAGCTCTCTCATTTTTTTTTTTTGTTAAAATATGGCCATATTTGGAAAAATTAATTTTTTTTACATACAAAAAGGGAGTTTTCACTATTAGATTTTGTGGTAACACAAAATAACACAATAAAATCTAACCCAGCGATGCCAACTTTTGATTTTGAATAAAATCATGTTAATAAAATATATTTTCATTTATTGACACCAAATACTACTACTACAATTTTTTGGGTTTTACTTTGCATACCATGAAGTCAAATTTTGATGTCATCATGAACACTTTAAATTAGGGATGCCAAACGCAAAAATCCATATGTTGCAAAAATTTTAAATAAAATAATTTGTTATCTTTATTTTCTGAAAAACTTAAAATAGTCATCCAAAAAAATTGTGAAAAATAATATCTAAATAACATTCTCCTCAAATTGCGCTTTATTTCTGTAACAATTTTTATGTTCGCAATTCTTAAATATCGTTTGAGGTTTTCTAAACTTCATTGAATTTAAATTAATGTTTTCTTATCCTGAAATGCTATTAATGTCTCCTGAATCGCAATATTTTTTTTTAAATATAAACAATTTTAAATGTTAACATCTTTAGTGTTTTTTGAATTTAAATTTGTGTTTAAAGAATAAAATTTATATTTTAAAAATTCAGTTGATGTCTTCTAAATTTCAAGTTATTATTTCCGACGTTTTAATACGATTTTCTGAAATTCAATTGATATTTTCTAATTTATAATTGGAAATCTGAATTCCAATTTTTAGAATTGATATTTTCTTAAATTTGAATGGAAAATTTAAAAAGTGCAATTTTGTATTTATGTGAATAGTAATGGTTTAGTAATTATAAAACAAATTTTAAAAATTATATGTAATCGCAATCAGATATTTTGTAGGTAAAGCAGAATAATAATTTTATATAATTATGTAGAACTGTTTTGAAAGCAAAGAACTCATTGGTGAACTCGGTAAATCTATTTTGTAAACACAACAAAAAGTTAATAGGCCAAACTTATTGTCATAAAAATAAAAGAATAATGGAAAAACCTATGAAATAAATAAAAGACCAGCGCTGTGTATACTCTTAACATTGTTGTGTTTGATACCTAATTGAAAATGTTGACATTCATGTTAAAATCAAGGTTCAGAAAATACACACATGAAACACACAATGTTCTGTTCAAAAGCAGCCAACACATATCTTTATTTTCATATCAATTATGTGCGTTTCTAAATTTTCTACGGTGCCCAACACAACCATGACTGTGTTCGTTTTAATATTTCGTTATTTACACGAACATTTTTGTATCACATACTTTTTGTTTCAATCACACATAAAGCACACATTTCTGAGTGTTGCTTTATTTGAAGTTCATGTTCCGGTACGTGTACTGAAAAAAAAACACAGAACATGTACAATAAACAGGTTCGAGTTCAGTTATATTTTAAGTCGTGTTGTGGCTCGTGTAGTAAGAAAAAACAGAACATGTACAATAAACAGGTTCGAGTTCAGTTATATTTTAAGTCGTGTTTAAGTCGTGTTTAAAATATAACTGAACTCGAACCTGTTTATTGTACATGTTCTGTTTTTTCTTACTACACGAGCCACAACACGACTTAAAATATAACTGAACTCGAACCTGTTTATTGTACATGTTCTGTGTTTTTTTTCAGTACACATACCAGAACATGAACTTCAAATAAAGCAACACTCAAAAATGTGTGCTTTATGTGTGATTGAAACAAAAAGTACGTGATAGAAAAATGTTCGTGTAAATAACGAAATATTAAAACGAACACAGTCATGGTTGTGTTGGGCACCGAAGAAAATTTAAAATCAAACATAATTGATATGAAAATAAAAATATGTGTGTGTTGGTCTAAGTTATGTTTGTTTACATATATATACGAGTTTTTTATTCAGTGTGTGTTTTTTTTCTGAACTCTAGTTAAAATAGAAATAACTATTGCAAAGCTAATTAGAACAAACATTGTGGCATCATCTACTGTGGCATAGCAACACTGAGCAAAATGTTAACACTCTGTTAATATAAAAGAAATGTATTTTCCCTAAAACAAAATACATATTGGAGAATTTTATATAAATAAAATAATATACCGATTTATTTCTAACATGCGGTTATTATGAATATCTATATATGTGATCTTCTCCGAGAAAAGGGACCTAGTGTGTGAAAATTAAGTTTTGAGAAAAAACGTATTTAAAGTTTCTACACCCTTTTAGGTACCATAATCCACCGTTTTTGACACAATCCGTTTTTTGACACACTAGGTCCCTTTTCTCGGAGAAGGTTACATATATAGAATATATACATATATACCAGTTGATTGTGTGGCGCCTAGGCGCCCGTTTAAAAATTATGAATAAAACAGTTTGAATTTAAATACACGAAAAATTTATAATAAATTAAATTCCTTTAATTATAGTAGTAAATTGAAAATTATATTGTTACATATGTACATATGAAAAAAGATAAGAAATATTTGCAAAAAAGTCTTTCAATTTAAAATCTCTTGAAAAACTATATTTCGTGTGAAATATCGTTGGTCATTTAATAGTTTTCCTTGCTGTGGGTTCGATTGAATACGTATCTTAACTTGGCTTGCAACTTTTGATCGTGACAAAGCCACATACAATTGGCCGTGTGAAAATACCGCGGTCTCCAAATTAATGCCAACGTAATCAAATGGCTGGCCTTGAGCCTTGTTTATGGTAGTTGCGTATGCAGAAATTACTGGAAACTGGCGGCGTTTTAATATGAAAGGTAATGTGGTGTCGGTTGGGGCGAGATCAATCCTAGGAATTAGAATGGAGTTCGCTTATAACGTACCCAGGTTGTAATAAATTTTTGTTTATAGCGAAGAAGTTCTTCGGTCCCAAGAGTTTTAATCACATTTGCTTCTCTTATAGCGAACAGTGGTTATATCAAACTTTTGACTTTAACACACAATTTTTTTTTTCCATTCAGAATTTTCCTCTATTATATGTATATATTTAAAAAAAAATAATTTTAATTTAATTTTATTTTAATTTAATTTTAAAAAAGGTCCTTTTATGTATATTTTCGTAAAAGTTTGCCAGTAGCCAACCTTTGCTTTGTACTTTCTGCTTCTATACATAAGGAGTTTTTAATATTATGTGATTTTAAAAAAATATTTTATTTTGATAGAAACTCGGTAATTTTAGTCTTATTAAGGCAAACTATTAATATGTATCTTTTTAATAATTTAATTTATGTTTTATAACTTTTTAAAATGCATCAAAATAAATAAACTTATTCAACTAAAAAAAGTTTTTAAACCTTTCGGACAAAACAAAAAAATACTACGGTTATAACGAACTTAGTCTAACTAATTTGGGCGGTCCCGCCGAGTTCGTTATAACCGAAAAATAGAATAGCATAGAAAAAAAAAAAAACGTTTTAGAGCAAAAGCAAGAGCAAAAGTTTCTTAAGGGGGGGGGGGGTTTAAAAGTTAAAAAAAAGTCGGTTTTTCATAATTCTTTTTTGAAGATATGAATAATGTTGGATTATTTATTTCATATATACGTTATAGCATAAAATTTGAAGAATCTTTGAGAAAAATTTCAATTAAAAGTTTTTATAAATAAGTCCGTAACAGGGAATCTCCGGAGGCGTTGTTGTTTTGCGGTGAACATCATAACTATAAAATTATATACACTTTCGGGAATTTGTTGTTAAAAAACGGAGAAGAAAATGGAATTAAAAAAAACTCTTCGTGGTTACCTGATGATTTATATTTATATAGTGTCTAAAATTTCAAAAGAATCGGTCAAGTAGATTTTGAGTTATGATGTTCACGGACTTCGAACATTTATTTGCGAGAAAATCGGTTTAAAGTTTTTTAAAAACTGATTTATATACCGTATGAGGAAGGTCGCTGGAAACGCTGTATCTTCTTAATTTTTGCTCTGATTTACTCAAAATTTTGACACAACACTCTCGACATGTTGCGCATTCAGAAAGAGGTTTTAAAACCTACCACCCCTTAAGGAAGTGCAAACACCAATACACCTACACAAAAGAGAAAAAATATTTCATATTTCATCATACATGTAAACTGAAAAAAGAGAACTACATTTTTTGCAAAGTTATCTATAAATTCAAAAAAATAAAATATAAGGGCGTATTAGTTTTACTTCAAAAAAAAAACTTATTATTCCAAATCGCCTTTAATTCTTCCATGATAATTTCAATAAATTATTGAAATTAAAATCTTAAACATACCTACATATGAGTGAAAAAAATTATTTTCCCACCTCTCTTCTGAAATTACAATGTTATTTAATTATGCAAAGTTACAATAATTTAAATTTTAAACTTAATATTGCACTATTTTTTCAAGTGCTTTTCAATACAGAGCTTTGAACAAAATCATACGTTGGACAACAACAAAATCCACATTGAAGATCTCTTTTTTCTCAAATATTTATCAAAAAAGCATACTCTTTAGTAAGTACTGGCCATCAGAGAACCTGAGCGAAAGCACTCCTAACAATAAAGAACAATTTTGAGGTGAAAAACAAAACAGACAAACGGAAAAGTTTATTTTAATAAAAGAAGTATGTATGCATATCTGACGACGTTAAATGAGAAAAATAAAAATGTTTAAAATTTCATTCAATTCTTTTTTTGCAGAATTTTTTATTGACCATCACCGGGAATTTAAAGAAGAATTTGAGTAGATATTAGTTTTTTTATGCATTTTTTTATTTCAACTTATTCCATATGTAACACGAAATCTGGATATGTACTGCTATTGTCGTTAGCAGTGCTGCCAATTTTGACATATTATTGTAATTTCGTCGATTTTTCAATTTGTTAAAATGATTTTTAAAATTTTCAGTAGTAGGTATAAAAATTACGATTTCAAGTGTTAACAATTAATGTATTGTATATCGAAAATTTATAGTTTTTGTTCATTGTAAATGTAAATTACAAAATATGTATAGATTTAACTCTGGGTCAAGTCGTTTCAAAACGGAAATTCCTTGAATAGCATCTCCATTTAAGATTTAAATTTTAATTACGGTGATACTTTAAATCTATATTATATGTTTCAGTTATAGATACATATCAATGAAATTATTTAGTTGATTGCTGTGTTAAATTTTTTTCATTGAAATTTCATCACTAATAAATTTTTATATATAGAAATAACCAATGCTGCAATAATATTCGTAATATGAATGATATAAATAAATTTTATTGTTTCAATTTGTAGGATTTTTTATAAGCGGTAAAATTTTCTTGACAGTTTCTTGACGATTTTGGCGATTGTCGATTTTCAGAAGATTTTATTAGCAGCACTGGTCGGTAACAAAGAAGAGAGAAAATTGTGTGTGGGTTTGTATAAAATGAGAAAGATTAAATTTTGTGTATTTCGCATAGCTTTGTATGGAGTGCTTTGTGTGTGTATTATTTCAGCGTTACAGAAACAGTCAGTCAGTCAGGGATCAGCGTAAATATATTTAAGATTATTTTATTATTTAATATATGTATGTATGTATATGTAAATATTACACACAAAAAATACAACACCAAAAGTAATTGTTGTGTTTTTCTTTAAATAAATTAATACATAAAATTTTTTTTTGGCAAATTTACATTGTTTTTTTTTATTAACAACTAGGTAGTTTAACATTATTTGCTTTAGGTGTTGGTGAATCATTTTTATATTAACTCGTAGTGTCTGCTTGCTTGGATTGATTTTTAATCCCTTTCCCGTGACCCAATCGAACTGAAAATTAGCAGGCAGGTTCGTGGCGATGACAAAAATGATGCCAAAACAATGGAAACTTTAAAATTTTCCTACCAGAGTTGCTAATAAAAATGTACAAAGTCTTAGTTTTTAGCATATTATTACTAAAACGACCACAAAAACAACAAGTCCAGCTATTACAACAATACAACATTTAGAATAACAACAAGAACAATACAGAAACAAATAAATATTTTTAAAATTTTTTTTTATTTACTTCCTCAGTGATTTCTCGGGACATATTAAACCGATTTTTATGATTTTTCAAACACAAACCTTCTCATGATGTTAGCCAATCATTCTCACTAAAAACGAGCGCCCCAGTTATCCTATTGAGGGCGTGATTGTGACAAGTACAACATAGACAAATCATATTTTTTCAACACTTTTTTTACTTCTTCATTCAATTCTTGGGACCTAATCAACCGATTTGAACAATTTTAATTAGCAAACTTCTCAGGATGTTAGTGAATCATTGTTAATGCCAACGAGCACCCTAGCTGCCCGATTGAAGTTGTCATCGTGATTTCCACAGACGGACAAGATGTGCTCAAGATTATCGTGAGTACCTGCCACGATGGCCTGACCTCACGGTGCACTTAACACCGGGTGGAAACAATGCGTCCACCGGCGCCCTCGCAGTACGAGTACCAATTTGAGGCATGCATTTGGACATGACCTCCCCCTTGGGTGAGGAGCGGAGTACTATCTAAAACTCCTACTGATCTATGGGTCACTGCACCCGGTTGCAATGCAACTCCACACCGAGCTTGCGCTCTCCCAGCGATTTGGGTCTAAACCACAGCCACCACGATGCTCCCATAGGGGGCCGCACCACTGCCAGGCTAGAACTAGGTTCCAGGGGCTCTTGACACCCGTGGTACCAGAATAAAGCCTCCGGTCAGGCTTCGTAGCCCAAGCTACTACCAGTTGAACTCCAAACAGTTCGAGACTGTTAGCCCTGGACGACAAACATATAGAGATAAAAAGACAAGGACACAACACAACAATGAACAGCCGCATTCTGAGTGAGCATGTGCGTCCTCAGCAGCAGCACACAAAAGGACAACAATAAACATAGCCCCCTCGCGGAAGCACGACAGACAACACATAAGACGACAGGAACAGATGCGCAGGAACAACAGGTAGCAGCAACAACAGCAAACAGCAGGCAGAGAGCCGAAGGTGGTGCACCGTTGTGGAGGGACAGCCCCCGCCAACAGTCATACTCATATCCAAAATCCAGGCACGACGATGTGCACTACTGGAGCGACCACCCACTGGCAGTTAAGCACCACCACGGATGCCCGTTTCAGAAGCCACCTCCACTAACGTCCGGTTCTCCTACGATTGAATATGCCCCTTGCGTATTCAACTAAATTTCTAACAGTCCGCCCATCCTCTAATGCCCTACTAAAATCCCATCCTACTGCTGTCTCAAAAATCCCCATACTAACTAAACTCCTTATATCAGTATAAAGTGAACACCCGGTCAAAACATGCACGCAGTCCTCCGGCCCTTGCCCACACCTACAGTCCGGCGTATCGGACAGACCCCTCTTATGCAGAAAAGCATTCAAGGAGCCATGCCCCGTCAGTAAAAAGCCCAGACTCAAGCCGAAGCCAAAATCCGGGCGGTCTCTGACGAATGTTACGTCCCTTATAAACTCGTAGGTTGTTCGCCCCTTGTCACTATTCGTCCAACGTGAACGCCATCTTGTAACAAGATGCTCGTCCAGCAGGAGTTTCGCCTGCCTCAAGTCTAAATCAGCGATTTCAGTCGAAGTTAAACAGTCATGCTCTGATAGTGGCAGTCCCTTCTTAACCTTGTAAATGATACCACGACGTACCACCTCCAAGTCAAGGGGAGGTGCACCTAACAGAACTTGAAGAGCATTTGTCGAAACTGTGTGACAAACTGGCATGCAAGCCATCATTGCCACTCTCTGACAAGACAAGATTCGTGTCTTGCCCATAGCAGACAGAGCGGTGCCGTACCATACAGACGAGCCGAACGTTGCGCAGTCAACGAACAGATCACTATATATGGCACGGACAGCTCTCCTGCTAAGACCCCAGTCATTCCTAAGGATACGTGTGACTCCTCCCACAACTGTCGTCAATTTGTCCTTTAACGTAGAAAGATGAACTAGGAAGTTCATTCTCTCGCTCATGGTTATGCCCAAATACCTAACCTGGGTCACATGTCGGATACTGACATTGCCAGATCGAACTACAGGTGGGCGGGCCTGCGACAAGCTGCCTTTTAGCAGCATCGTAACCGTCTTTTCCCGCGACACTTCAACACCGACACTGTTTCCCCACACATTGATTTCTCGCCTTCTCACCCTTCCTCTCCAGTTCAGCACGAGGCTGACCTTCGATTAAGATGAGCAAGTCATCGCGTAAGCACAGAGTTGGTGGGATGCTATTAGCAAGTCATCCGAGTAAGCACAGAGTTGGTGGGATGCTCTTAGAGGCCTTAACAAGGGATCCATCATTAGATTCTATATAAATTGACCACAGATGGACCCTTGCGGGCAGCCCCTAACAACCTCCCTACTAACAGTGTCATTAGCTCCTACCGCAAAATTTTTCCTGCCACTAAAATAGCTTCTTCACAAGGAAAGCTCCCTACAACCTACCGTCCGTAGTCTGTCAAGTACTCTATCCCACGAGAGGTAATCAAACGCACCTTTAAAGTCAACAAATATGCCAAAGACATATTTGTTCGGACAGTCAGTCACGCAATTTCGGACATGATGCCAAGCATCCTCAACAGATTTCCCCTCTTTAAACCCGAACTGAAATTAAGAAGGTGCCTCATTGTAGGATTCCTTCAGTCTGTTAACCATAATCCTCTCCAATACTTTTCCAAGCACTGGAAGAAGGCTTATGCCCCGATAAGAGCCAGGATTACTCCTCACTCTATCGGGCGACTTCAGGAGCACCACAACTTTGGCTTGCTTTCAAGCTTCAGGGAAGTAACCCTCACTAATACACCTCCTATAGACTGCCTCAAGGTATTCCGGTATGGCTTTCCAGATGCTCTTACACATCTCTCCAGTCATACCATCCAAACCTGGAGACTTTCTACTCTTGACGTCTAACCCGGACTATACGATAGACCTGACCCCAAGGGTCATCCCTGTTATCCTGTACAAAATTTCTCCAGTCCTCCTCCTTAACACGACCAATCTCGTCCTTGTACGTCCTCAAGGCGACCAGCCACAGAGGACAGACGGACATCGCTATATCAACTTCGCTTGTTACAAGGAACACAAATATTATTACAAATGGAATAACAAACTTATATATACCCTCTGCACACTGGGATGGAGGGTATAAAAATCACCAAATCAAAAGTCGTCTAAATCAAAAATAACCAAAACCGAAATTCGCGAATAACAAAAATCGCAACGAATAAACACGCCAAATTCAAAAAATCGCCAAAAAACCGAAAATCGCGAATAACAAAAAGCGTCAAAATCAAAAAACAAAAAATGCCAAAATCAAAAATCCAAAAAAACAATAATCGCCAAAGTCAAAAATCGCCAAAATCAAAAACCGCCAAAATCTAAAGTTGCAAAAACAAACATCGACAAAATAAAAACCAAATTTTCTACAAAATGTTTCCCCAGTTTTTTATTTCGTTACGATGGGTGTAGCGAAGCGCATCGGGTTACAGCCAAGTAAAAATTTATATACTTTCATAATTAAATAATTCATCCACAGAAAACACTATAAATGCTGTTCATTAATCTAATTTTTTGACAAATTAACAAATTTGAATATTATTGGAATCCTTTTAAAGTGCATATTTCAGATATTTAATTTAAATCAGATTTAAATCAAACCTAACATATTTGATTTTACAAAATTCATTAAATCTGACGTAAAAGTATTCCAGACCGTTTTCAATTTCTACTCTGTACTTTTCAATATTGTAATTGGAATAGGATATTTTTCCATATGATTAATCAGATAAGCACAGTAGTCAAAATTGATGTATAATTTAAAAAATCGTGGTATGGTGGGAAATAAAGTGTTAAATTCGGCTACGCCAAATCTTTGATACCCTCAACCTAGGTTTTACATTTACCTGGACGTATTGCACTATTTGTACCAAATGTAAACAAATTATTGAAAATGTAAACTAAAAATGAACTTAATACCAAATTATTACAACAAACACCCTGAATTTTCAGCATTTTGTAGAGCTATTATTATTTATCCCATTTTAAACACTAACATGCCATATACTAACCTGCTCCAAATAACGACAACCAATATTATTCTAAGTTTACACAGGTAAATGGTTCATGTTGTGGTATCAAATTTATATTTTGATGAGTTACAAACGGAATGACAAACTTATATATACCCTCTGGACAGTGTGTATATTTTTTCAAGTCTACCGATTTTGTTGATTTCAAACAGCAACCTGCTCAGGTTGTCAATGATTAATTTTTACTAAAAACTGATAATAATTTGACGGCATTATGGTAATTTCCCCAGACGGAAAGATAGGCATAGCTATATCAACTCTTCTTGTTATAAGGGTCCAGATTTTTCGTAATTATTACAAACGGAATGACAAGCAAACTAGTATGGAGGATATAAATAAAAAACAAGTAAGAGTGTTAAATGCGGCCGTGCCGAATCTTTGATACCCTCCACCTCGGTTTGAGTATTGATAATAAATGTAAACAAAATATTGGAAAAATATGCATGCGTTTTCTATATGCATGCGTTTCCGGTTATATGACATAACTTCTCGTTTAATTTAGTTTTTGCTAATTAAATAGCTCGCCCTAACGTCCATTGCAAAGGTAATGGTTGTGTAGGGTGGCTATATGCATTAAATCGTGCTAATTGGAGATGGCTGTATAGTTTCTTTTAATTGGCCAAATATTTCTGCATTGTGGCCATATAGGTCGGATGGAGTAACAAAATAATAACCAAAACAAAAGCTCTCTCAACTTTTTTATTAATATATTGCCATATTTTGAAAACATTGAGAATAAATTTATAATAATAAATAATCAAATTAGGGATGCCAAACGCAAAAAACCAAAAGTCGTAAACATTTTAAATAAAATAATTTGTTATCTTTATTTTCTGAAAAACTTAAAATTTTCATCCAAAAAAAATTATGAAAATTTATATATAAATAACATTCTCATCAAATTGCGTTTATTTATGTAACAATTTTTATGTTAGCAATTCTTAAATATCATTTGAGGTTTTCTAAAATTCATTGAATTTAAATTAATGTTTTCTGTAGTGCGATTCTGTAAATTTCAACGATCCGACAATCGCAAAATATATCGACATATATATCCCTCCAGGGAATTTATATTTTCTTTATTCTTGGTTTTTCTCCATGAATAAGTAAATATAAAACCCTTTTAAGGAAGCACAGCTGAAGTGCTATGGGACGCCTCCACAGGTTGCGGATAGTGGACAACCCTACCATGCAGTGTGAAGGGTAACTGTGAATTGAATAAGCAGTGGCGGACAGTTCAGCGGAATGGAGAAGAGGGTCTCAGGTGGACACGCCTGGCAATGTGTATCTTTAAATCCTGAGTGCCGTAGAGGCTCCATTCGACATGGCGAAATATTGGCGCCATTTAATTAACCAATGCCAAACTTTTGTTTTTAAGGTCCCTAGCCTTCAAGTAGGTTGAGCTGCGGGCTAATAACCCTCTCTCGTAAAAAATATCTTATTACTGAAACGTCTACAAATAATTCAACACGATCCCCCACCATGATAACGAAATTTGGCTTTAAACAACGGATAATGATTGGAACTTGGAACATACGAACTCTCTCCGATCCATCAAGACTTGAACAAGTTTGTAATGAAATGAAGAACTACAAAATAGAAATTCTCGGCCTAAGTGAAGTTAGATGGTTAAACAACGGTTCCACGCGTACGTTAAATGGCAATACCTTTATCTACTCTGGTAACTCCGAGAAACGTATCAACGGTGTTGGCTTAGTACTCTCCCCAAGGGCAAATAAAGCCCTCATAAACTATGCAGCTGTATCAGATCGTATCATCTCGGCTCGTTTTAATTCAAAATTTCTCAAAATCTCCGTGATCCAGTGCTACGCACCGACAGAACCACCCGACGATGATGCTAAAGATAACTTTTATAGCCAACTTGAAGCTGTGCTACAGGCGACATCGGGTGGTGACTTAAAAATTTTGCTCGGCGACTTTAATGCCAAGGTAGGATGTGATAACGTAAACCTACAGGCGGTTATGGGATCTCAAGGACTGGGAGATACCCGAAATGAAAACGGCGAAAGACTCGTGGACTTGTGCGCTCGCCATCGTTTATTTATTGGTGGTACGAAATTTATTCACAAAAACATACACAAGTATACCTGGGAATCCCCTGATGGCTTCACGCGCAACCAGATTGACCATATAATGGTCAGCAAGCTATTTCTTGGCTGCCTATTAGATGTAAAAACAAGACGGGGTGCAGATATAGACAGTGACCACAAGCTCTTGGTAGGCACGTTTAAACTTCGTCCAGCGGCAATCACCACACAAAAGGGTGCGGTAAAATACAACACGTCTCGTCTTCGAAACCCGGGAGTGGCCGATCGTTACTGTTCTACTCTCTCTGATGCACTCCGTTTAAATAACAGGGAGATGCATTCATGGACAACCATAGCTAATAGCTGCAGTGAAACCGCTAAAGCAATCCTTGGTGTTAGAAGGAAAAATCATAAGCCCTGGATAAGCGAAGAGTCATGGGACGAAATTGCAAATCGCAAGCGCCTGAATAATATCGTAACTAGATCCAAGACACCGGATGCTAAACTTGTGGCCAAGAGAAACTACCGGGAATGCGCAAAAGCTGTTAAATCCCTAGTTCGGGCTGATCGGGAACGCCACTACAACAGCATAGCCGAGCAAGCTGAACAAGCGGCCAACATAGGCAACATGCGCGGTGTTTACAATGCTATAAAACATCTTGGAGGCAAGAATATAAAAAACACCTCAATGCTTAAAGGTCAGCATGGTCGTGATCTCACAACACCTGAAGAGAAGTTGCAACGCTGGCAGGAATTTTTCAGTTCTGGGAGCTCTCAAAATAACACTTTTGATTTTGATATTAGCAGCTGTCCCTGGCTTTCTCGACGACGTAACCCATGTAGAGAAATAATAACATCTCCACCAACACTCCACGAAATTCTCTCAATTTTACTCAAGCTGAAAGATTCTAAGGCCGCCGGTCCCGACACAGTGCAAGCTGAGCTACTTAGATATGGTGCTACCCCTGTTGCAGAAGCTCTCACGCCAACTCTACAGGCTGCATGGATAAGTAATCGAATACCAGATAGCTGGAAAACTGGTGTGATCGTTACCATCCCAAAAAAAGGTGACCTTAGCCATTGTAAAAACTGGCGAGGGATAACATTACTAAACGTCATAAACAAGGTAATGGCTCTACTCCTATTACAAAGAATGTCACCAGTCATTGAACCACTTCTGCGCCAAGAGCAAGCCGGTTTCAGGCCAGGAAGATCATGTGCAGACCATATTAAGACCCTCAGAATTATTATTGAACAGTCGCAAGGATATAACAGCCATTTGTATATGCTGTTTGTTGATTTTGAACGTGCCTTTGACACTGTATACAGGTCAGCTATATGGGCAGCGCTGAGGAGCAAAGGTGTTCCCAATAAGATAATTGAACTCATTCGCGAGCTATATAATGGTGCTGAATGTAGAGTAAGATCTGAAGGACAAGAGAGCCAATCGTTTTCATACAATGCAGGAGTAAGACAGGGTTGCGTATTGTCTCCCACATTATTCCTTATCCTCCTAGATGGAGTAATGGAACAAACAAATACCGAGGCCCCTAACGGTATACGATGGAACTTACACGAACGTTTAGACGATATCGACTATGCAGATGATATTTGTTTAATGGCTCACCGATTCGATGATATAGAACAAAAGCTCATATGCCTTGATAGGAATGCCAGAAAAGTTGGTCTCAAGATAAACGTCAATAAAACGAAACTTATGCGGGTTGGTACCAACAACTCAAATCCTCTCTCAATTAATGGATCCGTAATTGAAGATGTTGACTCTTTCTGCTATTTAGGAAGCCGTATTACCAAAGACGGTGGCTCCGGTGTAGATATAGTAGACCGCATCAACAAAGCTAGAGTCGCATTCCACTCTCTGCACAAAGTCTGGCGTGCCAACAACATTTCCCAAGCCACAAAGCTTAGAATCTTTAACTGCAGCGTAAAATCTGTCCTTCTCTATGGTTGCACCACCTGGAGCACAACGCAAACCACCCAAAGGAAATTGCAAACTTTTGTTAACCGATGCCTTAGACAAATCCTTCGGATCTTCTGGCCCTGCTGGGTAACAAATGAGCAGCTTTTATGTATGGCAAAGTGTGTACCAATCGAGATTGAGGTTAAACGTCGCAAATGGTCTTGGATAGGCCATATACTACGCAGACCAAGTAACGAAATCACACGAGCTGCACTTGACTGGAACCCTCAGGGTCATCGTCTACCAGGTCGTCCCCGAAATACCTGGGTAAGAATGGTTAAAAGAGAAGTCGAAAGCTGCAACAAATCGTGGAACCAAATCAAGTCTTTAGCCGCCGATCGTATAAAATGGAGAGAATTTACAGACGCCCTATGTTCAACATGAACTTTTATATAATTTGAAGATATTTATACTGTCAATTAATTTATATAAATAAAAGGAAATATATATATTGTTGTTTGCACTAAGGATTAAGTGATTCACTTAGTACATACATCTTCACGACAGTCGACAAATCTATTTTTCTATTTATTTAAATTGTAAACGAGTGGCATCTCTGTCAAAATAAGCGAAAAACACAAAGAATAGAAAAAAACAAATTACTTCGTGTTTGACAGGATGATTTTATGTTTATGTTTAATATCTTTATTTTGTTTACTAATATTTCTGTTTATTTATTTGAAAATGAATATGCTATTTAATTTTTTTATTTATATCAAAAAGTTTTTTAATAAAAGCAAAATATTTTCATTATTTTATGATTTTTATTTATGTATGACGACATTTCAACCTAAAAATTTAAGTTTTTATCGATTGAATAAACAACACAAACATGGTTGTCGTTTAGATAACAACAACAGTTGACTTTAACAATAGCGAATATCGTTTAAAAATTTTACTGATAATTTTGCAATTTTCTTTTTTTAACGATTCGACTATCGTTAAAAGAGGTTACTGAATCGCGGTACTGAAAAGTTATTAATTTCTCCTGAATGGCAATATTTTTTTTAAATGTAAACTTTTTTAAATGTAAACATATTTGGTGTTTTTTTTTGGAATTTCAATTTGTATTTAACGAATAAAATTTATATATTAACATGGTACAAGAAACATGGTTTGAAAGAGATGTTTTACAATTATACTCGATACCTGGTTTTTCTGAAGTACACTGCTGTAGAAATGATGGTTATGGTGGTACATCACTATTTATTAATAAGAATTTAAAATATTCGGTAAATATTTGTAAAACTGAAAACTTTGTTGAGATAATATCTATAATTATAGAAAATTTTAAAGTAAATCATAATCCTGTGAAATTAATTTCATATTATAGATCGCAGAAATGTTCGGTTAATGATTTTATAAATAGTCTTGAAGTAGTTTTATATGATTGTGCTCAAAATCCGCTTTTAATAGTTGGTGATTCAAACATTGACATGTTCCATGGTCAAAATTTTGTAGATCTATCTGCAATGTTTCAGAACTTTGACTGTTCGAGCGTCCATAACTTGGTAACTAGACCTAGCAGTAAAACATGTATAGACCACATTTTTAGTAATTTTTCTGAGCAAATTTATGTTGATTCGATTGAGTGTAATCTTTCAGATCACAATATATTGTGCTGTAAAATTGGTAGTAAAAGACAAGTCAATGATTTTATTGAGAAATCAAAAATTCATTGTGATTATATGAAAGCCAAAGAATATTTACAAAATAATATACCATTTATTTTCTCAAAATTGGATGTATCTGATCAAACAGAAAATTTAGTTTCGTGTATGGGAAATGCGTTAAGTAATTACACAGTTGTTTCAAGTTATAAAAAGCAGCTTTGTTTTGAGATGACTCCTTGGGTGAATAAGAACTTACAGGAACTTATTTTACTCAAGAAAAATTTGCTGAAGTAAAGACGTAAATGCAAGAATGGTCATAGATTGAATGACATGTTAAAAAGGTTGAGCAGGGTCATTAAGGTAGCCATTAAGATATGTAGAGATAACTACTACGTTGATGGTTTGAATGAGGCTGGAAATGATCAGAGGAAATGTTGGAAGTTTATAAACTCTACTCTTGGTCGGTCAAGAGAGCGTAAGGTAGTTCTTACTGATTCTCAGGGAATTGTAATAAATTCGGATCAGGTAAAAGCCGATTACTTAAATACCCATTTTCTTAAGTCTGTTGAAAATCTTAAACAGCAAATTAATGTGCAGTTGGGCGATTGAGAACAATTTCTCAACTTCCTCACCGTTTCAATTTTGGAGATGTTAATTTAAATGACATCTCTGAAGCTATAAATACTATTAAAATAAACAAAAGTGCTGGCTACGATAACATATCACCTAAATTTATTAAAGAATGTGGAGATGAAATTGCACCATTGTTATGCGACATTTTTTGTAAAATGATAACTACCTCAGTGTACCCCAATGTTCTGAAAGTTCATAAAATAATTCCAATACCGAAGGAAATTAGATCTTCCACTGTAGAGAAATATCGACCAATTGCAGTTTTATCTTCAATAGATAAAATATTTGAGAAAATTATTTATGACAAATTATTATTTTATGTAGAGAAAAACAAGCTATTGTATGATTTTCAATTTGGTTTTAGGAAAGGATGTGGTGCGGAGGATGCTGTTTTAAATGTAATAAACTGTATATGCAAAGGTTTGGATGAAGGCTTTAATGGTGTTGCAGGAGTATTTTTAGACTTTTCGAAGGCTTTTGATCTTGTTGATCATAAAATATTACTAAAAAAATTGTCATTGTATGGAGTAAAGGGTAAAGAATTATTGCTGTTTGAAAGTTATTTCTCGGAAAGGAAACAATATGTTCAGGTCAATCAGTCCTCGAGCTTTATTAGTACGGTTAAATATGGAATACCCCAAGGAAGTGGATTGGGTCCCCTGCTTTTTTCTATTTACTTAAATGACATAGGTAATCTTGATTTAACAGGAAAGATTTTCATTTTTGCGGATGATGTATGCATATTTTATCCTTTTAAACACGACTTGGTGTTGAAAACTTATATAGAGAGGGATATGGCTTTAGTATTTGAGTTTGCTCGTATCAATGGCCTTGTTGTTAACCCGAATAAGACAAGATTGGTTCATTTTGGGCCTAGCTCTAGTTCTAACGATTTTACTGTGAATATTGATGGGGTAGCACTGAAGGAAACTCACTCAGTTAAATATTTAGGAATAACATTACAAAATAATCTATCGTGGGACTTGCATATGGCGGAGTTAAAGGGGAAAATTGCTCCGGGTATTGGAGTTTTATACAAATTACGAAATAAATTATCTGAAAAATCCAAATATATGATATTCCAATCTTTAATTCAATCACATCTAAATTACATGGGAATGGTCTATGCATATAATAAGTGTAATGTAGCATTAAAATCTCTACAGTGTTTACAAAACCGAGCATTGAAGATTATATACAAATTGCCAATAAGGTATCCAACAATTACTCTGTATAGAGATATAGCTAAAACAGTGTTACCAATTTATGGGTTACATGAATATCAGGTTTTGATATATGTTTTCAAATGCATGCATGATATTGGCCATCGTACTTTTAATTTTTTGCAAAATCAATCACATTTCAACACAAGGAATGTAACGAATTTAAGAGTTCCAAGATGCAGATTTCAAAAGACAAAACAGCGTATCGATTATATTGGTGGTATAAAATATAACAATTTACCTTTGGAAATAAAATCTATTAATAGAATTTCAGTTTTTAAAACGTCTTGCAAAAACTACTTATACAATAAAATAGAAACGCTTCTGTGATAATTTTAATCAAACCATATTATTTTTTTTTATCGTAATTTAATATCATTGTACATTTTTTGAATTATAAATTCGCCAGCTTGCCTCAACAATGCCTTTAGGGCGCTGGGGCCATTATTATGTATGAATATTAAATACTTATGTACAATAAAATAAAATAAAAAAAAAAAAAAAAAAAAAGATGCAATTGATGTCTTCTAAATTTAAAATTATTATTTCCGACGTTTTGATATGATTTTCTGAAATTCAATTAATATTTTCTAATTTATAATTGGAAATTTTTATTACAGTTTTTAGAATTGATATTTTCTTAAGTTTGAATGGAAAATTTAAAAAGTGCAATTTTGTATTTATGTGAATAAAAATGTAATTATAAACAATTTTTAAAAATTAGATGTAATCGCAATCAGATATTTTGTAGGTAAAGCAGAATAATAGTTCTATATAACTATGTAGAACTGTTTTGAAAGCAAAAAACTCATTGATGAACTCGGTAACTCTATTTTATAAAGACAACAAAAAGTTAGCATGCCATACTTATGTTCATATTCGTAAAAGAATAATGAAAGAACGTATGAAATAAAGGACCAGCCCGTGTATACTCTTAACATTGTTCTGTATGATATCTAGTTGAAAATATTGACATTCATGTTAAAATAGAAATAACTATTGCAAAGCTATTTGGAACAAAAATTGTGGTGCCGTCTACTGCGGCATAGTCACGCTGAGCAAAATGAAGTGACACTCTGTTAATGCAAAAGAAATGTATTTTCCCCACAACAAAATATTGCAGAATTTTATGTAAATAAAATAATATACCGATTTATTTCTAACATGCAGTTACTATGGATATACATACATATATATATAATATATGTATATTATTTGTATTATTTAATATGTGTATGTATGTATATGTAAATATTACACACAAAAAATACAACATCAAACGTTATTTTTGTGTTTTTCTCTTTAAATAAATTAATAGATAAATTTTTTTTTGCTAAATTTACATTGTTTTTTTTTTATTAACAACTAGGTATTTAAGCATTATTTGCTTGAGATGTTGGTGAATTTTTACTCCCTTTATATTAACTCGTAGTGTCTGCTTGTCGAACAAATTTTGGATCGATTTTAACCACTTCCCGTTACCCAATCGATCTGAAATTTCGCAGCCAGGCTCGTGGCAATGACAGAAATGATCTAACAAATTTTTTAGTGATGCCAAAACAATGGAAACTTTTAAATTTTCTACCAGAGTTGATAAAAAAATGTACAAAGGGTTTGTTTTTATTATATTGTTACCACAACGACACAAAAACAACAAGTCCTGCTATGACAACAATGCAACATTTAGAATAAAAACAAGAACAATATAGAAACATCATGTTTTTAATATTTTTTTTTTAATTTTTCAGAGATTTCCCTGGACCTGTTGCACCGATTTAATTGATTTTTGAAATAGAAATCTTCCCATGAATTTAGTGAATCATTCTCACTAAAAATTATCACCCTAGCTGTCCTATTGAGGGCTTAATCGTGACAAGAACAACATAGAAAATTATATATCAAGACTTTTTTTAGTTCTTCATTCAAATCTCGGGCCCTAATCAACCGATTTGGATGATTTTAAATAGCGACCTTCTCAGGATGTTACTGAACCTAGCTGCCCGAGTGATGCCGTCATCGTGATTTTCACAGACGGACAGACGGACAAACGGGCATCGCTATATCAACTCCGGTTGTTATAAATTTTTTTCTAATTATTACAAACGGAATGACAAACTTATGTATATATACCCTCTGCACACTGTGGTGGAGGGTATAAAAATATATCGATAATGGAAGATGTTCTTTTGAATTTAGGAACTTTTTTTTTACCATTTATAATTGTATTTAAGAAAGTATCGATAAATTACAATTTTCTTTCAGAACTATATTTTTATTATCAATATGCTCATTACTGACTCAGTAATATGATAATAGCATAAATAGTTAGGAACTCGATATAACAAAATCAAATTTGTTGTTATCCCCTAAAATATGCTTACAGTTTTCCTCCAACTACTCGTTTACTAAGAACTGCATCACAAATTATTAAATTAGAAGCAGATTACAGCCCTCGAAATTCGAGTGCAAATTCTAGGAAATTTTATTTTTTCATTAAATAAAGACCCTAAAGGTATGCTAATCAATTATAGCCAATTCACAAATCAACACAAAAAAAAAAACTCATTTTTATTACAAACACATTAACAAATTTAATAAACATACACATAGCATTGTATAATTTTATGTATGTTTTAGTAGCAACTTTAAATGCAATTTACTCAAAATACAGGAAAAAATTAAAAAATCTGTAAATCTGCAAAACGGCTAAAAAGAAATACCGTTCAAATAATATACGTTTGTCAAAATCGGTATAAAACGGTAGAACAAAACATCGGTCACAAAAAATCGACTAGCCTGTTTATATTATAGATATTGAAAAAAAATTTTCAATTGTATTTCATAACCAATTTAGAACCCTGTAAGAAGCTTTTGTGAATGCAATGATTTCTTTGATTATTTGAAATACACATGAATGTATGTATAAATGAAAATCAGTAATTTATTTATATTATGTATTACACAGTACAACATTTTTGATCTGGGACTCAATTCTGAGAATTGCAACTGGAAGTAGCTCGAAAAATAAGAACTTCTGCATCATTAGCTGTATATTTTAACACGGGTTTAACTCGGTAACCGTAAAGAATATCTCTTTTGTGTCTGAAACAAAGTTGTAGATATTGAATAGGAGAAAAAAAAACGGAACAAACCTACCCGAAAAAAGGCCATCCAGTGTCTTAAAAATTGCAAAAATGCCCATTTTCCCCCAATTTTTCCCATTTTCAACTTTTTTGCTAAATAACTGGAATATCTCTTTTGTGTCTGAAACAAAGTTGTAGATATTGGATAGGAAAAGAAAAAAGCAGAACAAAAACACCCGAAAAAAGTGCATCCAGTGCCTTAAAAATCGCAAAAATTCCCATTTCTTCCCCCCCATTTTCACCTTTTTTGCTAAATAACTGGATTACAAATCCACAAATATGCTGTTTTTCTTTATAAACTTTATATAATTTTTTTATTTTTTATTTTATAATAGAACACTTATGTGTTGAAATTGTAGCTAGTGGTTGAAAATTACTGGTAGGAGTTGTGTATAGACGTAATTGTAGAGTAAAAACGACTGATTTTCTGAGAATTATCGAAAATCTTACCATAAAATCTGATGACGCAGTAATGTGTGGAGATTACAATTCTAATATTCTTGTCGAACAGCATCTACTCAATGATATGAAATAATTTGGTTTTGATCCTACAAATTCTACTAAGGCAATTCATTTCTCCGCTACAACTAATACATTATTGGACATTTTCTTTGTCAGAAATATACATAAAGTCTTCCTATATGATCAGTTGTCAGCATCATGTTGCTCCATGATCTTTTATTCTTGGCATATAACTTCAAACAGCAGCATGATAGTGAGACTATTGCTGATTATGATTTTGAGCACATGAACTATGCTAATATGTACTTTGAGCTATCAAGAATAGATTGGAGCCCTATCTACTACATTGCCTTGGTTGATAATCAACTGAAATATTTAGAGGAAAATTTGTTGCAAATTTATAGAAAATCGGTTCCGGGGAGAACTTCGAGGAAAATACCAAGAAGAAACCGTGATTTAATATTGAAATAAAATTAGCTATTACTCGTAGGGATTTTGCATATAATTGTTCGAAAATGTTCAAAATCACTGATCTGCGTACGGAATATGTAAATGCTCGAAGAGAAGTGAACAGGATGATCAAAACTGATAAATCCGAGTGCTATTCACGTCGTTGCATCTGCAGCTGGTACTAAGAAAACTTGGAGAACTATACGAGAAATTGGGATGGGGAAATCATCGCTATTAGTGTCTAATGAAATACATGCAGATAAAATCAATGAATCATTCACAAATATCCTGCCGTCACGAGTAACAATCTTGTCGTAATGCGGTGGCTTAAGTGGACTGCAGTTCCTGATATGAGGCAGGTAAAGGAATGGGTTTTACTATGTCAGTACCTCTTCCTGAACCAGGGTCATGTCTGGAACCTTGAAGGTGCGCGACCAAAGGTTACTCACCCCTAATCCGGAGTGTTACGCGACCCGTGCTCATTGGATGGTATGCAGTCCGGGGTTACCGACTGTATTTTAACGGAGCCTCGCTGATACCTGGGCATGACCGGGGGCTATGACGCGGCTGACATTCTTTCCCCTACACTCGTGGGACCAAAATGGAAGCCAATGACAAAAAACAATTTAACAAAAACAAAATAAAATTGGAGGCTCTGCCACACAGTCTTCTGCTAGCTCAGCTGGCAGCTGTTCAAAGGCTAAGACCCTGGAGTCTGGCCAAGTAGAAAATGCTGCGACCTCTGTTCAAAGCTCAAGCGGGTTGGGGTCCGTTGTCGGTCCGAATTCAATCCTCAGTACTGGCAGCAAACCCATGGTGGCTAGGATCAAATCCGGTTACGTTGGGACAGTCTGCCAAGACAGGGGGTAGTAACGTCCATCCGTCTAAGGTAAGATACAACCAGAGAAGGTTGTGCCTCAAAATTATCGAAAGGTTGGGAAATTAAATCCAGCGACGCTGTCTGAAAAACAGAGAGAATCGCTCACATGGGCTAAGAAGATCACTGAAGAACAGGACCTCTCAGCTAAGACAAGTGTTCCTGGCAGTAGCAGCAATCAGAACACTTCGCAGACGGCTAAAAAGTTGCGCTCGTCAGATCATTACCAGAACCATTACCTAAACGCACTAAGGTGGCCGGCAATGCTGTGTCGAAGTCGTTTAGTCAGGTTGTCAAAGACAACCTTGTAATGGTAATCATTCGAGCTAAATTAGCCGAAGTGTTCTTCACCGTCCTTGAGGAGATGCCAGATCCACCTACAACCTGTCGCGACACAGGCTGGTATCAAGGCCGCGCAAAGCTGATAGCTTTTGCTGATCAACGATCAATAGCCCTATAAAAGGCTGCCGTCAGCAAACTTGGAGAGCTCTGGCCGGGAGCAAAACTGGATGTCGTGCAAAAGCATGACATCCGGTCTCGACCTAGAGTGCATGCTTGGATTCCGGCAACTCCCGGGGACGCTGAATCCGTGTTAAATATGCTAAAGGTCTGCAATCCTAACCTTCCCACACACAATTGGAAGATTGGTAGATTTGGTGATGCGGAGGGGAACCGTAGACAGGTAGTACTACTACTCAATGTCGAATCCCTCCCGCATTTAACTGGGACAAACGGCATAGTTTCCTAAGGCTTTGGGCAAATCCATATAAAAGTCTACAAGGGCGACCAAGGACCAATCACGGAGATTGCCAAACCAGCAGAGAAATCTGCTGGAGAGGGGACCACAGGTGAAGTCCAGGCTGAGGAGAGCTCCCAAACAGCCATGGAGGAGGATGGATACTTAACATCCGACTCCGAACTGTTGGGGGACGCTTCTGGCCTAATTGGTGGCTAAGAAAACCTCCTTGATAGCACGGAGGACGATGCCGAAATCACGGTAAGGGAGATGGACGTGCAGGCAGCTACAGATGATGCGGCTCCTACAGATAATTCTCCATCACTGTAAAGCCGCCACGGCTACACTTCTACTTCGCCTGATGACAGGTGAAGTAGACATAGTCTTCATCCAAGAGCCCTGGGTTTGTGGAAGCAGGGTTTGCGGACTGAAGACTCCTGATTATAAGCTGTTTGTCGCTAAAGATAAAGGTACACCAAGGACCTGCATTTTGGCGAGAAACAGCCTTAATATTTTCTTGTTATTTGATTTCAGTGACAGGGATGTAATAGCGGCCAGCCTGGAGTTAGATGGAAAATCAATCTGGCTCGCCTCCGCCTACTTTTGTGATCCTGGGCCTATTCCGCCAGCCAATGTGGCAAAGCTGATCTGGGAAGCCGAAAGGACTACACACCAATAGTGCTGTGCTGTGACGTCAATGCACACCATGCGATCTGGGGAAGTACCAATTTGAACGAAAGAGGTGAGTTATTTTTGGAGTTTTTATTTAGTACTAACCTATATGTATATAACAAGGGAAATGAACCGACTTTTGTAACTAGTTTCGTAGGGTGGTTCTTGACGTTACTTTTGTATCGGACACATTATTTGACAAAATTGATTGTTGGAGGGTGTTGGATGACCACTCCTTTTCCGACCATCGATACATTGAATTTTTGCTTAGAGAAAAAGACCCGGTAGAAAGTGGCCCCAGAAATCTGAAGAGGACAAATTGGGTTAAATAAAGGAAAACCTTTGCCGGGTTATTGGCGAAAATACCCTTATCCGAACCGCGTAATTCCGAGGACATTGATGGTCTTGTGGATCATATTACGACGGTTTTTAACAAATCTTTAGATACATCTTGCCCCACGGCAAGGCCAAAGGGCAAGAAGAAACCACCATGGTGGTCTAGCGAGCTGCAACAGGGCAGAGACTCCTGCAGGAAACTCTCTAACAAGGCAAAGTCTTCAAGAGCGGACGAGGATTGTGAAAAATCCTTAATGATTTTTAAGGAACTTGAAATTTTTTAAATAAATTAAAGAACTTCGAAATTTTAAAGAAATAAGAAAATGGTTGACAGAATTAAATTCGTAAAAAAAAGTAACGGGTAATTTAAGTAAAACGCGTCTTAGTTGAACTGTTTATAGAATACAACTGTTTTTATTTACTTTAATTGGTTTGCTTCTTTCATATTTCAGCACAACCGTAATGTTTTACATTGTAAGCAAGTTCATTTCATTTAGCATACGGGTTGCCAGAAACACTTAAATTATAAATTATTATTTTGTTATCATGTTATGTTATCGAAATTCATATGATAATTTCGATTGTAATATAATAAAATTCATAAAGTTCATACAAAAAAAAAAACAATTAATATAAAATGTTATTATTAAAAAAAATATATATAAGAATAAAAAAGGTAAAAAATAAGTAAAAAAAACCCATCCGACGGAGAAAACCACGTTTTTTGTCACCACCTCCGCCACTCTGACCTTGCCGTCTTGGCATTCTATTACGCGGACGACTCTTCCGGTCAGCCACTCTTGAGGCGGGAGGTTGTCCTCGTGAACCACTACTACTTGGTCTATTGCGCTCTTCTTTGTGCCATTTGCCCTTGTTCTGCAGCCCGAGGATGTAGGCCTTGGACCAGGCCTGCCAGAACCGCTGCTTGAGTGCGCAAACCATCCGCCATCGCTTCAAGCACCTCAGATTGATGTCGCTGACGTCTCCGACGGTGTTAACCTTTGAATATTAGATGGTAACTGTAGAGATTTTTTTAACTTAGAAATCTCCTCAGCAAAATTTTCTCTCTGGACTATTTCCACAAGCCTATAAAAGGTCCAATTCATTTCCTTGAGAGTAGGAGTCTTTGAGTTTGATATTTTACACTTTCTAACAAAATCAATAAATCTGAACACGAAGCACATGACTCTTATAATCTTTTTATATGAAGATTGATACTTAATCAATTTTAAGAATATATTTTCAGAATCATCTTTTGAAGAACTTTGTAATTCTGATGAATTCTCTACTGCAAGGAAAATATTGGATTTTCTCTTTTCTAAGGACTCTTGGTTCTCTGTTAGCTCGAAATGATGGTTAACAGGCCACTCTGAGCTATCATGGAGAAGAAATGAAGGACCTTCAAACCAAATTGAGTTTTTTAACTCGTCTACATCACTTCCTCTTGAAACAATGTCAGCCGGATTTAGCTTTGTAGGCACATGGCGCCAGTAAACGCGGTCTGACCATTCTTGAATTTCAGCAACTCGATTTGAAACAAAAGTTGCGAGAGTAGATGAATGAGTTTTGATCCAATGTCAAGTGATTTCTGAATCTGTCCAGAAGTTTACACTCTCGATTTCAAAGCTTATCATTTTCTCAATTCGAGTCCACAACTTAGCCAATAGGTGCGCTGCACACAACTCAAGTCTCGGAAGAGATTTCGTCTTGAGTGGAGCGACTTTTGATTTAGCTGTAAGTAGCTGACAAAAGACTCCATTTGAGTCAATACTCCGAATGTATATGCAGCACCCATACGCCCGAATTGAGGTGTCAGAAAACCCATGAATCTGGATTTTTGATGAAGAATTTGTGTGAACGAATCTTGGGATCTGAATTGAATCAATTTTCAGTAAATTAATTTTAAAATCATCCCATGCAGGGATTGATTCATCCCAGTCGAGTTTTTGAATCCAAAGTTCTTGTAACAACATTTTGGATTTTGTTATAATTGGGCATAAAAGTCCGAGAGGGTCAAACAACCGAGATGAAACCGATAAAATGTTTCTTTTTGTTGCTTTTAGATCGTTGAAATTATCTTCCAAATGAAACCTAAATGAGTCATTCTTCGGAACCCAATGTATACCTAAAGCTTTGGCTGAATCGGAATCATTATGAAATAATTTTTCTTTACCGTTTGAAATATTAAAATCGGGGTGATTCGAAAACCGTTTGGTTACATTAAATCCAGCTGAACTCAATATTTGAGCCACCTGGTCTCGAATAATTAAAAGTTCTTGAAAATTATCGGCGTTAGTTAACAAGTTATCGACATAAAAATCACTGCGAATAATTTTTGCACCCATTAACAAAATCTCTTTGTATAAATCACTTAAGTGATTGAGACATCTGATCGCTAAAAATGGCGCAGAAGCTGTACCGTAAGTGACTGTATTTAAATGGAAAACTTCAAGCAAATCAGATGGGTTTTGTCTCCAAAGGATTAATTGAAAATTTCTATCTTTTTCGCCAACCAAAACTTGGCGATACAATTTTTCAATATCAGCAGTGATAAAGAATTTATGGAAATGAAAACGGATTGAATATAACTCTTCTTGAACAGTTGGTCCAACCATTAATAAATCGTTAAGCGACGTTTGTGAAGAAGTTCGACTTGAGGCATCAAAGACTACACGAAGTTTAGTAGTAGAGCTTTGAGGACGTAAAACACATTGATGAGGAATGAAATAATGTGGGAGTCTCGGAATAGTATTGTCCGCAATTACATGTGACCTAAGTCGTTATACTCTTTCATAAAATCGTGACACATTTCTCTCATAATTTTGTCTTTCGAGAGTTTGCGTTCAAGCGTAAGCAAATGCCTCTTGGCATTATCAAACGAAGATCACAAAAGTTTTGGATCAGACTTGAAAGGAAGCGAGACTTCAAAACGTCCTGGCGGTAACCGTCGAACCGAATCTTTAAAGTTTTCCTCACATTTTCGTTGTTCCTCATTATAAATAACTGTTGATTCATTTTTAAATTCTACTAGTTCCCAAAATTTCCGTACTATTGAATCAACAGTCTCCTCGTTTTCTATAACATTGCTAACGTGACATACATTCAAACTTGAGCCCTTAGATTGATTACATTATCCAGCTACAATTCAGCCGAGTGAAGTTTTTTTTTGCAAAACTGGAAGGTTTGGGTTTGACTTAATTTGCCCAACACATAAAAGTTCAAAGAACAGTTCACCACCGATTAATAAATCAACTTTTTGTGGTTTGTAAAAGCAAGGATCTGCCAATTCAATATTCTTAGGAATATTTCAATCAGTAGTACAAATCCTGCGATCCGGTTGAAAGTTCGTAATTGAACTTAATACCCAAAACTCTGAAGAGAATTGAGTAGAATTAACCCTCGACATGACAGATATCTCTATACTAGATTTTGCAGAAGAATTTGTTTCACCAATGCCAATTAAATTCAGTCTACCTCCTTCGCGTTTTATTCTAAGTCTCTGTGCAAGGTCCTCGGTAATTAAATTTGGTTGTGAACCGGAGCTCTAGCCGGAATATAATTTCCAGAACTGCTCCTTACTTTTACCACCGCTGTGGCGAGAGTAACATTCTCATCTGATGATGAATCATTCACCGACGCGTGAGGAACCGATGGTTGCTCTGATAAGTAATTTACTGACGAACTTTGAATAGCACTTGCACCTTGAGAGTCAGAGTTGTAGCGATGTAAAAGTTTATTGTGAGCTCCACTGCAAACTCTGCATTTTTGAGCACTAGATTTCGCTACGGTATGACCTTTTTTAAGGCAGTTTATACACGCAGGCACAGCTTTTATAAAGTCGAATCTTTTAAATACTGGAACCGCGGCAAAAGAACGGCAATTGTAAATACTATGTTGTTGATCTTTACAATAAAGACATTTTTCAGCAGACTGTTTTGATTTAAATCTTGTACAAGATAATGATGTTTTGTAATTCTTTTTAGGCGCATTATCAGTCTTATTCCTTGAACTACTAGGTCTCGAACTAGATGATTCATCAGCCGAAATATGCTGATACCTTTTATTCAAAGCCGCCTCACAGGCAGACCATAATGGGAGCTTATCGAAATCAAGCTGCTCTTCCCACTTGGATTTTGTGACTGGATCAACTTTCGACATCACTAAATGTATTAAGATAGCATTTGCAATTTTTTTATCATCACCAATAGATAGCAATGAATCGTAAATGGCAGAAACCGTATCGATCATGCTACGCAAAGCAGAAGCCGAAGGTTTTGTGATCTCGGGAAGATCAAAAAGTTTAGAAATATTATTGAAAAAAATTAGACCCTCATTGTCATAAACCTTTTTTAAGCTGCCTGATGCTTTGGGATAATTGTCTTCAGAAATCTGAAAAGCTTTAACTGTACCCAAAGCTTCATCGGATAAGCATGATATCAAATGATTAAACTTTTCGATATCTGTTAACGTCGGATCATTATGGACTAAGTTCTCAAACAGGCTCATAAAGTTTTTGTAATCGGAATATTTTACGTTGAATTTAGGGAGCCGCATGTTTGGTAGCCTTGAATGATGAGCTTGCATAAATGAAGTCTCAGGCAAACTTGATTTTCTGTTTTTAGCTTGAAGGCTCAAAAACAAAGATTTTGTAGTCACACAAAGATCTTCAAGCTCGGATCTATCATCATTTGTGGGATCTAAAATGTCCAACTCTGATTGACACTCCATTGCTTGGGTAATATGGTCTTTTAATATTTCCAACCTACAATCGATCTCAAAAGGATTGAAAGAAATGGTTTTTTCTAGGATCGACTTACGAATTCTAGAAATATTTTCAATCGCTTTGGCTTTTCTTTGGATCAATTTATCCAAATCATCAGAACCAGGACCGCTTTGGTATTTTTTACCACCAGCCATATCGAAAACCACAAAATTTTAGCGAAAAATTTTAAAGAATTTAATAACTGGAGTTATTATCCGCAATTTCGAAAAACTAACTCTCAAGCAAATTTATGTATGAATGTAAGAATGTATACAGGCGCTCAAAATCAAATTCATATATTGTAAAATTATTCGGAAGAATTAATATTCAAATTAAAAACAGATTTATCCCAAATATTCAAGTTGATTTTGAAACTGGTATTTCAATTAGCCTTTGCTAATAAATTATAATGAAATAAACCAATACGCGATTTGCTTGCTATAAATTCTATACAATTCTGAATTTATAAAACTCTAGATATAGTTCTCACGATTTAAGTTTTATCATGAGATATATTTAAAATATATAATACCTCGCTTTTTCGTTCATAAAATCAATAATTTATAAAATTCACACTTTATTCTTTTTAATTTTTCATTTACTCAATTTTGTCACAAAGAACAATACTTATTTTCTTTCAAATTAAAAAACGAAGAAATTTGTTTCAAAATATTTAGTATTTTTCTCGCTCGGATATGAAAATCACTACCTTCCCAACCTTTGGTAATTCATATAAATCAACTATTTTACCAAGTTTAAGTAATTAGAAATTTAAAACCGAAAATAAATAATAAAATAGAAGTAAGATATTTATTTCCAATTGGTTTTCAATAAAACACGCACATTAGCTTCATAAAAGGAAATATTAATTTTTCCTATTTATTTCATAAATTCTCTGTACGACCGTCTGAAGAACTATCGGAGTTTGATATATATGACGATGTAAACGGCGCTTGTGGTTGACTTGGTTTCTTTAAGGTGGTAGCACGGAACGAACGGAATGAAACGAATATTGTAAACAAACAAAAAGTATGAGTGTTATTAAATTTTTTTTATACAAAATAATGAAATTAACACTCGCGAATAAAGCGATTTATTAAACAAAATAAAAGAAAAATTATTTAATTTAATTGATTGCCGACGAAATAAGGCGGTAATAATTATTAACTCGGTTCGTGGTAATAGACAAAATATATTGTATGTGTGTGTACAAGTAACAGTCGAAATATTTTGTTTCACTTACCCCCCCTATCACACATCACACTGCAAGTTCGAAAAACTCAATACACTCACATTTTTTTTACTAATACACACACATTTTCCGCAGTGGTCACACTAATGGCACCAAATTTTTCGTGCGAGTAGTGGCTGCCACTAACGATGATTAATGTTACCCTGTTATAAATTTAATACAAATTTACTGGATACTGCAAAATTGTAATTAAAGTTTTAACTTGTTAAATCTATTATTATGATTTATTTCTTGAAATGCGCATATAAAAACGCAAGTTTCTTAATTATAGAGCATAAATATTATTAACTATTATTAAAATAAAACTAATAATAATAAATGTAAACATTTTCCCTCAAACATGTGCCTGTATAATGAACTCGGTAACTCTATTTAAAAAAAAATAAGAGAGAGAAGTAAACAAATTTTTTCAAGTTTAAGCTTCGACAAAATTTTAAAAATGAGATTGCAGTCAGATGTGTGAGCACAAAAGTTAATGGCGATGGATTCGACTAATTCCAACAATTTTTCGTTGATAATACGTACACAGCGATTTCACAGTTGCAGTGTGATGTGAGATAGCAGGGTTACAAGGCGTAATGTTCACAAAATAATAAATGTTCAAATTTAAAAAACGAAGCGTAAATAATAATTTTTGTGTTTGAACTCTGAACAATTTACAGAACTCACTAAAATATGAATAATTTACAGATTTTAGGTTAAACAAACACAAATATTCTTTACGCTTTTACCTCTGTTTCAGATAAGCCAGAATCTGAATTACTCCCCTGATTGTGTTGTGGACGGCAGTTACGGCAACGGCAACGACGAGGCGTGGAAAGAGCGGATTAGTTCTCCAAGATAGGTAAGGTTATAGTAGAAATATAAATATGTGGCTTTGTAACGAAAAAAAAACGCGCACAAAGTAGTCACTTCAAGCCGTGGTTTACTTAAACTTTTGCAATAACTTAGCAAACCCGATACAAAATTTTTAAAGTTTTTAAAATTTTACGATATTTTAAAATAATTTATTAAAATATTTTCTTAATGTCGAATTTAATTAAGTCCCTGCTCGGACGCCATGAAAAATCCTTAATGATTTTTAAGGAACTTGAAATTTTTTAAATAAATTAAAGAACTTCGAAATTTTAAAGAAATAAGAAAATGGTTGACAGAATTAAATTCGTAAAAAAGGAACGGGTATTTTGAGTAAAACGCGTCTTAGTTAAACTGTTTATAGAGTACAACTGTTTTTATTTACTTTAATTGGTTTGCTTCTTTCATATTTCAGCACAACCGTAATGTTTTACCTTGTAAGCAAGTTCATTTCATTTAACATACGGGTTGCCAGAAACACTTAAATTATAAATTATTATTTTGTTATCATGTTATGTTATCGAAATTCATATGATAATTTCGATTGTAATATAATAAAATTCATAAAGTTCATACAAAAAAAACAATTAATATAAAATGTTATTATTAAAAAGAAATATATATAAGAATAAAAAAGGTAAAAAATAAGTAAAAAAAACCCATCCGACGCACAGTGGACCATATTTTGAGAAGGCGGCCAAAAATCATTTTTTTTTGTTACCGATTTTAAAGTTATGTTATTCATTTGAAAGTAAATACTAGTAAACCTCAGGAGCCAAAAAATTGCGACTCTATCTCAACTATATCACAGCGAACAGGGTCTTCGAAAATGGGCTTTCTCAGTATTTTGCTAAAATTAAAAATTTCTTTGTAAATTTTTATTTTTTGAATGACTGTAACTTTTTTGATTTTAAAGATTTTGAAGTGAAATAAATTTTGTGGCTTCCATACTATTAATGTTAAAAATGTAAAAGCACTGAGTCATTCCGCAATTAAAAAAAAAATTTTTTTTTAAAAAGCTCCAAATTTTCCGAAAATCTCCTACTTAATAGAGCATAACTCCTGCCAGTCAAAAGCAGTCAGAAAAAATCTTGCACTCTTCTATAGTCCGAACCCTCCCCTATACTCTTATACCCCATTATACACCCGCCAGTTTCCGCCCGTGTGCACCAGAACAATTTTTCTGACCCAAGGTTAGATATTTTCTGTAAAATTTATGAATACAAAAGTTGTCCACTATGTGGTTAGGATATATTAAGTTTGAGGTGATGTTTGTAACTGCCAAAAATATTGGACCTTTTATTTTACGGATCGACTCAAAAACACTTTCTGAGTCGATTACACGATGTCCGTCCGTCCGTCTGAGTGTTATGAATACAAAAGTTGGTTGTACCGGTGCACCGCGGTGTATTTTTTTTGCGTGTCGGTAGAGTTGACAGGAGTTGTTATATACTTATAAAAAAGGGTTGAGATATAATACGCTTAATTGTTTCAGGTACATTTATATAGGTATCTTTCAAAAACGTTAATAGTCTGAATTAGAGCTATATAGTTTAAATACCTGTCAAAATGGGAAACAATTTAAATAACAGGTAAATGGTAAAAAAAAAACTATAGCCCTTTGAGATATGAGCAGGTATGCTTCACCTTTTAAAAGGGGTTAGGGTGTGGGTTTTTTATGCTTCTAAAAGTGGTAATAAAAGATAAAATTTTTATTTTACATAATTGCAAGAAAGAGTATTTATAATAATGATTCCACAATTATTATTCATTACAATTTGTGCAATGGCTAAGTACTGTTACAGAGATCTGCCAGATATTTATTTTCAACGAAATGATGTAGACGATGTAATTTTGCACATAGTGAGCAACGACTTCTTTAAGAATTGTAACCTAGAAGACATTGAAATGCACAAAGGAAAAATTACTAATTTTGCATCGAATTTGAAAAGACGGTACATTGAATGCTCCTATAGCAAGGCAAAGATGTGCAAACGTTACCAAGACTGGTTAATAAAGGAAGTTATTTTTGAGAGTGCATCTACAACTGGCAACGAAAGTGGAAAAAAGGATCGACCAGCAAAACCAGTTGACAGATGTAGTGAAAGATCTCGAAGGCGCAAGCTGGAGAATATCAATGAAGAATTTTCTCAAAGAATTATTAAGGATTCATTTTTGCACCAAATTCAACCAACCCAAAATAAAAAAAATAAAATTGAAATAATTGAAAAAATAGTAGAAGCGAGCCCAAGGCGCACCAATTGGAAATAAGAAATTTACGCCGGAAGAAGCGTTCGCCCTATTTTTGGATTTGAAATTGACCAAAAATCAATATAAGGAATTGCGGAAGCGAACCAATGAAAAGAATTGTGGGATTTTTCCAGAGTATCGAGATTTAGTTTCTGCCAAAAGAGAATGCTTACCTTCATAATCTGCTATTAGTGTCACTTCAACATCAGCAGAAATAAAATTGCAAGATCTCCTTGAACATACTGCAGAACGATTGCTAAATACGCTTGATACTGATCATTTAAAAAAAATTGGTAATGGCAGCATTACTTTAATTTCTAAATGGGGATGTGATGGATCCTCTGGTCAGAAACAATACAAGCAATTTAATGCCGAAAATTCATCAGATGCTAATTTATTTATGGTATCTTTCGTTCCATTGCGCTTGACAAAAAAGTATAGCGTCTTAGAGCCGTCGACTAGTAGAGCAACAGAAATTGATATATGGAAAAATAAAATTCCTTCTTCAACAAAGTATTGCAGACCAATAAAATTTGCATTCAAAAAGGAAACCAAAGATGTCATAACTGAAGAAGTTCAAAAAATAAAAGATCAATTTAAGGAACTTCAACCAGTAATATTTAAATTTGATGACCAAGACATTGAAGTACATTTTAAAATGTGTCTCACAATGATTGATGGAAAAGTTGCACAAGCTTTAACTGGAACAAAGTCAACGTCAAGCTGCATTATATGCCAAAAGACATCAAGTCAATTAAGCCAACCCCCACCAGAAGACGATAGTTTTAAGGAAGTCTACGAATTTGGAATGTCCCCTCTTAATGCTAGAATACGTTTCATGGAGCATATTCCTAAATTGGGTTATGATTTGGAATTTGGTCCGTTAGGCGAAACAGTGAGAAAAAAAACAAATTCAACAAAAATATCTACAGCTAGGCCTTGTAATCGACCAGCCAAAACAAGGGGAAGGAAACGCAAATGATGGAAATACTGCAAGGAGATTTTTTCCGATCCGGAAACTGCAGCATCTATCACAGGTGTAGATCATGAATTAATAAGACGATTCAAAATCATATTACAAGTTCTAGCATGCAGCAGAAAGATAAATGCAAAAAAATTTGGAGAGTACGCCAATAAAACAGCTATACTTTATAATGAAAAATACTCTTGGAGATATATGCCATCCACAGTTCATAAAATTTCGTAACATGGGGAACAAATAATTCAAAACAATATGCTACCAATAGGAGATCAATCTGAAGAAGCGCAAGAAAAAAGGAACAAAGACTACAGATTCTTTCGCGTGCACAACACAAGGAAAAGGTCCAGACGTACTAATGAAGACCTTATCACTATTTTGTTGTGCACTTCAAATCCATATATGTCCGACATCAAAAGGAGATAATGCTGGACTACTATCTAGTTATCAATAAAAAAATAATGTAAATTTACCAAAAATTTTTTTTCTTAATTTCATTATGTATTAATTGATTTAAAGAAAATGTCGACGTAAGACTGATTTGAGTTATGTATGGTATCATATTCTACTAGAAATGCTTTATATTTACGTGAAACCCCCATTTCTCTACCGCTGTTTAATAAAAAGTTATTAATAAAAACATACTGACCTAAGTCGTAATGCGGTTAATGCTTGTGACCACAGATATATAAAATATAAATGCTTTCATAACATTATAATATTTATAAAAGGTCTACATTTTCTACCAATCAGCTCAAAATTGTTTTCTTCTTATTCATTTCATTTATATAAAATTCTGCAATATTTTGTTTTACAGTAAATACAACTTTGTGATATTAACAAACAGGGTTGCACTTCATTTGGATCTTTAGTGCAAGAATGATAGAATAAAGGCCTGGTTAGCCACAAGTAACCGAACGTAACGTGTCAGCGAAACCGGAACGTGCCTTTCGTGTAAAAAACAGCTAACACCTTACGTTATAGTTACATGCGGCTAACAAGGCCTTATGTTAGTTCATTCTTGCTTGCTGCCACTAACGATAAATTATATTACCCTGTTAAAACTTTAATGGAAATTTACTGGATTACTCCAAAATTGTAATTAAAGTTTTAACTTGTTAAATGTATCTTTATGATTTATTTCTTAAAATACGCATATAAAAACGGAACTTTGTTAATTATAGCGCATAAATAATACTAATAACAATTAATTTTAACCGTTTCCCCAAAAATGTGCCTATATTATGAACTCGGTAACTCTATTTTGAAAATAAAGAGTCATATTTCTAAAGGAATATAGAGTCATATTTCTAAAAGAATAGTGGAAAAACGTATGAAATAAAAGACCTGCCAAATGGTGTTTGTTTATTATTATAAAAAGTAATATTTTTTTATTTATTAGCTAAAAGAAGTAATATAAAATACATTGATGTTGATGATTTTGTAGTATTTTGGTGTTGTATTTTTTGTGTGCAATACTTTCTTATCTATACATACATACATATATTAAATAATAACATAATATACATATATTCTATACATGTATGTATATCCATAATAACCGCATGATAGAAATAAATCGATATATTATTTTATTTATATAAAATTCTGTAATATTTTGTTTTAGGGAAAAAAACATTTCTTTTGTATTAACACACAGAGTGTCACTCCATTTTGCTCAGTGTGACTATGTGACAGTAGATGGCGCCGCAATTTTTATTGTAAAGGCCAGTTTACACTATCACACTTTGTAATACGATCTGTCAGAAATTCGAGTATTATGAAAAAGTCGTATGATGTAAAAAGCTTTTGTTATGAAATTGACAGTCTGTAGGATTTCATTTTCGAAGTCCGATGGTTTTTGAAACATTTCTAAAAACTTGCCATTTTCATCGGACCAGAGTTGTTTTTTTTTGGTAATATTAAAAAAATGGTAAACAGAAACAAAGAAAGTGAAAATAAAATATAAATTTCAAAATAAATTTGCTTATTATTCTAAACAGTTGTTTTCATAAGACTTGAGTGTTATGGTGTAAATGGCCTAAGTATGCAGAAATAATGTCGGTACGACTTTATGACAGTCCGATGAATTTCATCGGATTTTTATTTCGAAAAATCATACGACTGAGTGGTATCATGTAAATGGGCCTTAATTAGCATTGTAATAGTTATTTCTATTTTAACATGAATGTCAAAATTTTCAATTAGATATCAAACACAACAATCTTAAAACTATACACAAGGCTGAGTAGAGAAGAATCAATGAATTTCTTGCTTTCAAAATAGTTCTATATAGTTATATAAAATTATTGTTCTGCTTTACCTACAAAATTTCTGATTGCGATTACATATGATTTTTAAAATTTTTTTATAATAGTAAAGCATTACTATTCACATTAATACAAAATTGCACCTTTTAAAAATTCCATTCCAATTTAAGAAAATATCAATTCTAAAAATTGGAATTCAGATTTCCAATAATAAATTAGAAAAAGTCGGAAATAATAACTTGAAATTTAGAAGACATCAATTGAATTTTTAAAATACAAATTTTATTCATTAAACACAAATTTAAATTCAAAAAACACCAAAAATGTTTACATTTAAAAAATTAATGAAATTAAAAAAATATTGAGATTCAGGAGACATTAATAGCATTTCAGGGTAAGAAAACATTAATTTAAATTCGATATAGTTTAGAAAACCTCAAATGATATTTAAGAATTGCGAACATAAAAATTGTAATATAAATAAAGCGCAATTTGATGAGAATGTTTATATATTATTTTTCACAATTTTTTTGATGAAAATTTGAGGCTTTCCGAATATAAAAATAACAAATTATTTTATTTAAAATTTTCGAGACATTTGTTTTTTTGCCAAAAAATTTAAGTTCGGTAATAATTCCCAGGTGGTAGTATTTGGAGTCAATAGATGAAAATATATTTTATTAACATAATTTAATTCAAAATCACTGGGTTAGATTTTGTATTGTATTGTGGTATTTTGGGTTACCACAAAATCTAATAGTGAAAACTCCCTTTTAATATTAAAAAAAAACTTAATTCTCTGTTTTCCAAATATGGCAATATTTTATCAAAAAAATTGAGAGAGCTTTATAGACCAGCTCTTGAAATAAACAAAATCATCTGCTAAGCGGATCAAACCAAAAACAATATAAATAAATTTCAAATAAATATGAAAGCAAAAGAACGCAGTTTAAGCAGATCTTAAATGTACATCGTTGGCAAGCACATAACATAATATATATGTATATATGAGACATAGTTTACCTGAATCATTAAATTGGAAGAAGACGTAATTATTCAGAAAAAAATACACAAAAGATTGTCTTCAAAAGGAATATACTGATTGAGTTATGAAGAAACTACCACGTGGGATATCTTTACATTTTCGCTAAGATTTTGACCCTGAATAAATAAAACCAAACAAAAGAAAACTAAAGGCAAACATGTTTATAGACTTACAGCCGCATTCATAAAAATTTTTAACAGCATTTCAATTCCATTTTAAGCAAATAACGAATTTTAACTTAAAATACGTATTTTAAACCTTGTGTATTTAAAAGAATTCTAAAATTGGTTCGACCCTATTTTAAAATGACATTTATGCTTTTTGCTTTGTGTTTGTTTTCATTTTGAACATTGTAGCGAAAAACTGTCATTCATAATAATGGAAACGCTATATCTGATTATTAGAATTGGTAATGCTTGCGCTTAGAAACCTCTTTGTTATCCGTATCAATCAAAGTATTTATAATAATTATTAAAATAACTTAATTAAGTCAACTGTATTAAATGGAATATTTATACCCTATACCACTATGTGGTTTGGGTATAATGACTTTGTGCTGTTGTTTGTAACTACCAAAAATATTTGACCTAGACCCATCTTTAATTATACCGATCGACTCAGAATCACTTTCTGAGTCGACTTAGCAATGTCTGTCCGTCCGTCTGTGTGTCCATGTAAAATTTTTAATCAAACTACAGGTCACAAATATGAATATATTTTGATGAAATTTGGTATATAAGCTTCCGTCGGCCATACGATGAACGCTATTGAAATTGGTGAAATACGGTCCATGTTCAGACCTAGCCCCCATACAAATGACCCCTATGAAACCGACATGAAGTGCCATAAGATCCAAATTATAATATAGATCTCAGTTAAATTGGATTTGCATGTGTTTATTATATCCATTAATCAGTATTCCAAAAATAATCCCTATAGGACAATTCTTAGTCTTAGGTCCCATATAAGCTGCTTCCCGATCTTCACTTAAATCTATCAAAAAACAAAAAAAATTGCACAGATTTTTCTCAAATTTGGCGTGTATATATTTTTTTAAAATATAAGTGACTCTACCAAGTATGGCCAAGATCGGTCCATTTTTCGACCTAGTCCCCATATAAATATAGCACCTGATATGAACTTTTTCATATTTGCAGCAAAAAAATTAATGACAGTGCCACTCAAATTTGGTTTATGCTTAGGGTCTCTAAACCATGGTAGGGTATCATATGGTCGGTCTAGACCGACTATAATTTTCTTACTTGTTTTAACTTGTAATGATAATAGAACAAAAAAAAAACAAGTAAGGAAATTATAGTCGGTCTAGACCGACTATACGATACCCTATACCATGCGTTTAGAAACCCTATCTCTTAGGCCCAACTAACTGGATATAGAAAATAAGCATAAACCAAATTTGAGTGGGATTTTTATTAATTTTTTTGGCTGCAGATATGAAAAAGTTCATATCGGATGCTATATCTTTATGGGGACTAGGCCCAAAAATGGACCGATCCTGATCATGTTTGGTAAAGTATCTTGTATTTTGCAAAAATATATACAAACAAAATTTGAGAAGAATCAGTGCAATATTTTTGTTTTTTGATAGATTTAGGTGAAGATCGGGAAGCAGCCCTATATGGGGCCTATGACCAAGAGTTGTCCAATAGGGATCATTTTTGAACTACACATTAATGGATGTAATAAACGCATATAAACCGAATTTGACTAAGATCTGTATGACAATTTGGATCTTTTGGCAATTTATGTCGATTTCATAGGGGTAATTTGTATGGGGGCTAGGTCTGAACATGGACCGATTCTCACCAATTTCAATAGCGTTCATCCTATGGCCCATAGGAACTTATGTACCAAATTTCATCAAAATATATTCATCTTTGCGACCTGCAGTTTGATTACAAGGTTTACATGGACACACAGACGGACGGACGGATGGACGGACATCGCTAAATCGGATCAGATAGTGATTCTGATTCGATCGGTATAAGAAAAGATGAGTCTAGGTCAAATATTTTTGGTAGTTACAAACAGCAGCACAAAGTCGTTGGGCCCAAACCACATAGTGGTATAGGGTATAATTAACTAAAACTGGTTATTTGAATACTTTTTTAAACTGCAATAAAGTCACCACCTAATTATATTTCTACCTCTCATTTTATTTTGACTGTTTTTCTTTATTTAATTATTTTAATAAACAAGTTTATCAATAATTTTTTTCCTACAAAAACCATACTTTTCCCACACACGGAAAAAAACAAGTAAGAAGAAAATTATAGTCGGTCTAGACTGAGCTATACGATACCCTATACCATGGTTTAGAGACCCTACTCTTTGGTCCAACTAATTGGATATAGAATGTAAGCATAAACCAAATTGGAGTGGCATTGTTATTAATTTTGTTGTTTCGGATAATTTGAGAAAAATCTGTGCAGTATTTTTGTTTTTTGATAGATTTAAGTGAAAATCGGGAAGCAGCTTTATACGGGGGCTATGACAACGAATTGCCATATGGAGTTATTTTTGGACAAATGATAAACGGATGTAATAATCATACACAAACCCAATTTGACCGAGATCTATATGATAATTTGGAACTTATGGCAATTTATGTCGATTTCATAGGGGTCATGTGTATGGGACTAGGTCTGAACTTGGACCGAATTTCACCAATTTCAATAGATTAAGGCTTATATATGTACCAAATTTCATCAAAATATATTCATATTTGCGACCTGTAGTTTGATTACAAGGTTTACATGCACACTCAGACGGACGGACGGACGGACATCGCTAAATCGATTCAGAAAGTGATTCTGAGTCGATCGGTATAATAAAAGATGGGTCTAGGTCAAATATTTTTGGTCTTACTAGGGAGATGTATAGTTGTTTGGTAACTGTAGGGTCATTGAATTCCTTTGCCCATCTTTTAATGAAGGCTTGCTTTAATAATTATCATCGAAATGTGTTGAACAAACCCTAATTTGGCATCTAAAAGAACACCCAGATCCAGGATTTTATTTACTTGTTCCAACTGGTAATCTCCAAATTTGTTACACCCAAATGCACCTAATTTTTTAGTAAAGTGAATGTGTTTGCATTTTTTTAAATTTAATTCCATTATATTTATGTGGCACCATCTATAAAAATTATTGAGATCGTGTTGTAGATGAATTTGTTCACAATAATTCTTATAGCATAAGAAAATCTTGACGTCATCAGCATACATAAGAACATTTGAGGCTTTTATTAAACTTGGTAGATCATTTATAAAAAGAGTAAATAAAATTGGTCCAAGATGACTTCCTTGAGGCACACCAGTTTTAACTATAATATTCTTTAAAGTAGTATTATTAAAATAAACACGTTGATTTCTGTTGATCAAGTAAGAATTTATCCATCTTATGCTGTTTGCTGTAAAGCCCATCAAATATAATTTTTTGAGTAAAAGATCATGATTTACTTTATCGAAAGCTTTACTGAAGTCAGTATAATTAACGTCGGTATGTAGCCCATTGACGAAACCCCGATTTACCAAAGTTGTAAGTTGTAAAATATTAGTTGAAATAGAGCACCCCTTACGAAAACCAGGTTGAGTGTGAGATTATAGAAGAAACCTGATGACAGAGATTATCCGTTAAACATTTTTCAAATAGTTTGGCCATTCCTCTATAGTTAGCTACATTCGATTTGTTTCCAGATTTAAATAAAGGAATAATATATGAATCTTTCCATAATGTAGGAAAATACCCATGTTTAAGTTTGGGCGCAGTTGATTAAAATGCAACTAGGAATACCGTCAGGTCCTCCGTTAGTTGAATTCTTGAATGTTTTTAAGTTATTTTTGATATCCGAAGTCTTTCTAAAAGGAAATGAAATTGATTGATGTTCCATAACTGGAAATGGATATATGTTTGATATGTCATATTGAACATCAGAGTAAGTTGTGGTTAAAAAATCAGCAAACATATCGCTAATAACTACATCATCACGGGATTCACGATTAAGATACTTCTTTTCAGTTGGATATCCAGTAGATTTCCTTTTGGAGTTTACAAATTTATAAAATGATTTTGGATCTGTCTTCAAATTTATTTTCATAGTTTCCATGTAATTCTTATAAAGTTTTGTGTTGCCACCATAGAGTTTAATAAACATTAAAACGTTTATTACTTATAATATTGATTATAAATACGAATTTTTAACAAACCTTTTTTAGGCTTAAAATGTGTTTTAACTAATTTGTATTCGAAACTTGACTTAAGATTTTTTTATGAATACGGCTGTTAATATTTAAGTTAATTTTTATTAAAGATGTTAAAGAATAAGAAATAAAATCAACCACTGTCATTACTAATGAAGACATCTCCGTAATTGGTAATAATATCAACTTATTGAAGACTTCAAGATTTTTACTACTCCATTGTAACTACATTGCGAGTATTTAAGACATTACCTAAGGGGACTTATAAAGGTAATATTTATTTAATGATTGAGTTTGAAATTGTTCAGGCTCAAGATCAAATGTTTTTACTTTAAATAAAGCAAAAGCATTCTGTCATGCGGAATATACTTAGATCAATTTTTGAAACAAATGTGCTATTTAAAGTAAAAACATTTGATCTTGAGCCTGAACAATTTCAAACTCAATCATTAAATTGATAAAGATCGAAAATAAGATTTTTTATTTTTATAAAAAATAATAAAATTAAAAATACGGAGGGCACGCCATTAACGCTAAATGTAAGTTTAGCAAAAACAAATTGTTTTTCTTGTTTTTTCAACACAAAAACAAACATGTATATTGTAGTATGCAATGTGTACTCGTATGCAATCATTTTTGCTTAAAAGTTGTTCTATTTTTAGTTTGTTATATTGGAAGAGGCTTAAATAGTATAACTTTTGCTTGAATTCTCATTTGGTTGTTTTCAGCAAATATATATGAATTTAAATTTTTACCAAACAAACTATCTACGCTTTTGGTTACTGATGAGGGTTGGTGACTCTTCCCGAAACAGCTGTATAACCTGTCATGCAGAATATACATAGATCAATTTTTGAAACAAATGTGCTAATGCTTTTGCTTTATTTAAAGTAAAAACATTTGATCTTGAGCCTGAACAATTTCAAACTCAATCATTAAATTGATAAAGATCGAAAATAAGATTTTTTATTTTTATAAAAAATAATAAAATTAAAGGTAATATTTATTGGTATGCATCCGGGAGCTGATGGTATGGGCCGAACTGGGGTGAGTAAAAACGAAATGTATACATACAAGAGCTTGTTTATGCTGGTGTTTAACAAATTTTTTAACAATGCATTTACATGGTATAATCCAAAATCCACCATTAACTCATCCGAAGAGACCTATTCAGGGCTTAGAAACAACCAGAGACAAGCCTAGTGGTAAAGACATAATGGATCTCTAGTTACATTATCTCAACAATGTTTTGTACACAATTTTTCCCCTTGGCATTTTACGATTGCATTAGTAAAAATAAAACAACCAATGAATTGAAGGGTCCCTACAAAATTCAGCTACGCGATGAATGTTTACGAACAGATAATCTTTTAAAGCTGATCCAACCACAAATTGTAGTAGCTGTGGGTGATTATGTATTTAAATGTTTACAAAAATCTTAATTTTTATTATTTATTTGTTGTGCTTACTGTACAGGATTAATTATTTATAAGGGTACAATGTGCTGATATAAATGAAATTAATTATATATATTAGTTATTTATAAAATAAAATAACAAAAAAAGATAAAAATAACAAAATACAAAAATTTCAAAGATTTTACTATGCAAAATAATCAAAAATTAGTTTTTTTTTAAGTCTTGCGTTGCTTATTAGTAGATATGTTTGTTTCCAAAGATGAACTCCGTGCACAAGGAACTGCTGTTCTGAGACAAGTTTCCTATGAATAGGAATTATGAGCTTTCCTCCTCTATCAGATCTTGCAAATTGCAATTTTTCGAATAGATAGCTAGGTTTCTTTGTGTAAATAATTTTGTGCATAAAAATTAAAACTCTAATTTTTAAAAGATTATCAGAAGACGCACCAAATAATTTTGCATATAGCCCATCCTAGTCCGAGGTCTCTAAACAATACAAATTAGCCAGAGAAAGCGGAAAAATTTTTAAGAGATGAAAAATTATTAAAGTATTAAAAAAATTAAAAAATTAATGAACGAATTTACCTTTGTCACTTGTAACATTTTATTTCTGCTAGCAGATTCCAGCGCTCGAAATTCGAGTGCAATTTCTAAGCAACATTCAACTTAGCCTATTCATAAACCAACACTTTTATGGTTTATTATTATTGTGAATGAAGGTAACAAACACATTAACAAATTTAATAAAACACACAAAGCATATGTATAATTTTATACATGTGTAAGTAGCTACTTTAAATGCAATTTACTCAAAATAAAGGAAAAAATTTTAAAATCTGTAAATCTGCAAAACGGCTAAAAAGAAATACCTTTCAAATAATATACGATTGGTCAAAATCGGTAACAAAAAATAGCCTAGCCTATTAATATTCTAGATTTGAATAAATGTGTTTTTTTTTCAATAAGATTGTTTTGAAACTTACATATGAAAAAACTTTCCAGTCTTCCATTGCGAATGCAAAGGTTCGTATGTAGTGTCTAGGTTTAAAGTAGGCTTTAGCCTACAATAAAAATTTCATATTTAACAAACGTTTATTAAATGTTTGATAATCTATTTTGTGTTTATGAATACTGTTTTTCCGATTTTTTTCTTATTTAAAGCTTATTAAACTGTTAAAAAGTGTTTATGAATTAGACTGTTAATGTTTAAGTTAATTTATATTAAAAATGTTAAAGAATAAGTTAGCAACAAAATCAACCACTGTCATTACTAATGAAGACATATCCGTAAATGAGAATAATAGCAACTTATTGAAGACATCAAGATATTTTACTATTCCATTGTAAATATCTACATACATTGCGAGTATTTAAGACATTATCTAAGGGACTTAAAAAGGTCATATTTATTGGTATGCATCCGGGAGCGGATGGTATGGGCCAAACTGGGCCAAAATCCACCATTAACTCAACCCAAGATACCTATTCAGGGCTTAGAAACAACCAGAGACGAGCTTAGTGCTAAAGACATAATGGATCTCTTTGTCACTTTACGACTGCATGGGTAAAAATATAACACCCACTGAATTGAACACACAATCATTTACAGCTGGTCCAACCACAAATTGTAGAAGCTGTGGGTGATCTAAACAATACAAATTGGCAAGAGAAAGCAGAAAAGTTTCTAAGAGATGACCTTACCTTTTTCATTTGCAACATTTTATTTCTATTTGAATAAATATTTATTTTTTTTTTCCAATAAAATTGTTTTGAAACTTACATAATTTACATCGCGCGGAATAAAATAAACTCAGCTAGACCTTTGCAAAAAGTTTCCATTGCGAATGCAAAGAATGGTATGGTTTGATTTGTGACATGAATTCCATTTTGTTGGAATTATAAATTATGTCGATCCCCTAGCAATAGTACTAGAAGACTACCCTGGCAAAAGTGTATAATGCACTTACATTAACCATATGGAACTTTTTTACCAATTAACAAGATTAATGCGTATTTTCGGGAATAACCCGAAATTTTAAAATAAAGCGCTAATATTAAACAAGTAAGAGTGTTAAATTCGGCTGTGCCGAATTTTTTGATACCCTCTAGCTGCGTCTTACACTCATTATTACACCCAATGTTGAGTACGGCTACCACTTTTAAACTATTGCCGATACTGAAACATTAATTCCGAATACTAATTAAATTTAAAGTTAATTGCTTTTTTTTTCTTTTTGGTCAGTTTCTATTATAATTTCTTTTTATAAAAAATAATGATCATGTGTTCTATAGAAAGAATTAATTACTATTTGATTACTAAAGTAGAAATCCTATAAGTTCCCTAAGTCATTCATAGAACACTAACGAAATTCATTATTTAATACAGCCGGCATTATAATACCAAAAGTTTGATCCCTCTTAGAATGTTTTGAGATCTTAGAAGTTATACGATAATTAAAACAAGTAAGAGTGTTAAATTCGGCTGAACCGAATTTTTTGATACCCTCCACCTGAGTCTTAAACTGTATATTCACCCAATGTCGAGTACGGCTACAACTTTTAAACTTTTGCTAATACTGAAACATTAATTCCGAATACCAAAATTCAAATGATTCTTGGCTAGAAATTATTATTATTAAAAATAAGCTAATTTTAAAACATTTTTATCTGAATTATTTTTTATTTTTATCTGCATTTCATATAATACAAAAATAAAAATACATAATAATACATGTAAGAAACTAAATATAGGAATTTAAACTTTTAATATTTAATTTTTAATTCTTAATTTTTAATTTTTAATTTTTAATTTTTAATTTTTAATTTTTAATTTTTAATTTTTAATTTTTAATTTTTAATTTTTAATTTTTAATTTTTAATTTTTAATTTTTAATTTTTAATTTTTAATTTTTAATTTTTAATTTTTAATTTTTAATTTTTAATTTTTAATTTTTAATTTTTAATTTTTAATTTTTAATTTTTAATTTTTAATTTTTAATTTTTAATTTTTAATTTTTAATTTTTAATTTTTAATTTTTAATTTTTAATTTTTAATTTTTAATTTTTAATTTTTAATTTTTAATTTTTAATTTTTAATTTTTAATTTTTAATTTTTAATTTTTAATTTTTAATTTTTAATTTTTAATTTTTAATTTTTAATTTTTAATTTTTAATTTTTAATTTTTAATTTTTAATTTTTAATTTTTAATTTTTAATTTTTAATTTTTAATTTTTAATTTTTAATTTTTAATTTTTAATTTTTAATTTTTAATTTTTAATTTTTAATTTTTAATTTTTAATTTTTAATTTTTAATTTTTAATTTTTAATTTTTAATTTTTAATTTTTAATTATTAATTTTTAATTTTTAATTTTTAATTTTTAATTTTTAATTTTTAATTTTTAATTTTTAATCTTTAATTTTTAATTTTTAATTTTTAATTTTTTATTTTTAATTTTTAATTTTTAATTTTAATGATAAAAAAATCATGTGAGTTCGATCACAAGGGAGATGTGTAAACATCTAATAATTAAAGAAAACATCAACATCATATTTTCCAGTGCATAAAAAATAAGTCGATTATGCTGTTTTCTGAAATTCAATTGATGTTTTCTGAAATGCAATTGATGTTACCTGAAATTCAATTGATGTTTTCTGAAATACAATTGATGTTTTCTGAAATACAATTGATGTTTTCTGAAATTCTATTGATGTTTTCTGAAATTCTATTTATGTTTTCTGAAATTCAAATGATGTTTTCTGAAATTCAAATGATGTTTTCTGAAACTCGAATGATGTTTTCTGAAATTATATTGATGTTTTCTGAAATTCTATTTATGTTTTCTGAAATTCAAATGATGTTTTCTGAAATTATATTGATGTTTTCTGAAATTCAATTGATGTTTTCTGAAATACAATTGATGTTTTCTGAAACTCGAATGATGTTTTCTGAAATTATATTGATGTTTTCTGAAATTCTATTTATGTTTTCTGAAATTCAAATGATGTTTTCTGAAATTATATTGATGTTTTCTGAAATGCAATTAATGTTACCTGAAATTCAATTGATGTTTTCTGAAATACAATTGATGTTTTCTGAAATACAATTGATGTTTTCTGAAATTCAAATGATGTTTTCTGAAACTCGAATGATGTTTTCTGAAATTATATTGATGTTTTCTGAAATTCTATTTATGTTTTCTGAAATTCAAATGATGTTTTCTGAAATTATATTGATGTTTTCTGAAATGCAATTGATGTTACCTGAAATTCAATTGATGTTTTCTGAAATACAATTGATGTTTTCTGAAATACAATTGATGTTTTCTGAAATTCTATTGATGTTTTCTGAAATTCTATTTATGTTTTCTGAAATTCAAATGATGTTTTCTGAAATTCAAATGATGTTTTCTGAAACTCGAATCATGGTTTCTGAAATACAATTGATGTTTTCTGAAATTCTATTTATGTTTTCTGAAATACAATTGATGTTTTCTGAAATTATATTGATGTTTTCTGAAATTCAATTGATGTTTTCTGAAATTTTATTGATGTTTTCTCAAATACAGTTTATGATTTCTGAAATTCTATTGATGTTTTCTGAAATACAATTGATGTTTTCTAAAAATTATATTGATGGTTTCTGAAATACAATTGATGTTTTCTGAAATTATATTGATGTTTTCTGAAATTCTATTTATGTTTTCTGAAATACAATTGATGTTTTCTGAAACTCGAATGATATGGAATGTGGAAAAACTTGCCAATGTGACACGTGCAGTATTAATATACACACAACTGTAATGACTTCAAAAATACGAAGAATTACAACATATCTTAAGGAAAACAACAACCACTGAAAAAATTTTATTTTTTCAAGAGTTTTTTCAAATTTTCATTCATATCGCGTGACGCCTTCAACCGATTTTGACGATTTTAAATAGCAACTCCTTTGGGATGTCAATAAACGATTTTCTACAAAAACGAACGGTCTAGCTTGGACTGACTTCCATAGATAGACGGACAGACGGTCTCCAGTAAATCAACTTTCTTTGTTATAAGGATCAAGAAAATATATATTTTTGGGGTCTCAGTAATATTTCGATGCGTTACAAATGGAATGGCAAACCTATATACACCCTCCGCCACTGAGGTGTGGAGGGTATAACAATAATCAAGATGATTTATCCAAATAGTTAAGATGATTATTCATGTATTAAGAATTGTTTATAAATTTTCAGACGTCCCAAGAAAAATCAAAAATTCAATTATAATTTTTTTTTTAATAAAATCAAAAATTTCCAATACAAATCGATTCTAAACTCTCCACAGGGGTATATATCAAAGTGTATATATGCAGGGGGGTATATATCAGTTTGTCATTCCGTTTATAACGCATCGTGATAAATTCCTGAGCCGATAAACCATACCTTTTCTTAATCCTTATAACAAGAGAAGTTGTTTTTTAAAAAATAAATTTTTTTTAAGTACCACTTTCAAGTACCTTTTTAAGTACCTTTCATTAAAAAGTATAATTTTTTAAAAAAATACCTTGTTTTAACAGGTACCTATTCCTTAAATAAAATTTTTGTTAAAAAATAACCTTTAAAAAACATCTTTTCTTAAACAAGTACATATTCTTAAAAATCTACCCTCTTTTAAAAAGAACATTTTCTTAAAAAAATTTCTTAAAAAAGTATTTTTTGAAAGTACTCTTTTTTTAAAAGTATCATTTTAAAAGGATAACTTTGTTTTTAAAGTAAATTTTCTTAAAAAGGATTTTCTCAAATAAGCATCTTTTATATAAAATAACTTTTTTTTAAATATATTTTTTAAAAAAGTAAATACTTTTAAAGTACTTTTTTAAAAACAGCACAATTTCACGGTATAAGGCAAACCAAAAATTGCCAAGATTTTTAGAAACTTTTATTTTAAAATACCGCATAAATTTTAGCTCTCAAAACATTGAAAAGTATTATTTCTTATTGTGACTATTGGTATTCTGTTGTAACGGTTTGAACAATGAATTGCGACCCCATAAAGTATTTGTATTCTTAATCCCTATAACAACTCGAGTCCATATAATGTCCGTACATGCGTCGGTCTGTCTGTCTTTTGAAATTACGGTCATTTAACAATATAAACCATTTACCTGGGTAAAGTTAAAGTAATATTTCTAAATTTTTTAGTGTAATCGACCTTTTTCTTATTTTATTTGGGATTTGTATTAGAATATTCTAATTTGGGCTTTCAAGGTCATGTATTTCCTTAAATGTAAATAAAAGATTAATTTATTTCATTTTTTATCCAACGTTTCTCTGGTATTTTCCAGCTTCATCAGGGATAATATTTATTAAATAAATAATCTTTGGTCAATCTTTACATTTAATTTTCAAAAACATATAATAAGGACTACATCTACGAGGGCTTTAGAGAATATTCTATCTATACACCCAATTCCACAGGGAAATACCTCCGTCTTCCGGACCACAACTCTGTCTTTCAGGCTGAATTGGTAGCGATAAAAGAATGTATTAGGTCTATTAACGCACGGGATTCCCCAAGTCCCGGAGACGTGAAAATATTTACGGACAGTCTAGCGGCTATCAGAGCGATATCCGCCGACAAAACTAGATCAAGGACTATCCTCGAGTGTAAGGAGGAGATTTCAAATTTCTCCAGAAGAGGCAGACTTGAAATCGTTTGGATCCCAGGACACAGTGGTATAATGGGAAACGAGATTGCTGACGAACTGGCCAGGAAGGGCTCTTTCCTGGAAAGAGTAAATTTGGAAAACCCAATACATTTCAAGTCTCTCAAATTGGAACCGACAGACTGGGCGACTAGTTCGCATGTATCAATTTGGGAAGAGACTGACGTGGGTAAGGTTACAAAGATATTATGGAGTTCTCCCAACACTACAAGAACTAGGGAGATCCTGAATCTGAGTAGGGTAGAACTTAGTAGGGTAATTGGCATCCTCACTGGACACTCTGAGCTGAGGGTTCATCTATACCGTGTAGGACGGGCGGAATCAGCCATTTGTAGAGCTTGTGGAGAGGATGACGAAACTCTAGAACACTACCTCTGCTACTGTCCTGCATTTACGAGAACAAGGGTCAGATATCTATCCAACGACATCTTACCAGGCCTGACGGGTCTTAGGGGGATAAGCTGGAAAATACTTAAGAAATTTGCTGATGAAACCGAATTTCTAAGTTAGTAGGCGTAGATAACCGGATGAACGTAGATATGTAGAGCGCACAACAAGCCGACCTACTGGCTTAGGTGTATATCGGGACACAACGGATATGAGCTATGTGTATACATAGCTCTTCTTATCAACTTAACCTTGTCTTAAAATTTTTTATAATTATTTCTTATTTATACTTCAAAATTATTTAATATTTTTATATTTACGTTAATTATTTTGAAAAACCAATTTGTTCAAATTTCAAATTCAATTCAATGTAAAACTCCTATACTTTAATTATAATATTATAAACCCTGTTGTATGGGAAATCATCTATAATATTAATAGGCTAGGCGATTTCTTGTTACCGATGTTTTGTTTAACCGTTTTATCCCGATTTTGATCTATTATTTGAAAGGTATTTCTTTTTAGCTGTTCACCAGATTTACAGATTTTTAATATTTTTTCTTTATTTTGAGTAAATTGCATTTAAAGTTGCTGCTAACACATACATAAAATGATACATATGCTATGTGTGTGTTTATTAAATTTGTTAATGAGTTTGTTTTCTTCATTCCCAACAATAATAAACCAAAAAAAGTGTTGGTTTGTGAATTAGCTAAGTTGAAAAATAAAGTTACCTAGAAATTACACTCGAATTGCGAGCGCTGGAATCTGCTAGTATAATAAATAAATAAATTTTGTTATAAAATCTATACAAAAATGCTAAAAATTGATAGTACTGTTGCTAAAATGCAAATATCAAAAAACTAAATTAGCATACCAATATTGCTATGTATATATTAGAGTGGTCCTTAAAAATAAAAATGCGAGTTGCGGGAGAGGCAAGGTCCAGTTGGTTTCATTTCTATATAAGACTAATATATGTGAAGTTTGGGGACAATCGGATAAGAAAAGTCACGCCGGAAATCGATTGAAAATTTCAAGTGTGTTTATATGGGGAAAATATGACTTTTTTTTTTAAGATTTTACGAAAATTTCTTTCTATGGTTTAATTTTTCCGACAAGTTATTATATAAATCGGGTTAAGTATTAAATTCACTTTTCAAAAAGCTACGAAACTTCAAAATCGAATAAAAACTCGCCAAGAAATAGCAAATGCCCCATACCACTTTTATGACAAAAAAACTAGGTCATGAAATTTGATGGCAGTTTTTTCAACTTTTAGAAATTGATTGACGAATTGAATATCTTACACTTGCTCCATCGCCATGGAGTTGTGCAAAAATAATGACTGAGTTTGGAACGTCTCAACGAAAAGCAAGAAAAGAAGGGAAAAATATTAAATTGCGAAACTGAAGCTCTGAAAGAGTTATTTGCTACATTTCAATCTGAACACGAGGATGTCGAAATTGGCTTCACAAAATTTACCCAGGAAGCAGCGCAACTCACACAGTATGCATATGCATTTACCATGAAAAAGTTTAACTGATGTTGAAGGAAATCAACTTAAAGTACTAAATACGTACTTTGAGACGTTCCAAACTCAGTTATTATTTTTGCTCAACTCCATGTCGATGGAGCAAGCGTAAGAAGTTCAATTCGTTCAGCTCTACTATGTGACCTTTTGTATTTCTCTTTTATTTGTTCAAGAACTTCTACTACATCCTTATGATATTGGTTTTGACACCCATTCTGTGAACTTATACTTTCTACTGAAAAGTTGGAATCACGATCGTCATCAACAGTTCTGTCATTATTCTCAGAATTTCTTTTGTGTTCATCTGGAATAACTTCAACGTAAGGCTCATTACTATTTAAATCCGGTAATTCTTTCAACTTTCCGAGCTATTTCCTGCATTGATCCAGCAGATAAAGGCAATAAATAAGCTGGATGAAAGACTGGATGTTTAAAAATTTACAAAACTTAAATACCGGGTGATCCAAGTAGAGATACTTTTTTCAATAGCCATTTTTTGACAGATCCCGTGTGAGTAGTGTCATTCTGTCATGTTATTTTTGTTTAGTATTGTTTGACATTTCATCATGGAAAGACTTACGCCTGAACAACGTTTACAAATCGTTCAACTTTATTACGAAAATTCACGTTCTGTGAAGAGTGTGTTTCGTGCACTTCGCTCAACTTATGATGAACATAATCGGCCTACTGAGCGTACTATTCGCAACACCATCACCATCTTGAGACCCAGCATTTATTATTGGATAATATTCGACCGAATAGACCACGTCCAGTATGCAGTGAAGAGAGTAAACGAGAACCGTGGAGAGACGATTCGGCGCCGTTCACAGCAACTCGGACTGACGTATGGAACGACTTGGCGCATTTTACGTCGAGATCTTAAATTGGAAGCGTACAAAATACAGCTTGTGCAAGAAATGAAGCCGCCCGACCTTCCCAAGCGACATCGCTTCGCTCTATGGGCTCTTGAAAAGTTCCAAGAGGATCCGACGTTTTCGAGCCAAATTTTGTTAACCTATGAGGCCAATTTCTGGCTCAATGGGTATGTAAACAAGCAAAATTGCCGCATTTGGGACGAAGAGCAACCTAAAGAGATTCAAGAGCTGCCACTTCATCCAGAAAAAACAACGGTTTGGTGTGGTTTGTGGGCCGGTGGAATCATCGGTCCATATTTCTTCAAAAATGATGCCGATGAGAACGTAACCGTCAATGACGACCCTTAGCGTGCCATGATAACCGACTATTTGATGCCTGATATTGAAGCTCGTGATCTCGGCGACATTTGGTTTCAACAAGACGGCGCCACTTTCCACACAGCGCATCCATTGTAGGGTATTTTGTAAATCACATTTGACTTTTCAAACTTGTCTATTTTATCTTTAGTGTTAGTATATCGAATTCTTAAGTTATTGTCTGTTTTGTGCGCCATATTATATTTTTCAGTGTCATATATTTTTGTTTTTTCAACTCTTTTTGATATTCCAGGGACATAGGTTAGATATTTGTATATTGCAGGGGTCTCCTGATTAATTCTTACTGCGTGATTTTGTTTTCCATAGTCGCGTAATAAATTGTTTGTCAGTTTTTGTGGAAAGTTGTTCATGCACATAATAGTTTTAATCTTTTCTATATCTTCATCATAAAATTCGACGTCACTTATATTTAAAACTCGTCTTATAAGGTTGTTGGCGGTGTTAGTTACTGTCCTCTTTGGGTGATTCGAATAGAAATTAATTATATTTCAGGAAGCCGTTGGTTTTTGGTACCAACCTATTTTAATATCATTATTTTGCTTAACCACCATAGTATCCAGATATGGAAGTCTGGAATGCAATTCTTTTCCCATGGTAACAGAATGTCTTGAGTTACAAAACATTTTTTTTATGGATATCCCACTCGCATCCCACTAAGCGACCAAAAAGCTCTTAAAGGAAAAAACCTAAGCTTTCATTTGAGAAAAAATGGCCTTTTTTGAAAAAAAGGTTTTGCAAAAAAAGTCAAAATTTTTTTTTATTTTTTTTTCCGAAAGATTGAAGAAATAGCTATCTAAACTATTTAGGACAAATTTTGCTAAGAACAATAGGTAATAAGTTACATGGTTAAGAAAAAGACACCTGTTTGGCCAAAATGTCAAATTTTAACTCCCTCTAACTCAGAGAATTCTTGACCGATCGTGTTGAAAAATTGCGTCTAAACTACTATCCAATAGGACTAACCTTGGTGCAAGTTTCATCCCGATCGAAAGTTGGGACACTTGACATGAAACCGCCCATATATAAAATAACCGCAAATCTAACAAAGTGTAGCGTAACACGACTTTCGTAATACCCACACTGCATAGCGTACAATATTTGCAAATGCGGAAATAACAAATATTAATATTGTTGACCACTGCATTTACAAAACATTGTATGACATTGTTGTTAATATAGGTTGAAAATATGTATATAAAGAAGAACATTCTATAATAAATTAATCATTTTAATAATTTAGCATTAAAAGACTCAGCTCCTAGATAGAGCTGAAGAACTAAATAAACAAATAAAATAAATTAACTTATCTTGTTTGTTATATGGTGATTCATAATTAATGTTTGTTATATGGCGATCCTGACAGTGCTCCTTGGATGAGCATTAAAAAAGAAAAAAATAATAATAATAATATTGTCCTGGTGGATCAGCCACAACGATCCATCAGCTGCGCTGAAGGAAGGTACTGTCTGGCCTAAAGGCAGTGGCTTAAAAATCTATGGCGGAAGGGCCAAAACCGATCACTATAGAAGAATACAGAAGAAGGACGGGTCAGCAGAAAACAAAGGAAGAACAAGTCAATATACCACTGGTTACGAAAAAAAAGAGGAGAGGCGGCTACATCGCCAGACTTAGAAGAGAAAAGGCAATTCTATTAAGAATCCTCAACGAAACACCACCACCGTGGGACCAGGCCACGAGACTCTGGGCGAAAATTGATGATATTGATCATATAATTAAACAACGTACAGGTAGTTTATCATAGTTTTAGTTCAAAAGTGGAGCATCCCGTTATGCACCCGTAGGTCACAAAGCGTTAACCGCTCTTGACAAATAAATAAATAACTAAATTGAAGAAAAAAAATCTGATTTGTTCTGTTTGATACAATTATATATTTAAAAAAAAAAGAAAAAAAAATAAAAACTATGGTAATTATGCTTTAAAAAAAAAAAAATAAATAAATAAAATAAAAAAAACAAATTAAATTAAAATGAAATATTTTATAAATTAAATATATACATAAATAAAACTGATGCATGTAAAATAGTATAAGCTATTGATAAAAATAATGAATTACTAGGGAAGATATATAATTAGGATGATATAAGATTCGGTTAGATTATTGAGGCAGTCAGAAAAATATTTAATAGAAATAAATAATAGAAAAAAAAAAATACAAAATAAATTGCGAAGGAAAATGGGAGGTCGTCAATCAAAAATAGAGAATCCCAATGCAAATGTTATTAACGAGGTAGAAATTAAAGAAGACTCAATCGACTTAAAATTAATTGAGTGTTGTTTACTAATAATAACCGTACTGATTAGCTTAAATTTTGCATTACATATTTATGCCTTAAACACCAAGAAACTCAAAAGAAATATTTGAGCAGGGTCAATGACTTAAACAAAATTTAAATAATTTTCCCATGGATTGGCAAGAAATAATTCAGAAGGTGAGGCTAATCAAAGAGGAGTTCGACAAATCTTTAAATGTTTAAATATAGATAGAAGCACAAAAGAGGAAACAGTAATAAAACATATTAGAATCTTATGCGAAAAGATAGAACAAATCAGGGTTTTGCTAAATGCAAATTATAACAGACTAACGACACCACATAGGACAGCTGCTGAAAGTTTTTTCTTAGATGTCAAGGCTAGAATCCTGATTATATCGTCTAAGAAGGGTGTTAAGGTAAAATTACCAGATACACTACACGAAGAGGTAAAATTCTTAGTAGAAACTGAAAATTCAGAGAATATTGGAACCTCTTTGGAAAGTACAGAAGTAAAAATGTCACAAACAGTCGTTGACTTTCTGAACACAGCTTCAAAGCTGATCATAGAATTTGATGGAAAACCAGAAAATTTACGTTCCTTTATAGACTCATTACAGTTAATAGAATCTATCAAAGGTAACCACGAATCTATCGCAGTCTCTTTAATAAAAACAAAGTTAAAGGCAAGTGCAAGAAATTTAAAAGGTAATGAACAAACCATTACTGAGATAATACATAAACTAAAAAAAATCGGTAAAGGGCGAGTCAGTTGAGGTATTGACAGCAAAAATAATGAATACCCGACAAAACAATAAAACGGCCAATAATTATTGCAGTGAAATAGAGAATTTAACGAAAATGCCATTAGAAAATGCCTATTTATCAGATGGTTTGCCATGCGAATTGGCATGTAAATATTCAACACAGGTTGCAGTAAAGGCACTAACCAAAAATTGCACCATTGATATAGTTAGACTTATCATGGAAGCAGGCCAATTCAGTAACATGAATGAGGCCGTTGGCAAATTCATAAACAGTTGCACTGAAGCAACAGGGCAACAAAATGCCGTATTATATTTCGGGCAGAAGTTTAACCGAAATAATAACTACAGACAATATCGTGGAAGGTACAATTACCCACGCAATAATAGTAATAACAGTAACACCGGCAGACCCCAACAAAAACCTATACATAACAGAGGTCAACAAAATCAGAACCACAGACGTAACAGTCAGAGCAGCAGAGTCACATGAAAATGATTCGGAAAACTGCTAAAATCCTCTGAGATATATCATAATAACAATACCAACTACATATACAACCTTAACCTCAGCTTAAGTTTTTATGTTAATATAAAAATTAACGACACGAACAACATGGTAACACTGTTGGTTGCTACAGGAGCAGACATTTCGGTTATAAAAACTAAACATTTTTATCAAACGCAAATTAACAGAAACAGAAGAACCACATTGAGTGGAATAGGACAGGGTAAAATTCGTTCAATAGGTAATGTATTTATTGACCTAAAATTTAGAGGTTTCTTGATACCACATGATTTCCAAGAAGTGCAAAATAATTTTCCAATACCTTGCGACGGTATCCTTGGAATGGATTTTTTTAAGAAGTATAAATGTATACTAGATTTCAATGGGAACCAAGATTACCTCGTACTACGACCACCCAATCTGTCGCATGTAATAGAAATTCCACTTACGAACGGCTTCAATGGAATAACACTCCCACCAAGGTCAGAAGTGATTCGTCAAATCAGGTTTCCAGAGCATGAAGACGATGTACTAATACCAAATCAAGAAATCGTACCAGGTGTCTTTGTACCGAATACACTGGAAAAATCAAGTAACGCATTGGTTCGTTTTTTAAATACCACACATAAAATAGTAACAATTAGGCAAAATAACATAAAAACCGAGAAAATGTCTGACTATGAAATAGTAAAACAAAAACCACATAAAAATAGCCAAAGAAAATCTGAAGTTTTGGACTTTTTGAAGGGAAACTTTCCTGAACAGTTCAGAACAATTTTAACTAAGCTTTGTTTGGAATATAATGATATTTTTGGCTTAGGGACTGAAACAATTACTACCAACAATTTCTATGAACAAAAACTGAGAGCAAAAGATAATCAACCAACGTATATTAAAAATTATCGCATACCAGAATCTCATGAGGAAATAAACAAACTGGTTGAAAAACTAATATATGACAAGATAATCGAACCATCATTTTCGGAATACAATAGCCCAATTCTGTTGGTACCAAAGAAATCACTTCCCGGATCAGATGAAAAAAGATGGCGCTTGGTGATAGATTATAGGCAGATAAATAAAAAACTAATATCAGATAAATTCCCATTGCCTAGAATAGACGATATTCTAGACCAACCAGGTAGAGCAAAATATTTTTCTTGTTTGGACTTGATGTCCGGTTACATCAAATTGGTTTGGAAAAGAACTCTAGAGACTTGACGTTATTTTCAACAAACAATGGTTCATACAGATTTACTAGACTACCATATGGCTTAAAAATAGCACCGAATTCATTCCAAAGAATGATGACATTAGCCTTCAGTGGTCTGAAGCCGAATCAAGCATTCCTATATATGGATGACTTGGTTGTATTGGGATGTTCTGAAAAACATATGCTTTCAAATTTGAAGGATGTATTCGATCTTTGCCGTAAACACAATCTTAAACTACACCCCCAAAAATGTTCATTCTTTGTGAGAGAGGTAACCTACCTTGGCCACAAATGTACTGATAGAGGAATATTACCGAATGATAGTAAATATTCGGTGATAGAAAATTACCCGACGCCTACGGACGCCGATAGCGCACGAAGGTTTGTCGCGTTTTGCAACTATTACCGACGAATTATTAGAAACTTCTCTGAATAATCCAAACACCTTACAAGGCTATCCAAAAAGGGAGTACCATTTGAGTGGACGGAAGATTGTGAGTGCGCGTTTAAATACCTAAAGAAGGCATTAATGAGCCCAACATTGCTTCAGTACCCAGACTTTACGAAGGAATTTTGCATAACAACAGATGCGAGTAAGCATGCTTGCGGTGCTGTTTTAACACAGGAACATGAAGGTAGACACCTACCTGTGGCCTATGCATCTAAAACTTTCACTAAAGGCGAAAGCAACAAATCGACCATTGAACAGGAATTAACTGCCATACACTGGGCTGTCACATATTTCAGACCATATATATATGGAAAACATTTTTTGGTCCGAACAGACCATAGACCACTTTCATACCTGTTCTCCATGAAAAATCCAAGTTCTAAGCTAACGAGAATGAGACTCGATCTGGAGGAATATGATTACACAGTAGAATATCTCAGGGGAAAAGATAATTATGTTGCCGACACACTGTCGCGCATTAGAATAAATGACTTAAAGGATATTAACGACAAGATTTCATCCGTTTTAAGGGTCACGACAAGATCGATGACTAAGGAAGAGAAAATTAGTAAACCAGTAGTAAATCAGCAAAATATCAATAACAATAATAAGCCCAAGGTACATATACCATTGAATAATATAGACGTCAAAAGATATTATAAATTAAAGACTTTACCCAACAGATGTTACATAAAAAAGGGAAAATCCATATATGCTAGCATAAGAATAGATGATTTGTTTACTAAAGGGAATATTGACTTAGAACAATTTTTTCCTAGGCTAGAACGAATAGCCTGTAAACTAAATATTAATAAGATTCAAATTTCACCACATGAGAAGATTTTCGAATTTGTCTCGACAAGTGAATTTGAAAATATGGGCAATAAAACACTGAATAAAATCAGAATAGCGCTATTAAACGAAGAAACTCAAATTGATAACACGAATGCAAAGGCAATACGTGAGATAATGCTGAAATACCATGATGATCCTATAGAAGGAGGACATTGTGGGATATATAGAACCACTGAGAAGATCAGGAGATACTATTACTGGAAAAATATGACAAAAGACATTTGATACGGTGTACGTAGATACAATTGGACCATTTCCAAAGTCAATTTATGGAAATGTATATGCAGTCACAATGATATGTGACTTAACTAAATACTTGGTAACAATACCAATAAAAGATAAATCAGCTAAGACGATCGCAAAAGCGATATTTGAAAATTTTGTGCTTATATACGTTCCAATGAAAACGTTCATTTCGGATATGGGCACAGAATACAAGAACTCTATACTTTGAAGATAGATAAACGCACATCGACAGCACATCAGCACCAGACACTAGGTACGATAGAAAGAAGTCACCGGACTTTTAACGAATACGTACGAAACTACATATCAGTAGATAAAGACGACTTAGATGAATGGCTCAAATACTTCACGTACTGTTTTAACACTACACCATCTACAGTACATGATTATTGCCCTTATGAACTTATTTTTGGAAAAAATCCAAACAATTTTAGACAATTTAGTGAAGTAGATAGAGTTGCACCACTTTATAATATAGATAATTATGCTAAGGAAATTAAATTTAGATTAGAAGTAGCAATAGATAGAGTTATAAAACTATTAGATATAAATAAAATGAAACAAAAAATTAATTATGATAAAACAAAATTAGATTACAATTTTAAAATAGGAGATTTAGTCTTAGTAAGAAATGATGCAGGACATAAGTTAGAGATGGCATATAAAGGGCCATATAAAATTAAGAAAATAGATTTCAGAACTAATGTAATCACAGTTGATAAGAAAACAAATAAAGAACAAATAGTTCATAAGAATAGACTTAAGTTATACAATATTAAATAAACAATATGCATTCTTTTCTTTAAATCTATATTTGTAAATAAAATAAAATAAATTTATTGTAAAATGTGAAACTGGCACTTGATACAAACACAAAAAAAAAACAACAGTACAATTAATAAGAGAATGTCCATAGAACAAAAATGTTATATGAACATTCTTATAAAAAAAAGAAGGTGTAGCGTAACACGACTTTCGTAGTGTGCTGTATAATACCCACACTGCATAGCGTACAATATTTGCAAATGCGGAAATAACAAATATTAATATTGTTGACCACTGCATTTACAAAACATTGTATGACGGTATATATTGTTGTTGTTACGCTGGCACACTTATGTTTATGCTGACCCAAGTGCAGGTAACACATTGTTGTTAATATAGGTTGAAAATATGTATATAAAGAAGAACATTCTATAATAAATTAATCATTTTAATTTTAATTATATGGTGATTCATAATTAATGTTTGTTAGGGCCATTACTACAATTTGCCTTTAAAGTAAATGTTAGTTAAAGGTAACTTTAGCTAAAGTGAGCAATAAAGTAACTTTTAACTTCTATTCGTTATTACAACTTCCCAGTAAAATGATGTTGATATTTTTGAAACACAAAGGAAACACCCATTACTTTTGACCAAATGAATTGCTTTATTATAAAACAAGTAAGAAAATTATAGTCGGTCTAGACCGACTATACGATACCCTATACCATGCGTGTAGAGACCCTATCTCTCAGGCCCAACTAACTGGATATAGAAAATAAGCATAAATCAAATTTGAATGGGATTTTTATTAATTTTTTTTGGCTGCAGACATGAAAAAGTTCATATCGGATGATATATCTATATGGGGACTAGGTCCAAAAATGGACCGATCGTGACCATGTTTGGTAAAGTCTCTTGTATTTTGCAAAAATATATACAAACAAAATTTGAGAAGAATCAGTGCAATATTTTTGTTTTTTGATAGATTTAGGTGAAGATCGGGAAGCAGTTCTATATGGGGTCTGATTAATGGATGTAATAAACACAAACAAACCTAATTTGACTAAGATTTATATGATAATTTGGATCTTATGGCAATTTATGTTGATTTCATAGGGGTCATTTGTATGGGGGCTGGGTCTGAACATGGACCGATTCTCACCAATTTCAACAGCGTTCATCCTATGGCCGATAAAATCTTATATACCAAATTTCATTAAAATGTATTCATATTTGCGACCTGCAGTTTGATTACAAACTTTACATGGACACACAGACGGACGGACGGACATCGTTAAATCGAATCAGATAGTGATTATGAGTCGATCGGTATAATAAAAGATGGGTCTAGGTCAAATATTTTTGGTAGTTACAAACAACAGCACAAAGTCATTATACCCAAACCACATAGTGGTATAGGGTATAAATACGTAGTGGCAAATTTCCTTTATTTGTTCGCAAACAAACAGTAAAAACAATAGAATATAAACTAAAAACCTTTATTATAAGTTGCATAATTGTTGTAAATGTGTAATAAAACTTTTTCAAAAATATACAAGCATATATTTAAGTATATGTAAATAATTTTATTTCCAAAACTAAATTGATGTAAATTTCTTCTTCATAGATTACAAAATGTGGCAACATTAAATACATAAACCTCACGTTAAAAGTTAGAGGCAACAATATCTTCCCTTTAAGGTGCTATTACATGATGTGTTTTTTACATATGTACTGTCAAATTTTCCCACAACAAAAGTTGTACACATCGTGTGATACATATGAAACATTGTTTGTGTACAACACATGAGGAAAGTCACATGTACATTTTTCAATTAGAACAGGTTCTATTTTTGCATGACAAACATATGAAAATACAACACTGCTTGTGGCGAAAGAAAAACAGAGTAAATTTTAAAGATTAATATTGAAAGAAAAATAAATTGTTTAGTATTAATTAACAATTAAAGAATAAATAACCTTTTTTTTAACAATAAATTTTTGTAAATTCACAAATTAAATTAGCTGTTGTTTACATTTAGAGGTTATGTAATACGGAAATACATATGCACGTGTGATAGCAAAAATTATGAATCATATGTAAAAGACAATTTTGACAGACATGAGGAATTTCATATGGATAAAAAAAGTGACAGTACATATGTAAAAAACATTTCGTGTAATAGCACCTTTAGCTTATCGGTCACTTTTGGCTTAAATTGTAGTTGTAATAACGAAAAACTAATAATCTGCCCGATTACATCCTAACTTTAGCTATTGGCAAGTTAATAACAATATTTTCTCCCATACTTGACAAAAAAAAATCCACTAGGTTTCATGTTTTTGAAAATAGTCGAACACCCGGTTTGTAGCAATTTTATATACATCATCCTTTAATTGTTTCGATACAACTTTGTTTTTTTTGTTAGTAGAAATAGAACAGTTAAGCATATAAATGCTTAAAATTTGTTTGTTTCAGCATGTAAAGATGAGTTTTTATTTAAAGATGAATTTTTATTTTTAACAAACCTTTTCAATTTTTCCAAAACTATTAATACCTATAGGTAGGGTTGTCAGTTGAGCAAAAAAAAAGAGAACATGTGAATTTTTTTTTATTAAATTCAAATTTTATACATATATAATATATAAAAATAATATTGAGGAACATAAAATTGCACTTATAATTCAAATTGCATTAAAAAAATATTAATTAAATTAAATTCAATCATCTTCATCATCATCCTGATCACCATTTTCAGTATATTTGTCTACACTGCTAATTTGGTTTAACAATTTTTCATTTTTTTTTATTTCTTTATAAAATTCTAAACATGAAATATTTTTATAATTATAAACCACGCTCAGAATACCTCGGACAGTGGAAATTTTCAACTTATTTCTTTCTTTAGTCCATTGTCCGCTAATCATGGAAAATATTCTTTCTACATTAGCATTTTGACCAGGTATTGCAAAAAAAAAATTGGCATATTTGTAATATTTCTGAATGAAACTGAACAGTATTTGTTTTAAAATATTCTGTCCATTTGAGACATGTGCTCAAGTTTTTAAAATTTTGTAAATTATAGTTTTTTTTTCTACAAATACCTTTAAATTAAAAAATTGGTCAAAACATCTTACATCATCCACAACGACGTTTTTGGTGGCAAGAAATGCTATCGTATTCTCAAATTCTTTCCATGTTAGAACTCTTTCTAATCTCATCCAAGTAATACTATCAAAATTTGATAGTTGACTAGTCCATAACTTTATATATTCGTACGATTTCTTATACCAATTCATGCAATTTAAATTGAATTTATCTATTTCTTTTTCTAATCCATTTTTAATATTTTCAGACAAAATAGATTTTACTTTCATTGGAAAAAATGATTTCTCATATCTATGATTCAATGTATTTGCTAATGAATTTGTTGTAGCCATTACATCCAACACAGAATTTTGCTCAGCCTCTATTTCTAATATTTTTTTCATGAAAAATATGCATTAATGATTCAGCAAATTCTAAATAAGCTTTGCTAAAATTATCATCAAAAAATGATTTTAAAATAAGAGGAGAGCTGTCAATTGATAAGTAAGCTTTTAAAGCAGTGGGATAAAGTGATAACCAGCGCGTTTTTGAATGTTTTAAAAGCGCTTTATACTGAGTGTCCACAAATTCGCAAAAATGTTTCAAAGATTCGGTCCTTATGGTATAAATAGAAAAAAAATTATAGAGTTTTAGAATTATGGATTCTAAATCTATTGTCATCGAATCAAATCCATGCTGTGCACAATATGAGCAGGGCAACCAATCCCTATTAAATCTTTTTCTAATTTCGTTTTTAAAAGGCTGTAAACATTATTTTTCCCAGTTCTTTTCAAACCTCCAAAATTAGTGTTACAGTTGTCAGCAGAAAAAGCAACACATTTTTCGACAATATTGTATTTTTTTAAACATGTATTCAAATAATCACTAATTGTCTCTGCTGTTTCGTTTGGCAAAGAATATAAGTCAATCATTTTTGTCATTATGCCATTATTTTTGTCAAAAAACTGAATGAGAACTGGAAATATTTTAATTGCCCCATGATTACTTCCATCTGTTGAGACTGATAAAAACGGTATTTGGGACAATGATAGCATTATATATTCAATACAATATGGAGCGATTACGTTATTTGCAATACATCTTGTTTTTGTTTTTCCAGATGAAATTCTTTTAGCTACTTCAGAATCATCAAACAGTTTTGCCAGTAGTTTGTTAGTACAAACGGTGGAGTTATAACTATAATGGTGTTTTAACGTGTGAAAAGCTAGAGCTCCTTCGACAGAAAATTTTTTTGTAAAAAAATCGCATATGGAAGTAGAATTAACTCCTATACGAATAGTACTTGTATGTTTTTTGGAGGCCATATGTTGTTCCAAATCGTATTTGCCTTTGTTTGCAACCGAAACTGTTGTATTACAAACCGTGCATATTGCTTCCTATTTAAAACATACAAATTTAGCTTGCAGTTCTTCCGTAAACAAACACTTTCGCTTGCTCATATTTCAGCTAAAAATTAAAAAATATAACTCTAATTAACAATAATAACGTACTTACTTGCTTATTAACACGACAAACTATAGAAATTAATAATTATAGTATGCTTTTCAAAACGTCAATACGGCAATAGCCTGCCTTGTTGTTAAATTTTTTAATTTGTTTTTAAAATTCTGTACTGTACCGAGTTTTTTAAACTTATGTTAATGCAAAATTGAAAAAGAGAACAATTTGAATATAGAAAAAGATAGAGAACAAAAAAAGTGTTAAAAAAGAGAACTGTTCTCTTTAAAAGAGACCTGTTGACAACACTACCTATAGGGTATATATGAGGGCTATGATCATGCACCGATTTTCAATAATTTCAATATCGTTCGTCCTATGATTGATAAAAGCTTACATATAAAATTTCATATTTGCGACCTGTAGTTTGATTAAAAGGTTTATAATTAGGTATACAAGGTTTATAAAAAATGCGGTCATTATACCCTAACCACATAGTGTATAGGGTATAAATACCCATGTCGGTCTTCGTGTTCCTCATGTCTGCCTTCAATAACACGTTTAATTTGCTGGGCCTAAATTAAGCCACATCCACGCGAACTTGAAAACCATATTTGCCAATTGGCAAAACAAGGTATTTTTCTTTGCATCACGTCTTGCACCATCATTAAAGTGATTTGGCAGATCAAAAGGGAGTGAATTATAGCCCAAAATATTTGTCGCTTCACGTTGCAGTGCCTGACGATAAAACAAACAGGATTGCAGGATTGCAATTTTTAAAAATTACTTTACATTTGTTTTTTTATTTACTCATAATACGAAATAAATAAAAATTAGTTTTGTTTCCCAGGAATTATTTTATTTTAAAATATTTCAATATGCATCCTATGTATGCAGCACTTTTCAGCAACAAGCGTTAAATCTAATATGTTAGTGATCTTTTCGCTTTTGTTTATGTTGGCCCTATTATAATCACAAGCACACTTTAGTATAGCCGCTTAAATTCGTTTATTACAAATAATTTATTGATACTCATAAAATATTATTGTCTACATATTGTTATTAGCTGTCTCGTTTTCTTTGTTGAAATAATTCATAATTGCAATTTTAAAATAGTTTAAAATAATCTAAATACGGTTGTGCTCTTCAGTCCTATTGATTTTCTGATATGCTAGAATATTATTAGTGAAGAAAAAAGTGTGGCATATGGGAATCAACGGGAATTACTACATATTCAGCCCTGTTCTTGAAACGTTATTTGAATAAAAATGAATTTAAAATAACATCCAAACGCAATTTTGGCTTACTTGAAAACACAAATTTTATATTTTCAAAGTATTTTCGAAAGAATTTTTTTTATTGTCAAATGACACGAAACATATGGTTTAGCTTCAGAACCATATGGTATCCAGAAACCAAGATGCGACATGGTTCTTTAGTCAGTTTTGCAAAAAAAAACCTTAAGTAATTTTTGCATGTTTTTGCTTAAGTTCATAAAAAAGTAAAAAAAAATATTTTCTTTTAAAATAACATTTTACTTGTTCATTTAATTGTTTTTGTTCTTAAATTTCATTCCTTAAGGTGTGTTTACACTATGTGTATTTTCCATGTGTAAATTCAGTTTTACGATCCATACGTAATTCCGTGTGTGTGTCAAAATTGCCGTTTTACATACGATTCATAATTTTTGCGTTCAAACGTACATATGTATTTCCGTATGACATAACCTCTAAATGTAAACAACAGCTGATTTAATTTGTGAATTTACAAAAAATTATTGTTAAAAATAAAGTTATATATTTTATAATAGTTAATTAATATTAAACAATTTATTTTTCTCTCAATATTAATCTTTATAAGTTACTCTGTTTTTCTTTCGCCACAAGCAGTGTTGTATTTTCATATGTTTATCTTGACAAAATAGAACCTGCTCTAATTGAAAAATTTACATATGTCTTGCAAAATGTGTAGTACATAAACAATGTTTCAAAGGGTTCACACTATGTGTACAAATTACATGTGCTAAAAAAATAAGAAAAACACGAGCAAAACACGTAGTGTGAACGCAGCTTTAGTCTGTGTTTCCACATGCAAATTTTACACAAATTCTAGTTCGAAAACTCTTTTAGTTTGTTGGCAAGAGGGTGAAGGGAAGAGAAAATGAAAATTTCGTGTAACGTGAAACAAATTTTTTGACATTTTGCTTCGCTTCACATTCGATGTAGTCAGATATACTTTTGAGACAATTTAAACTTTATAAACATTCAGTGCGACAAATAACAATAGAAAATTATAAAATTAAACCAAAAATGTCGGTTACAGCCTGATGTAGAGAAATTAATCGTTTTAATACAGCAATATCAATGCATATACAGCGTTCGGAGAAAAGATTATTTGAACCGCGAATAAAAAACTGAGGCATTTAACGAAATGTGGACAGAGATAAAAAAAAGATGCCAACAGCAGAATTTAAGAATCCAATTTATGAAAGAAAAAAGGGCAATAGCTAGTTCCAAGAAGAGTGGAAGCGGAGTTATGGATTTGTATAAACCAAAGTTATGGTGCTTTGACAAGTTGTCATTTCTGGACAGTCATACTGAACTTAGAAAAAGCAAAGACAATACAGAGGTAAATATATTTTTTTAAATTGATTTCATCCAGTTGTTGAATATCTTTATTTTGCTTTCAGAACACAGCAGTAAGTGATGAGTATGTTTCATACGATTCTGGGATGTCGCCGGAAAGCAATGTATGCATACAAGATGTATATTAAAACGTAAAAAACAAATTAATTTTTTTTAAATTACTTGTAGCCTTCACACTTGTCTTTTACTTATGACTCTATGCTATGCAGTACAAGCAGTTTTGACAAAACTTCCACAAAGAAGAGAAAGGTGCAGCACATGTACGCATTTACAGAAGACATTGCTAATTTGAGGACTTTAACAGAAGCACGTGCAAAAAACAAGAAGTATGCCTGGTTGGGGACCTTAGTGTCGAGTCAAATGGACGACGTCGATTCCGAAGACCAAGCCTCTGCTTGCTGGGAAATTCAGTGCACTATGAATAAATATGTACAAAAATCAAGCAGCAACTGAAAACCCAACTGTTGCACAAATAGAAACAACGTCACCTGAACCGGATGAACTTGATGGCGAACTAGTTGATGATAATTTTGAAATGATTATCGAAGACGTGGAAGAGGATGAATCAGTCGTATACTTTTAAAGCGCACAACTGAAAGCAATTTTTTTATTTTACTTTTTATTTTACTTTTTTTTACTTTTTTTTAATTCATGAATTTGTGATAAATTTGAAATATAAAATAAACGCTTATGAGTTTTAAAACATGACTTATTATCTTCATTTGCATTGTAAAGAGCGTTGTATTGAATTTTTTAACAATTGGTTCTTATGTCTTATGCTAAAAACTTGATAAATTAGTATTTCAATATATTAATTACAAATTTTTTTTAAAAACAAACCAATTTTAATAACTCATAGTTTACCAATGTAGTTTACCTTCTTCATTAAAATACGACATAAATTGTTGACGGACTTGTTCTGCTTGGCCACGCCGAGGATTGTAAACGCTGCTTGAAGTAGAAGGATTTTCATGCCCTGTAGTAGCTATCGAACTACAAATATTGCTGTCGGAACACAGTAAATAGTTATGCAAAACACAACAAGCAAACGTTATTTTTTAACGGTTTCCACGTTCAAATCCATTGTTAGACAAAATTCCGAATGCATATTCAACAACATGCCTAGCACAAGAAAGTCTGCCGTTAAAAAAATTTTTTCCTCGTCATTCGTGTGATACGGATATGGTTTTAATAATATGTTTCTGCATGGGAAATGCATCGTCTGCAACTACAACATATGTCAATATTCGGTTGTTTCCAACTGTACTGTCTTGGGGCAGATTTTTTTCTTCTTCCAAAATGTTTTTCAAAGCGCTTTGATTAAAAACTGCAGCATCATTAGTTCGACCGTTGCTGCCAATGTCCACAAAAAGAAACTTGCAATTAGCATCAACAATTAATACTATGCTATTCGCTCCCTTATAATTATGGAAATACGCGCCGGTTTTACGTAATGACAGGAACTTTATATGCTTTCCATCCAAAGCACCGAGACAATTGGGGAACTGCCACTTAATATTAAATTCTTTCGCTACTGCTTCCCATTCTAATTCACTGTTTGGAAACTAAAAAAAATCGGTATATTTTTTAGTCTAATGTGTGCTTGTTAGAAATTTTGTATGTTCATACTTTCAAGTAATCATCTTTGGGTCGTGCCAAATACTTTCACATACCCGTGGTAATATTCGAGAAATATTACTTGAGGAAACTCGTGTCTGATAATCAATACTTTTAAAACTCTCTCCTAAGTAAATACATTTTAGATTATGCTCAGTTGATTTTACGTAACTTACCTGTAGCAAGGAATCTTAGTGTAACGGCCAACTGTTCTGCTGGTGGAATTGCTTCTCGCATATTCGTATCTTCAAGCTGAATATCTTGTCCTATCAAAGATAAAAGGTGGTCAAACTGAGCTTTTTCCAATCTTAAAAAAATTTTATACGAGACATCGTTTAATCGCAATTCGCGGGTAAGAAAAGCAAATGAACCGCGCTCATTTTTTGTTTGCCTCCATGGTTTCACCCACTGGCCTTTTTGTGTTGATATTGGTAATGAAGACGCCTTATTGCACAAATCAAGTAGTCCTGCAAGTTTACGTTTTTTATTCAAGAAAATTGTTTTAAATTAAATTTTACGAACCAACAATTCTGTCGTCTTTATTGCTGTCTTCAGAATCAATATCGAAAGCGATTAGGTGCACTCCAAAATTTCCTTAACTAATTTTTTGTTAACACCTTTGTCCATTATATAAATCTTTTCTTGTTCTTGTTTAAAAATTTTTAAAAAAGCAAAAAAATATTTTGACGTTTCTTTTAATTCTTATTCTTGAAGCCAAAAGTTTCGAAACAAGAATTTGTCTGTTGAAACGCCAACGAAATTCTTAATGAAATTCGAACGAAGTTTGGCAAACTAAAATTTGCGTGTGGAAATTGGGACTTAAGGCCAGTATACACGGTCAAAATGCTTGACGTCAAATTCATGTATGTGTGCATGAAGCTTTGAACATACACGGTACTGCATAGCACTTCAATCATTCATTTGGTTTTTGATTTTGTGCTGAAAACATCATGTCGGTAGCGGACGATACACTTGTCGCCATTTTGGCAGTGTGCTTAAAAGCAAAAGAAAATGAAAAAAGAAGAAGAACAAACGTATCTGTATGAAGGAGTGGTTAAAAAAAGGAATACATTTACCCATGAAAACTTAATGGCAAGCTTCCGGCAATTCTAAAATATTTTTCCTTTCATCCGACATCTCCTCACAACCATTTGCTTCAAAGTCACATTAAAAATGAGAACATGCTTGATCAATCAACGATATACACACATCAAATTCGTACGTCATGCAAGCAGAAAATCTAAAATTTTTGATTTTGCTTCAATCATCGTCGGTGTGACACATACAAGCACATTTTCACTAATACCACCAAAATGCAGTTCAATCATTTTGACCGTGTATATCCCGCTTTAAGAATTACTTCTCTTTTTGAAATAAGTTAGGCATCACCAAAGAAAATTCGACATTCAAATAAATTGGATTTGACTGGCATCACTACTGTTCCGAACATAAAAAGAGTTGTGACAATGATATGAAGAATCTCTGTTATAATTGAAAAAATTATAATGAAAAATATATTGTGCAAATAAAAAGTTTTTATTATAGTTATAGAACAACATCATCTCTAAAAGTGTGTTTTATTAAGAGTTTTTTTTTAAATCAGCAGAAAATGTAGACGTATTTTAAAATCGACGATGCTTGATGGAAAATCAAAAAATTTAGATTTTTCGGTGTTACACAGAAAAACAAATTTTCACTAATTCCACCATAACGCTCGCTTGATGACAAGTGTATATTGGCCCTTTAAGAATTCTGGCATATTTTATTTTAGGGAAAATATAATTTTTTTGATATTAACAAACAGAGTTGATTTTTATTTTTATACTTACCGTGACTTTGCGTAGATGGTACCACAATTTTTTCTCTAATTAGATATTAACTAATATCTAACTAGAATTTATGATTTATATATGTAGTTTAAAAAGCTTTGCAATTACATATCAAAAACAAGTAAGAAAATTATAGTCGGTCTAGACCGACTATACGATACCCTATACCATGCGTTTAGAGACCCTGGATATAGAAAATAAGCATAAATCAAATTTGAGTGGGATTTTTATTAATTTTTTTGGCTGCAGATATGAAAAAGTTCATATCGGATGATATATCTATATGGGGACTAGGTCCAAAAATGGACCGATCCTGACCATGTTTGGTAAAGTCTCTTGTATTTTGCAAAAATATGTACAAACAAAATTTGAGAAGAATCAGTGCAATATTTTTGTTTTTTGATATATTTAGGTGAAGATCGGGAAGCAGCTCTATATGGGGCCTATGACTAAGAGTTGTCCCATAGGGATCATTTTTGGACTATTGATTAATGGATGTAATAAACACATACAAACCCAATTTGACTAAGATTTATATGATAATTTGGATCTTATGGCAATTTATGTTGATTTCATAGGGGTCATTTGTATGGGGGCTAGGTCTGAACATGGACCGATTCTCACCAATTTCAATAGCGTTCATTCTATGGCCGATAAAAGCATATATACCAAATTTCATCAAAATATATTAATATTTGCGACCTGCAGTTTGATTACAAACTTTACATGGAGTCACAGACGGACGGACGGACATCATTAAATCGAATCAGATAGTGATTCTGAGTCGATCGGTATAATAAAAGATGGGTCTAGGTCAAATATTTTTGGTAGTTACAAACAGCAGCACAAAGTCATTATACCCAAACCACTTAGTGGTATAGGGTATAGCAATGTTAAAAGTGTACAAGGGTTCGAGTAAACATATACATACCACTTGCTTTAAGTATCAATGAGTTTTTTTCGTTTACAAAATATTTCTACATAGCAGTAAACTTATTACTCTGCTTTACATACAAAGTATTTGATTGCGATTGCATATAGTTTTTATATTTTTTATACAAAATTGTATTATTTGCAAATGGAATTAAATTAAAATTCAAAATTTCCATTTCAAATTAAGAAATTAACAATTCTAAAAATTTAAGTAGAGATTTCTAAGTTAAAAGTTTAGAAAATAGCAATTGTAATTCAAAACATCAATTGAATTTCAGAATATGTATCTCCATAACTATTTAAAAAATATCATTTAAAATTCAGAAAATCATATATAAACGTAGGAAATAATAGTTCGAAAATTAGAAAACATCAATTGAATTTTTTAAATATAAACTTTATTCTTTAAATACAAATTATAATTCAAAAACACCAAATTTGTTTGCATAAAAAAACTTAAATTAAAAAAATTCTCGAACTAATAACATTTCTGGAAATATCAATTGCTGATAAGAAAATATTAATATAAAAACCAACAACTGAAGTTTTTTTTAACTTCTTCAATGAAACGCTGTAATTTTTAAACGAAAAAACAAATTTTAATAAAAAAAAATACAACTAAAGGAGGAAAATGTTATTTATATTACATGTTATACATTATTTTGCAAAATTGTTTTGGTACCACTTAACATCCGATTTACTGTAATAACTCATACAAAATCAGATCAAACAAGAGTTTTAAATTCAGCTGTACCGAAACATTGCTACACCAGCTGCTTCTTAAACCCAATATTACAACCAATGTTCGGTACGGCTACCACTTTTAAACTCTTGCCGATACTGAAACTTTAAATTCGAATACCAATTAAGTTTTAACCTAATTGCCAGTTTCTATTATAAAAACAATGATCGTGTCTTTTATAGAAAGAATTGATTACTACCTAAAATTTTCATTATTTTCCTCTAGTGAAGAAAACCTATGAAAATAATAATTCAATATTTAATGCCACCGGCGCTATCATACCCAAAGTTTAATCCCTATAACACCTTAAAAATGAATCTTTGCTAAAAATGTCCAGATATTAATATTAAATAAAAGAAAATTTAAAAATATTTTTATCTGAATTAGCTAGTAATATGTTATATTAAAGAAACATTTAATAAAAAAAGCCGGTGATAAATTAAAGTCACTCTACACAGACTTAAACATATACCCGATAAAAGCTCGTATACCAAATTTCATCTAAATATATATATGTATAATTGCGACTATTACTTTGGGTATTATGTTTCCGTTACTGACTGACGGCCGGCCGAACGCCGCTAAATCGACTAAAACGTGATTTAGAGCAGAGCCCACGGTGAAGCTCGAGTACTCGAGCTCTTCGAAGCTCGAGCTACTCGAGTAGTAAATGAGCTACTCGAGCTTAACGAGTAGCTGGAGTAGTAAAATCTAACATTTTTCATGTTTGACAGCATGTATAAAGCTAAATATAAGTATTTAGTAAAACAAGTGTACACTTTTCAGAATCGTAATATCCGGACACAGATCAGATCTACGTAATAGAAATAAATCAATAACACAAAAAACTGCACTAATAGCCCATTGTGCAGAAAAACATCATCTACCAAACTTAGATGAGATAGAAATTTTACAAAGAGAGGACAAATACAACAAACGGTACACACTCGAAATGCTGCATATTATAAATATACATACAAGAGAATAGAATGAACTACAAAACTGACACTGATAATTGCGCTCAAAGGTACCGGCACATCATAAATAAATACAAAAATTAGTACAATATGAAATGTAAAAGCACAAGGGTGTATTTTTGTTAATTTTTAATTATTGTTACTCGTAAGTGTCTTATTGTTTTTTGTTATTATGTTATTAACGTTCTGTGTTATGTATATGTTTTTAGAAATTATATTCCTGAGGATGCTATCCAGCGGATATCGAAATATTGAATAAATAAAAAAAAAAAACAACAAAAAAAATTCCAAAATTGTCCTCAAGCTCAATAAACGTATAAATTATTTACAAAATATATTTATACACTGTAAAATTGGAAATAAGAGGACATTACGTCCATCAAATTTCAAAGACTTTCGGTAATAATTGTACTGTTTGCGAATTACTACTCGAAAAAGATCAGCCTGTTTCCATATAAAAATACGACAAAATGCGCTCCAACCAAGTTTGACATCCATTTATAAAAAATATTCAATGAAAACATGGTATATATTTAAGTTGGAAATACGAGGACATTACGCCCTAAAAATTTCAAAGCATTCCGATAATAATTGAGCTGTTGGCAAACTACTACTTGATAAAGTTCAGCCACTTTCTATGCAAATTGCACCTGTACATGTAAAGTGAGTCAACTCAAAATTTACAAATTTTCAGTAGAGGCAAAAACGTTTTTTTAATATTTACTATAATATTTAAAAAACGGTTGTTTCATTGTAAAGAATTGCGAATAAAGAAGCTGCTCTTATAACACAAAGAGGGTTACAACTGTATTTTTTTTTTGCAAAAGACTAGAAAAACCGATGTCAGAGTGGATAGATATGACCATTGTGTATCGTTTTCTTGCAAAAAGTGAAAATTGAAAAATTTTGAGTTGACTCACTTTAGAGGTACAGGTGTGAAATGTGTGAAAATTTTGTCATTTTTTCAAGTTTGATGTAATTTTACTGAAAATTTTCTTTCACGAATTTTTAAAAATTTGTATGTTTTGAAGTTATCGATTTAAGTACATTATATCCTTAAAATTTCAAACTATTCCAGGGAAAATTGTGTGAGGCGGCGTATTTATACTCGAAAAAACTCAGCCACTTTCAAATCATTTCACTGAAGAAGATCAGTCATTTTCTATACAAATGCACGAAAATATGCACTCCATGAATTTTTGGAGTGTCAACGCCATATACAACAATTTTTTTTTATCAATTAACTAGTTTAAAAGCAATACCTGTGTAACTTTAATAACAATTTTCTGGTTTCTCTTTAGGTGGTTTTTCGAAATCTCTATGTTGAGGTCACTTTGAGAAAATTTAGTTTTAAAACAACACCTGTACTTGTTATTAATGTATTAATTGATAAAAGGTTTTTAATTTTTAATTTTATTTAATTTTTTGTTATTCTAACAGAACAAGAATAAATATTTATAAGTTATAGTGTTAGACGATAGTAGGATTTAAGTTACAATTATAACAAAAGGGAACAATTTCAATTTATTTTTAAAAGTTTATAATTTTATAATTTTAATTTCCAAAAATAAAAGAAAGTAGAAAAAAGTACAACAAATTTAACATGAAACATTGGAATATTAAACTTTAAAACTGAAACTTTATATAAATGTAATATTTTAGGCACATAATTTTAATTTATTTTGCTAGTTGTCTGTGTTGTATAAGGTAGTTTGTTCCAAAGACCAATTGTATAAATAAAGAATTGTCTCTTTGAGACAGAAGTCTCTTGTGTTTTACGTGAGTACCCGTCTCGTTGACATAACCTCACGGTGCTCTGAACACTGAATCGGAATATGCGCCGACCACCGCGCTATTGTGTAGTTAAACTACACTCCGGTACCAATTCAAGATTTGTGCATTTGGGCAACAAATCCCACTCCTTGGTGGGGAGTCGAGGCCTACCTTACACACCTCTGCTATTCTAGGGTCACAGCACCCGGTTGAATGCAACTCCACATCGAGCTATGCTCTCCCTGCGATTTGGGAATACCCACAGCCATCACGATACTCCCCAAGGGGCTGTACCCGCAAGTCAGCTGGAATCAATGATTCCAGGGGCATCTGACTTCCCGTGGTACCAGACTTCGTAGCAAAGCTACTACCAGTATGTCTCCAAACAGCTATGGACTGGGGTGAGTGTATAGGTACACAAATAAGGCCTTCTAGAAGGTTTTGGGTACACACGCATGTGTACATCCTGTGGATGTAAACATGCGTGTGCGATCAAACCGTTATTAGACGTCTTCTTTTGAAGACATCGCACGCAAGCTCATTCATACAACGCATTCTCTCATCATTTACAAGCACACCACTGACATCACAACCATCGTCCGTCAATACGACACCCAGAGAATCCAGGTCCCGTATGGCCGAGTAAAAAGTGCATATGCACAAAACATGAAACCAGTCGCCGGTAAAAGGTTCACAGTCACACTCAGACGGCTCTTCTATGCAAAAATGCGTTAAAAGACCCGTGGCCCGTAAGCAAAAAGTCCAAACTCAGGCTGAACCCAAAGTCTGAACGCTTCGCCACGAACGTCACATCGCGAATGAAGGCGTATGTAATACGTCCATTGTCACTACCGTCCCATCTATCTTGCCATCTGGAGACAACACACTCGTTTAAGAGTGCCTTGCATTCCGTCCAGCTCTTCCAACTGATGTCTTCATTAGTCACCCAATCGTCCTGCAACAATGGCTGTCCTTTCTTGATCCTGTAGGAAATACTTTTACGTATCACCTCCGAGTCAAGAGGGGCTACACCTACCAACACCTGTAAGGCCTCCGTGGAGACCGTACGACAACATGGCACACAAGCGAGGAAGACTGCCCGTTGACACGACATGATTTTCAGCTTTCCTCTGGCAGCCGTGACTACGTTGGACCACACCTAGGAGCCATATGTTGCGCAAGCAACAAACAGTCCACGGTAAATGGTCCGCATAGAACGTCTGCTGAGGCCCCAGACATTCATGCGCCAGACACATCCCACCACACCAGTCAATTTCGCCTTAACACGGTCGAGATGAACCAAGATGTTCATACGCTCACGCATTGTTATCCCAAGTACTTGACCTCAGTCGCATACTTAAGGCTAACTCCATTGGCCTTAACAGTTGGAGGTCGATTTAGCGATAAGCTGCCTTTCAGCAACATCATCACAGTTTTGTCCATTGCTCCATCTACTCCTACTCTCTACTCCAATCGCAGACAATCCGCATGGCTTCCTCCCCCCTTCTCTCCAGCTAAGCACGAGACTGGCCTTCGATAAGGACGAGCAAGTCATCCGCATATGCGCACACATTGTATGCAACCATCAGCCTCCGCAAGAGAGGATCCATCATTAGATTCCAAATAAATGGTCCGCAAATGGATCCCTTCGGACAACCTCTGACAACGTCAATGCACACGGACTCGTTCACACCAGCGACGCAAGCCCGCCTTCCAGAGAAGTAGCTTTTCCACAACTCCATCTCTTGACAGCCGACCTCGCGTAGCCTCGCTAGAACGCCTTCCCATAACAGGAAGTCGAACGCACCCTTGAAATCAATAAAGATTCCAAGGACATATTCTGCCTCTGTCCTATCCACGCACGTTTTAACGTGCTGCCAAGCATCCTCTACACTCCTACCGCTTTTAAAGCCAAATTACCACTCACATGTGTCCTGGCCGATCCTCTCCTGAAGCCTTTTCACCATAATCCTTTCCAATACTTTTCCAAGTATCGGAAGCAGACAAGTACCTTCACCTTCATGATGCGGTCCTTATAGGCACGTAGCTTCGTTGCGTAATTCGTCACACGCAGTAGCACATCATCTGCATTGGTCCGCCTGGCTCTCTGGAATCGCTTCCTAAGCTGCCGGACGGCACTCCGCATTTCTGTCAACTCCTGCGTCCACCATTTAACACTTCCGGGGATTGTCCTAGAACATCTCCCAAGAAGGGCGTCATTGGTATTGAATTAAATTATTCCTAGATTTGTTGTGCTTTGAACGAAAACAATATTTGTATCGCCAACTTTTATATTCTCGTCAAATTCTAGTGTCACGTTATTTCTCGATATGAGTATACATTTTGACTTAGTTGGATTTAGACACAATCCATTAAGCCTAGCCCAATTATCAATGTTCATTAAGTCGTTGTTATTATATCCTATCCAGTTGTTGACATTCGTACATTTAGCACTGGCATATAGTTGAACATCGTCTGCGTACATATGAACATTGAAGTGTTGGGGAACATTAGATATATCATTTATCTACATGCAGAAATGTAAGGGCCCTAAGTACTGAACCTTGTAGTACTCCTCTTTCAACATTTAGGGCTTCAGAGAATTTTCCATTGAGATATACAGATTAATAGGTATGACCGGATAAGTCTACAGGCAGATATAGATAAAATTTTATCGACCTTAGAAATAAGTATCGTATGGTCGATGGTATCGAATGCTTTGCTATGATAAAAAGGCACAAGATAAGAGACCATATTACAATCAAGTTTGCTTCTCAGATGTTCAACCACGTCGATCAATGCAGTAATACAACTCCTACCCTGTCTAAAATCCGACTGTCTTTCGAATGTGAGACCAAGACGTTTGATATAATCATCCATTTGCCTGTGCGTGAGGTTTTTCCATTAATGGCAATGAAAAAGCTACTTACCTGTTGTAAGCAGGCGCAATTTTGTATCGATGGTTTATTAGGACAAAACGAGCTAGTCCTATAAAAATTTTGGATTTTTTGGTTTTTGGGTGGGTAATATTTTTAAAACTAAGAAAATAACTAAATAGAAGTCAGAAATTTTTCCTTAGAATATTCTGAAATATTTAAATCCTATATACATATATTAAAATAATTTATGAATAAACTTTGCATTCAAGATTTTTTTCAATATTTTTCTTCTCTCAAACCTCTATGACTAGAGTTCTAATTAACGTAGGCTGTTGACATAGGTCTAAGAACACTCAGTGGATCAAGCTCCTTCTTTTGAGCTATTAACTGCTTAAATCCGTTGGGTTTGAGGAAATTTATGCGTGGAGAATCAACTTTACTTTTGCTGTACGTTAACTTATCTTGGCATATTTTGGCATTACTGTACGTTAACTTCTCTTGGCAAATTCGTTGGGTTTGAGGAAAGTTATGCGTGGACAATCAACTTTACTTTTACTGTACGTTATCTTCTCTTGGCATATTTTGGCATTACTGTACGTTAACTTCTCTTGGCAAATTTTGGTATTATATTATAAAAATTAATATAATATAATATAATGCTGCGGAGCAGCAGGGGTCCTCTAGTTTTAATAAACATTTTTTTTTATAATATCTTTAAATTATTAATTTCAAAACATATAAATTTTTAAAAATTCGTGAAGAAAAATTTTCAGTAAAATTACATCAAACTCAGAGCTCAATTTTAATTTTTTAAATTAAATTTTAAATTAAATTAAAATGGAAACCAATTTTTTGTAAAAAAATTTTTTTTTTGCTTTGGAAAACATTTTTTTTCTGTATTTTGTCGAGTAGTAGTTCCTCCAAGCTTGTGACGGTGATCTGTTTTGCGCTTTACTGTAACAAAAGAATTTCTGTTACAAGCAGAATAAGAAAGAAGAAAAAATAATAACCTTGATCTTGAAATTATTTTCAAGTTCAAGTATGTACATATAAACAATACCTTATATGGTAATATGTTGATGGCATTTTTTTTCTCTTCATTGTGTTGTATGAAATCATGAACACATTCATATGCAATCATGCTGGTCAAACCACGTATTTTCTTGTATTGATCTCACTTGCTCTCATAGTCATAAATACTAGAGAATATTATGAATGCATATGAATGTTCTCAATGAATTGGTGGTGATTTTGTTTTTTAATAAACAGGTTTTTATCTGGACATGAATGAATGAAGATGAGAAGGTTTAATGTAATAAAGTTAAATTTAAATCGAGGAGTTGAAGTTTTGTTTTGGAAGAAAAAGGTTGAGGAAAAACCTCTAAAAAAAAAAAATATAGTTTAGGAAATTTAAAATTAGTGTAAAAGTTAAATTAAAACAAATAAAATAAAGTAAAGTTAAGAAAGTTAAATTAAAAGTAGTGAAACATTTAAGGAATAAAAACAAATAAAAATGAAATAAACTTTAAGAAAAAAATTATTAGATTTATGGACATGTGAATAAATAAAATTCTGTGTTAATGAATATTGCTATTTGTGCTAAACAAAGCGTTCTGAGCAAAAAAATTTTAAGTTAATTAAAAAAAAAAAAGGCAATAATGTTAAGACAAGAACAGAATGTTTAGAAAAAATTATTAATGTTTAAGAACTAAAGAAGTGTGGAAGAACCTTTTTAAAGAAACTAAAAATCAAATTATATTTAAGAACTTAAAGACTGTTAAGAAAAGAAAAGGTTTAAAAAAAAAAATAAATAATTGAATCATAATATAAAAATATAAAACAACACAAGTTGATTAAACAAAATTAAGGAATTAAATTAAAGTTTACCTCATAAACCAAATCTTATCATTGCAGTGGGTTACCTCCAATTAAGATGGAGTCGAGGTAACATGGTAGGGAGGGCAAAAGGGGCAGAACACCTCGTCCCCAATCCCAAGGTAAGTATGGCCATCCGTCCCATTTAGCGTCCGATTTTTTGACAGTTGTTTTTTTTAATCGCACGTGAAAATCTGTAGTGCGGTTTCCCTGGGCCTGAGCAACACCCCACCCATCCGGCGAGCTAGGCCCCTTCGCAAGCACGTGCGACCAGCAAAGGCTCAGGGAAACAGGAAGCGGAACTTCCAACAACCGTCGCACCATTACAAGCTTCAATTTTTGGCGGAATGCTTTGAACGTTAAAGGAAGCTTTCTCTTTATATATGTATACAGCTCCAACGAATATAATTTTTTGTTAAGTCATTGTGGAAAATTTTCTGTGAAATATCATCAAACTTCAAATAAGAGCATATTTTCACACATTTGTATAGAAATGGTCAATATCAGCCGAGAAGTACTATACCAATGCCACAGTTTTGGTCGGAATGGTTTAACATTTTTTATGAGTAATCTATGAATATAGTCAATTACAAGCATTGAAAAAATTTTAAAAAAATTATTTTTTTTAAAGTTTTTGCAAAATTTCCGATCTTTTTCGAGTAGTTGTTCCCACATGCCAATATTTTGGTCGTAATGCTTTGAAATTTTGAAAACATATCCTCTACATATATTCAGATTAAAATACTTAAAGTTTTTCCCAAGTGTTCTTGAAAAATATTTTGTAAATAGGCATCAAACATATACGTAGAACATATTTTCATACATTTGAGTGGAAAGTGGATGATCTTTTTCGAGTAGTAGTTAGCCCACTCCATAGTTCTTATCAGAATGATTCAATATTGAGGGAGAGTAATCTATTAATGCAACTGATTTCAAAATATATAAAATCATACCATGTATTTTGGAAAACATTTTTTTTAAATGAAGTCACACATCTTTGAAGTGAATATTTTCATACAATTGTATATATAGTCGTCGAGCTTTTTCGAGTAGTAGTTTGCCCATGCCAGTAGGACACTCCGATTCAAGTGAAATTTAAGCATGATATTCTGGTAGCTCATTAACTACTCGAGCAGCTCGAGTAGTTCGAAGCTCGAGTAATGGGGAACCCTGATTTAGAGTCCATCGGTATAAGAGATGTGCCTGTGTAAAGTATTATTGATAGTTAAAAACATTAACACAAACTTATTAAATCATTTTTTTATGAAATATATCCCTAAATTAACATTTAGCTAGCTAATTCAAATAAAAATATTTTAAAATTTGCTTTTTTTAGAATTAATACACACAGAAAACAGATTCGTTGTGGCTTCCGAATTTATTGCCAACCGAACTGCGATAATGCTAGTAACCCATTTTCGGGTTCACTATGATTACAATTCTATTGCCTTAACAGTAAATATTTTATCAAAATAGAAAATTTCCAGATGCTATTAAATTTCTGTTGCTACAATCGAAAATACAGTTGTTCCACTTTACAATTCGGTTGGCGAATATTTTTTCTGTATGTGTTTGTATATTTGAGTTTTTTTTTGAAATATCGTATGACTTCCAAGGTCTCAAAGCATTCTTATAGGGTTCAAACATTGGGTATTATAACGCAGTACTGTGGACCATATTGTGAGAAGGCGGTCAAAAATCATTTATTTTTATGGTTACCGATTTTAAAGTTTTGTAATTTATTTGAAAGTAAATACCAGTGAACCTCGGGAGCCAAAAAATTGTGACTCTTTTTCAACTATATCATAGCGAACAGTCTTCGAAAATGGACTCTCAGTATTTTGCTAAAATTTAATATTTCTTTGTAAATTTTAAATTTTAAATACTGTAACTTTTCTGCTTTAAAAGATTTTAAAGTAAAATAAATTTTGTATAATTTTTAAACTTCTAAGCTATTAATGTTAGATATATGAAGTCACTGAGTCGTTTAGAAATTTAAACAAATTTTTTAAAAACGGTCCGAATTTCCCGAAAATCTCCTAATTAATAGACTATAACTCCTGCCCATCAAAAAAATCTTGCAAAATTCTCCAAACCAAACCAAAACCAAACCCTCCCCTACACTCCTACATCCCATTATATACCCGCCAGTTTCCGCCCGTGTGCACCAGAAGAATTTTTCTGAACAAATGTCAGATATTTTGTGCAAAATTTATGAATACAAAAGTTTTCCACTATGTGGTTAGGGTATAATGAGTTTGCACTGATGTTTGTAACTACCAAAAATATTGGACTTATACCCATCTTTTATTAAACGGATCAAAATCATTTTCTGAGTTGATTTAACTATGTCCGTTGGTCGTACCGGTTTATATTGCGTGCGTTTATATTTGTTATACTGACAGAAAAATGAAACGGTAGAGTTGACATGAGTTGTTATACACTTCTAAAAATGGGGTTGAGACATAATGCGCTTAATTGTTAATGGGTAAAATCTTTTTGATTTTGACTGGTACATTTACATAGGTATTTTTCAAAAACATTAATAGTCGGAACTTGAGTTATATAGTTTAAATACCTGACAAAATGAGGGAAAAACTTAAATAACAAGTAAATAGTAAAAGACAATTGCGACACACCCTTTTAAGATATGGGCAGGTATGCTTCACCTTTTAAAAGGGGTTAGGATCTGGGTTTTTATGCTTAAAAAAGTGGTAATAAAAGATAAAATTATATTTTACATAATTGCAAGAAAGAGTATTTAAATTAATGTTTGAACAAAATTAATAATAAAAACAATCTGTGATACTAGTTGTTAGGTTAAACTGTGTTTTTTTTTTAAATTGTAATTATTTATTAAATTTATTAAAATTTTGTGTCGTGATGACCAAGATATTGAAGTAAATTTTCAAATGTGTCTCACAATGATTGATGAAAAAGTTCCACGAGCTTTAACCGAAACATAGTCATCGTCAAGCTGCATTATATGCCAAAAGACATCAAGCCAATTAAGCCAACCCCCACCACAAGACGATAGTTTTAAGGAAGCCTACGAATTTCGAATCGGTTTATGTAGCATATTCTTAAATTGGGGTATGATTTGGAATTTGGTCCGTTAGGCGAAACAGTGAGAAAAAACAAAGAAAATGAAGAAAAAAGAAAGCAAATAAAAACAAATTCAAGATAACTAGGCCTCATAATCGACCAACCAAAACAAGGAGAAGGAAACTGAAATGATGGAAATACTGCAAGGAGATTTTTTCCGATCCAGAAAATGCAGACGATTCAAATTCTAATTACAAATTGTAGCATGCAGCAGAAAGATAAATGCAAAAACATTTGGAGAGCTCGCCAATAAAACAGCCAAACTTTATAAAGAAAAATACTATTGGAGATATATGCCATCCACAGTTCATAAAATTTTGTACCATGGGGAACAAATAATACAAAGCAATATCTTACCAATAGGAGAACTATCTGAAGAAGCGCAAGAAAATCGAACACAACACAAGAAAAATGTCCAGATGTTGCACTAATGAAGACCTTATCACTATTCTCTTGTGCACTTCAGATCCATATATGTCCAAAATTCGACAGAGATGGAAAACTACCTCTATTGAATTAGACGTAAAAGCTAAACAACTTCTAGAAGATGAAAATCAAGGCTATTAAGAAAAAATATTTACTAAAATTGTTTGATTTAAAGTAGTTTTTCAGTACACAAACAATAAGTTATACTCTTTTTAATGCAGTTAACAATTTTTCTTGATTTAAAAATTTATGTATTTTATAAATTCACAATAAAAATTGATGTAGAAATATTTAATACGACTTTTTCACTGAAACTTCTCTATCTTGAACCAATATCACGTAACTTTTACGTTCGCTGCTTAATAAATTATATATTAAGTCGGGCTCTTTCAAATAAGACATTATATAAAAAAACCTTTTTTAACCTTTTAACACTTCACTTTTGTACTAAAATTCAACTAAAAATGAAAATGTATTTTAAACCCTCCATAACTTTTTTTATTATCGGTCGATATTTACGAAAATTAAAGGCTAGCGTCCCACCTACCAAACAAAGAAAACCGCATATCAAAATTCCGCTCTAATCAAAAGTTATGAATTGTCGACCGCCATCTTGTGAAATGGTCCACTGTACGCCGGCTACGTTAAATATTGAATTTCATTGGTGTTCTATAAAATACTTAGGGAACTGATACGTTTTCTACTTTAGTAAAATAAAAATAATGCAATTTTTTAAGTAGTAATTATTTCTTTCTATAGAAGACATTAATTTTTTAACAAGAAATTAAAATAGAAACTGGCAAACAAGAAAAGCAGTATTTAAATTAAATTGGTATTCGAAATTAAAGATTCGGTATCGCCAACAGTTTTAATTTAATTGGACGCCCCAACAAAGTTTTTATTAAAACTCTTTCTTTCCTTATGCATGAGTTTTGAATATCTCCGTGACTGTGCGTGACTGTGTGTGACTATCTTAAAATTAATATTTGGCCACAACTAGTCTATGGACAAATTTTCAGATCCATCGGATGAGGGGAAGTGGGGTTTTAACCTCTCCGTGACTGTGCGTGACTATGTCAAAATTAATCTTTTTTCACAGCAAGTCTATCGACCAAGTTTTAGATCGATCGGATGAGGGTAAATGACATTTAGATCACTCCGTGACTGTGCGTGACTATGCGTGATTGTGCGTGACTAAGTCAAAGTTAATCTTTTTTTCACCTCAAGTGTATGGATCAAGTTTCAGATCGATCGGATGAGGGGAAATGACATTTAAAAATTAATCTGTAGTCACGACAAGACTATGGGCCAAGTTTCAGATCAATTGGATAAGGGGGAATGGGGTCCACCCATGGCAGACAGACAGAGAGTATGAGTTAAAAGAAAGAGTTTAAAAAGACATACTTGCATACTCGCAGGTTAACTGTGAGAAATAGTGTTTAAATCATGATTAAATAATGTATACATAAATGCTGTCGGTGAAAATTCCATTCTAAAAATCTGCCTTAACAAATGCTTTCAGGCTAACCGCGAGAAAAAATTATCAAGTCTTTTAGAACATGATTAAATAATGTATTGTCATCCACTTAAGGTAAATGCTGAAAGTTTCTCTAGCTATTCGGAAAGTAAATGAAAATTTAGTTAAAAAATCCGCTTCAAACGGCCAACCAATCAAACAAAAAAAAAAAAGCGTTTAAAAATTAAAGCCAACATAATGAATGCATTTTTTTCTGGAAAAAATTAGTTTTTGTAATTGTTCAGGCTGCCCTAATGTGCGTTGTTTCTATCTAAGGAAATTCTTTTTAATGTACCTGATTGTACAATGTGTCAAAATTTATTGATTTACTTCTATTAAATTAAAAAAATAATCTATTCAATCTATTCTAGAATGAGACATCTGCCACAATCGACGAAATACTGCGGCTTTGGGCCAGATGTAGACAAGTGATGCCAATATGGACAAAAGAACTCTTACCATATGTTATTCAAGCTGTTTACTGTTTGTGTTCGTTGAAAAAATACACAACCACTACGACGAGTGTATTTGTTCTTAGTACACAAACGCTAAAATGAGTGCATGTTAGTTTCTTGTACGGAATGTGTTTGCGTATTCTCGTATGTGTAACCGGAATTTGTTTCCAATTGCTTTAAAGGAATAAAATATTTTTTTTATTGGATTTATTAACTTGTGTATGGGGTTGGATAAAATTATTTTGAATAAGAAATAGGTTTTTAAATTTCAATTGAGAATACATAATCGAGAAAGGAATGAATTCTTTTTAACCTCTTTTTGTTATAAAGTGATGCTCAGATGTACATACCTTAAAATTAGCTTACTTATATGCATCGATGCATATGCATAATTGAACAAACCAAATTTAATATTATAACAATCGTTGTTGCTGCTGTTGAAGGTTTCTTATAACAGATATGATGTTTTGGTAAATTAACGATGCCGGTGCTGATAATTGTGGCGATATTATAGCGTTGGAAGTTTTTGTTGAGACAATGCTGGAGAAGGTGTTTGTTATTACTATTAATGAATGATATTCAAATCGGCTGAGTCTTCACTACTACTATTTAGTTGCATAGGTTGCACATAACATATTTAACTGAATTATGCATAAAACGTTAAACTTTTGGAATGGTTAGTTTATATTTTAGGCTTTCGTTTAATGCGAAAGCAAATACTCGTATTGTTCGTTCATATTTTATTTTATTTTTATTACACGCTTAATGATTTCATTTACATTATTAAAGGAAACTTTATCAAATGATCTAAACAAAAACTCATTTCACACACACACGCACACACACACAAACAAACACTCAAACATTTGCAGTACTTTTGACAATTGCACAATATTGTCTGCAATTTTAAATTTTTGCCATTGACTACGCTACATACATATATGTTCATGCACTCGAACAAACGAACAAACTTACTCGATACACTACAACACATGGCAACAAGTCTTCTGTTTGTTTGTTAAGAAATCCGTAAATGTTAATACCACAACCAACCAATCAACCGACTAAAGTCATTCGGTGACTAAAGATGGTATTTTGGCATACAATCACTAAGCGTGCATGTACCACTGTTGATCACCTTACTGCTCAATATTAAATGGCAAATGAACAACGAACAATAAAAAAACCAAACAATCTAACTTAACAGCAAACAGATAATCGAAAGAATGCATTCCTAACTTGGAAGATATAGATCCAAAATAGATGCGATTACTTTCTGAACTGCACTCTTTAAGAAAATTCAATAGTGTGTCGAAGAAGTCTTTAATTTCAATTCATTTATATTACGTAGAATCCAAATATTAAAATGTAATCATTTTTTAATTTACTTTTCTTCTAATTTATTATAATTGTCAGTTATTCATTTAATAGAAAATCAAATATTCTTTCGATTCAACTGAAATTGTAATACCCAGTTTTTACGTGTATTTTTCTAGAAGTATTTTCAGTTAATTTTAACGAGAAAATATTTTGAGTGTATTTTACCGATTTACACATTTGATTATTTGTAAAGCATTCTCCGTTTAAGTGCAATTAAATTATTGTTTTATAAAAATACATATTTATACTTAAAACAATTTTTTAAACTAATGCTTACTAGATATGAAGTTCAGAATTGAGCGCACTTGAGCGATCTCCATAAAAAATGTATGGTTTTTTTTATTTACAAGTGCATATATAATTTAGCTATCAACATTTTTTCCGTTGAATTCTCACTATGTTTATATATTTTTATTTATTTTTAACAAGATAAAGAAACTTTGAATTTTCATCACTAAACGATATCAATGAATTCCTTCTTTCAAATTCCAGCTTACAAGACAGCAACAAACCAATTTCAAAATATATACTTTAAAAATGTAGTTACAATTTGACAGGAACACAAACAACTAACAAGCAAAAATGCGAATGAATGGAACGAACGTACTAAACGTGCAAATGCAAATAATAGACAGATCAACCGTACCGTACTTACAAACGAATGTAGATTGTTTTCAAATTGACTCCAATAACCGTTCGACCACAGTGTCAGAAGCTCAAACACAAACTAAAACGTGGATATCGCATTGAAACTGACTGACTGTCTGTCTGTCTATATATGCATAAAAAATTTATTAATTTCAAATTTCGAAAAAGTAACAAAAATAACAACTATTTAGCCAATAATCGAACAAATACAATATTATTACTTGCACATACATACATATGAGTAAGATCGATGAATTCGAAATTGGTGTATGTGTGTGTGTGTGTGTGGGTATGTGCCTGAGTGTTTTCAATGCTGATACGTAGTGTGTCTCGTTGTATAAGATTTTGGTATTAATTCGTACGTGTTCAAGCAATTCGATTGAGATCTAGCCGTTTGGCTGGAATTACACTCGTATGACGTTTTGCAAAATACCTCTTTTTTGAGTGCCGTGAGTGGTTTTTGAATTTTAACCAGGTTCACTTTTTTTTACCGTCTTTTATCGTTTGTTCGTATTATTTCAGTGTTTAGCGTTTTCTGTGGGAAGAGTATAACTGGTTCAGTCTATGTTAAGAAATTTAATTTTATATCTTTACGATTTTCCTTTGCTACATTCATGGCGTTGAAGTGTGCACTCACTAGCAAACAAACCATGACTGCTGTTGAGACATGTGTGTAAAACGAGTACGGCAGATGCAGTTCATCATGAGGTTGAGGTAGGTTAATTGAGAGATAATAAGAATGATACATGCAAGAGAGTGGTGCATTTAAAAATTGTTGTATAAGAGCAAATACAAAACATCGTTTTTGAGCGAACCTAGTTACAAATATATTGATTGTCTCAATAATCTCACTGTCGAAGATGAAATTTTTCAAAGTTTGTCAAATCAAAGAATTCACATTTTTCATAGCAGGGGTTCCTAACTGTTTTCGAAGCATGAAGTCAAACTTATATTTAATCATACCGAGTAAAAAATCTGAAGCCTTCCTTTGCTACATTCATGGCGTTGAAGTGTGCACTCACTAGCAAACAAACCATGACTGCTGTTGAGACATTTGTGTAAAACGAGTACTGCAGATACAGTTCATCATGAGGTTGAGGTAGGTCAATTGAGAGATAATAAGAATGATACATGCAAGAGAGTGGTGCATTTAAAAATTGTTGTATAAGAGCAAATACAAGACATCGTTTTTGAGCGAACCTAGTTACAAATATATTGATTGTCTCAATAATCTCACTGTCGAAGATGAAATTTTTCAAAGTTTGTCAAATCAAAGAATTCACATTTTTCGTAGCAGGGGTTCCTAACTGTTTTCGAAGCATGAAGTGAAACTTATATTTAATCATACCGAGTAAAAAATCTGAAGCCTGAAGAAAAATAATTCTAATAATTTTCTCATTTGCAAATGAAACAAGTTAAGTGTTAAATTCGGCTGTGCCGAATCTTTGATACCCTCCACCTTTGATACACTCAATATTACAACCAATTCAAAAAAAAAATCAAATAATTTTGGGCTAAAAATTTCCAGATATTAGTATTCAAAAAAAGAAAATTTTAAAATATTTTTATCTGAATTAGCCAGTAATATGTTAATTTAAGGATACATTTAATAAAAAAAAATATATATAAAAGGAGGTAAAAAATTAAAGTCGCTCTGCACAGACAAAAAACATACGCGATAAAAGCTTATATACAAAATTTGATCTAAGTATTTATTTGCATAAGTGCCGTTTTACACATGAAAGTTTTCTTGCTGAAAGTCTTGAGTTTATAGGTGAGACGAGAGAGAAGAAATGGCAGGGGTACATACTTTAATGTACTCTGAAATTCTCTTTTGTTTCTTGCTTCGCAATTTTCAAAGTGAATTTATTTTGCGTTTTCTTTCATTTTTATGTTTTGTTTGTGTTAAGAAAGATAATAAATTGAAATAAAGTTAATTTTAATGAATAAAATGATAAAAATAAATAGATAAAATGATAAAGTAAACATGAACAAATCTTGAATTTCAATATAAAAGTTTCAGTGTGTAGACACGGATGAAAGTTTAAAAGATAATTTCAAAAACTTTCAGAAAGAAAAATTTCATATGTAAACCGGGACCTTTAGTTTGCGTACTAGGTTTGCGTTTACCGACACACGGACGATCGTGTGTAAAGTATTTTGATATATACAAACATAAACACAAACTTATAAAATATTTTCTTCTTAACATGAACTCACCTATTTTATAGAAGAAAATAATTTTGTAACAGAAATAAAAACAATTGAAGGCAAACACTGATGTATATGTAACATAAACAATCCGGGTGTTCGATTATTTTCAAAATCAAATATTACAAAAGGTATTCAAAATAAGTATAAACTTTTATTTATTTCGATTCACAAGTTTAACTAAAGGCCTAGTTAGCCACACGTAACCTTAACTAAACGTGTCAGCTGTTTTTTTCTGTTACATGAAAAAGCATTTAGAACACTTACCGAACTCAACTGTCACGTAACCGGAACGTCCCAATCTGTTGAAAATAGATTTTTGTTACGTTTGTACGTGACATTTGTGAGCAGCTGATAAAGTTTGGTTAATTTTACACAGCAACATGCTGGTTCTTCTTTTACATTCTATAATTGCACTAAATGCCAACGTTACATTTACGGTACGGATACATTTTAACAACGTGTAATTAGCTAGGCCTTAACAATTACACAATTGAAAAAAGTCTTTCTTGTTAAAAAGCGCGTTAAATACAGTTGATATAATAGATTTTGTGGATTTCATTAAAGGAATTAAAACCACACCATCTTTTTACAATCCCTTCTTTCAGTTATGATTAATAATATTTTCGATTTCCTTAGATGCTGTTTAAAGAATAGATCCTTTTATTAAGGATGTAATTAAAATCGGATCATTTATCATTTAAACTGACTTAATACTTAATACTAATTGATTACACACAAGATATGTTATTAAAAATAACATATACATATATTCAAAAAAAATTATATTTATATAAGCACACTTTTTACCAAATCAAACTCATTTGATTTAAAGCAATAATATTTCTGTATTTTTAATTCTAAAAAACGACTACTACAAAATTTCCAATTAAAATTAAAAAATTCTAATTTGTAACTGAGAAAATTCCAAATGAAATTGAGATTTTTCAATTGAAATTGGGAAAATTTTATTTGAAATTGAGAAATTAACAAATGCTGTTTTTAATTTTTTTTTGGTGAAAATTAATTAAAAGTTTTATTGAAAATTTATAAAAACACTAAATTTAAATTGCGATTATGATTATAGAAAATGATATTATATATGGAAATGAAATATTTGAAATAAAAAATGGAGATGTGTAATAAAACAAATTTAATTTTTAAGAAACTCAATTTCATTTGTAATTTTCTCAATTTTAAATGAAAAATGATCAATTTCATACGAAATTTTCTCAAATTGAAATGAAAAATCTAAATTTAATTTGGAATTTTCCCAATTTAATATGAAGTTATGTATTTTTTGTTTTGTTTTTAGCAGATTTTTTATTTTTTTCTTCTACTAGCGATAATTATTAAAAAATTCAAAAATAACGATTGTACATAACAATTATCACAATGTTCAATAAATCGCTGATGAAGGCTGAAATGCCAGAAACCGGTCCGATTAAGAATACAGTGTAGTTATGAATTTTTTTAAATATATGTTTTCTTCTTCTCTACCACGCACCATTGAAACAAAATTAAAATTTGCGTATTAATTACAGTATTAATTGCAATATGTCTGAAAAAGACTTAAAATCTAACAGATAATTAGTTAGTTTCTTTTTACATATCTTATATTTAACCTCAATTACTTCGATAATGAAAGGGGACCGAAGAATCAAAACTTTTGCATATCCCATACTTTACATGGGTAATCTCTAGGCTCAGTGAATAAAGGCCTAACGAACTAACGCCAAAAAAAAGTGAAATAATGCCTAAAAATTGCAACAAAAAATTATATAGGAATTAGGCGGTTGTTCATTATGAAAGAATCTCTAATATTTTAGGCATTTCTTCATTAAAATTGTTAGGTGATTTTTCATAATGAAAGAAAGCCTAACAATCAGAAATGAGAAAACGTCTAATTAGATATTAATTCATTTTTGATTGTTAGGCTTTCTTTCATTAATGTTAGGCGATGTTTCATGTTGCTAAAAGTGTGATTTTTATTACTATTATGCGTGAATTCATCGAAAACTAACAGTTGTATTTACGGTTAGACAAATGTTTTTGCAATTTGGTATCAGTTGTCGTCATTCGTTAAACTTCTATTACTACGAGCAAGTCATTCATAAGTGTTGGACATTAAAAATTATGTTATAATTAAAAATGGATTACGAAATTATTTCTGGCAAGAGGATTAATTCAAAATTACTTTATGTAATATCAGAAAAACAATTGTATAAATTTAAAACATTAATAAGAAATAAAAAGTATTATGTATGTTTAAATAAAAAATGCAAGGCAAAGATTGAATTAGTGAGTGACGTGTGTCAAAAACCAAAAAAAATCATTGAACATAATCATGGTGAATCGGAAAACCTGGCAAATGAATTAAAGTGTGTAAATAAAATTAAAAGTGAATGTTTGAATTCGTCCTCAGTTTTAAGTGATATGAATGCGCTAAGTACAATCAAAAAAAGTTTCTACGATGTTTGTGCAAGGTGAGACTATATTTATTTAGTTTGATAAAATCTAAATTTTATTAAAAGCGATATTATTGCAGCAACCCCGAGGAATCTAAACAATTAGATTTTCACAGGATGCAAAGAGGTTTACAATTATTAGTAGCAAAAACATTTGTGAAATCTCCGAAATGTGCGCAAGAGGTAGTGGAGGCATTTCAGTTGGAATCCATTTATACGAAGTTTGGTTTAACGAAGCATGGAGATCCGAAACATCAATTTTTTATTGCTTGCATGCAAGGGAATAACGGCTCATTTTGCATATTTGCTTCAAAGAAAATTATGCTACAAATTGAAGAAAATATTTTGCCTATGAATAGGACATACATAGTAGATGGAACATTTTCAGTTGTTCCAAATGGATGTTTCAAGCAGCTTTTAATAATTCATATTGAATACTTCGGAAAGGTATAAAATAAAATATAAATTATAAACATTTTACATTATAAATAAAATTCTATTGTTATTTGTATTCTCTTTTTTTTCAGATCTTTCCATTATTTTTTATACTTATGGATAAGAAATCGCAAAAAAACTATGAAGATATATTTTCATACATTAATGAAAATGTATTTGAATTAAGCGCCAAAAGTTTTTTAACTGATTTCGAAGTCGGTCTTCAAATGGCAATAAGAAAAAAACTCACCAATGGTGAAATCTATGGTTGTTGGTTTCATTATTGCCAAGCAATAAGGAGAAATATTTCGTATAAGTGGAAACAATTGGCATCTTCAATAAGAAACAATCGAAATGCCTCTACGATATACCATAAAATCCTTGCTCTACCCCTGTTACCAGCTACACAAATAAATTCGATTTTTGGGAACATAAAAGAAGAATTGATGAATACAAATATGCAAGAATTATTTACACCATTCATGATTTATTATGAAAAGCAATGGTTACGAAAGGTAAGTTCCCTTTTACAAAATGTTAAAATAATGGTATTAATTTTCCCTTTAACAAAATGCATACACTATCTTGTAAACATTCTGTAAAAGGGAAAGTTATTAGTTTTTAAAATTATAGAAGTAATTGATTTTCCCTTTTACAAAATGCATACTCTATCTTGTAAACATTCTGTAAAACGGAAAATTATTAGTTTTTAAAATTATAAAAACAATTGATTTTCCCTTTTACAAAATGCATACACTACCTTGTAAACATTCCGTTAAATAGAAAATTATTAGTTTTTAAAGTTATAAAAGTAATTGATTTTTAATTTGTTATTGTTTGTTTTTTTTTTTTTTAAGGTGACACCCGAAGTATTTTCGGTTTTCTTAAAAAGAACACGGAGTACATCAGCTGTCGAGGCTTATAACGGCGTTATTGGCCGCATCATTCAAAGAAATGGAAATTTTTTCAAATTTGTTAAAGCTCTTATTGATGAAGAGTTTAATAAGAGTAGAGATTTTGAGCTTCTTATATGCAGTGGTGGATCCCATGGCACTTCAAAAAAAAGAAGACCGTCTATGAGCAAAAATCAAGTTACATTGAAGAAGCCAGTCATAAACTCTTGAAGGGAATAATTACTCCCAAAGAATTTATGCAAAGAATGGTTTTCGAAAAAAGTAAAATTTGTGTTGACCTAGAACCAGATGAGGACATATTTGAAACAAATGGGCATAACAGTGATAACGAGGACGATAATGATAGCGAAGATGAAAATGATGATGGCGACGATACTGTTGATCCCAACATACCAAGTCATTATTTTGGCGAAACTGATACTGCGATGTGCATAGTGTGTTTGGTTTCAAAGCCAAATATATTACTTTTGCCATGTCGGCATTTAAAAATTTGCTTGAACTGTTGTAATGAACTAAAAGCTAACGCAGGTGAAAATTTTTTCAAATGTCCGCTATGTAGAGCTATAGCTGTTGAAAATTTAACTGTATTTACATAACTTATAGTTAAATATAATTTAAAAATACATTTTTCCCTTTCAAAATATATTTTCAGCATTTTAATTCCAATTGTTAGGTTTTCTTTCATTAGGTGTTAATTCATAATGAAAGAAACCCTAACAATTAAGACTTTCTTTCATTTTTAAAATTAGACTTTCCTTCATTTTTAAAGTTAGACGTTCTTTCACTTCCTTGTTAGGCGTTCTTGTTTAGGCATTCTTTCATTTTGAAAAATTAGGTATTAGTTCGTTAGGCCTTTATTCACTGAGCCTAATCTCTACTGTACATCATGCTATGAAGTCAAACTTTAATGTGATTATGACAATTAGTTCAAATCTAATGAATCTGGGCCGAATTAGATGCACCTGAAAAAAAAATAGTAAACTATTTTTACTTTTAAATAATCTTATTTAGTTACATCCGTTATGAAGTTATCCATTATAATTCATGCGTTTATAATAATAATTTTTTATGTTAAAGTATAATATAAAATTTATTCAAACATAGTAGAATGTCCAATGTCATATTTGATTCATATCGTTTAAAAAATAAAACATTAAAAAATGTGTTCTTTTTCATATTACCGAAATTTCATTTGTATTCCTCGTTACAAATACTTAAACCAAAAATATTTATCGTTTTCAGTCTGTCAATTTTAACTTTTACTGAATGAAACGAAACCTTAGATGCTGTTTTGGATTTTCAAAGTAAATCCATCCAGAAATTTAGAAACATGTCCAGCAGAATATCAACTAATAACTAATTTGTTCTTACATCCATAGACTTATCATACTTATGGCAAAAGTACGCTTGAAAATGTGTTAAACTTGAATGTTTTATTATCAGCAATAAGTTTAACAAGCTGTATGTTGCATTTTTTATTTCTATACAAACATTTGCATAATCGTTAATAGTTTTTTATATATGGACATTTTTTTTAAATATGTTTAAACACAAACTTAATATTTTGTACCATTGTTCATTAACAAAAACCATATATGTATGTACATATGCATATTCTATATTCCTGCATGTTAAGCCACAACAGTAAAATAAGTCATGTTCATTAGGAGTTTTGGGCAGGGCAATATATGTTAATACCCAACTAATTCCAAAGGTGAAAGTAGATCAACGAAATCCTTATCTCCTGCAACACAAAAACTACCATCAGTTAATGTTAACTAGCAGATTCCAGCGCTCGAAATTCGAGTGCAATTTCTAGGCAGCTTTATTTTACAATTTTTCCAATTCACAAATCAACACTTTTGTGGTTTATTATTATTGTGTATGAAGATAACAAACTCATTAATAAAGACATTAACAAATTTAATAAAACACACATAGCATACATGTATAATTATACCCTATACCACTATGTGGTTTGGGTATAATGACTTTGTGCTGCTGTTTGTAACAACCAAAAATATTTGACCTAGACCCATCTTTAATTATACCGATCGAATCAGAATCACTTTCTGAGTTGATTTAACAATGTCCGTCCGTCCGTCCGTCTGTGTGTCCATGTAAACCTTGTAATCAAACTGCAGGTCGCAAATATGAATATATTTTGATGAAATTTGGTATATAAGCTTTTATCGGCCATGGGATGAACGCTACTGAAATTGGTGAGAATCGGTCTATGTTCAGACCTAGCCCCCATACAAATTACCCATATGAAATCGACATAAATTGCCATAAGATCCAAATTGTCATATAAATCTTACTCAAATTGGGTTTGTATGCGTTCATTACATACATTAATGAGTAGTCCAAAAATGATCCCTTTGACCCCATATAGAGCTGCTTCCCGATCTTCACTTAAATCTATTAAAAAACAAAAATATTGCACTGATTCTTCTCAAATTTTGTTTGTATATATTTTTGCAAAATACAAGAGACATTTAAAAATCTGTAAATCTGCAAAACGGCTAAAAACAAATACCTTTCAAATAATATGCGTTTGGTCAAAATCGCGATAAAACGGTAGAGCAAAACATCGGTCACAAGAAATCGCGTAGCCTATTAATGTTATAGATATGGTGAGATTTGGAAAATGATTTAAGCATTTACCCAGTTTGGTTAAAAGGAATAATGTTTTTGGTGATAAAATTTTACAGTGATATATCAGCTCTTCATCGGCCTCATACAGCCCAAAGTCATCATAATTTACAAAATTAAAAGTTTAAATTTCATTATTATTTTCCCAAAATTTTTTTATTTTGTCTTCAATTTATTCCGCTTATCAACTAATTGTTGTTGATTCACCAGATGTTCTAAAAGCTAACTCAATTTTTTTTTGTTAAAACATTGTCATATTTGGGAAACATGGAGAACTAAAGCTTTTGACATATTAGAAAGCAGTTCCCACTATCAGAATTTGCAGCAACACCAAAAATCGTACGGACATATATGTATAACCCTTTACAGAACTTGGCATCACTATTAACAAAATAAGTGATACCAACTGTTGAAAGAAGAAAATCACAATTGTGATATTTGGAACTTAAGTGCCATAATAATAACCTATATTATGTTAAAACAAGTAAGAGCGTTAACTTCGGCTGTGCCGAATTTTTTGATACCCTCCACCTGCGTGTTAAACTCATTATTACACCCAATGTTGAGTACGGCTACCACTTTAAAACTATTGCCGATACTGAAACATTAATTCCGAATACCAATTAAATTTAAAGTTAATTGTTTTTTTCTTTTTCGTCAGTTTCTATTTCTATTTATAAAAAATAATGATCATGTCTTCTGTAGAAAGAATTAATTACTATTTGATTACTAGAGTAGAAATCCTATAAGTTCCTAAGTGCTTCATAGAACAGTAACGAAATTCATTATATAACACAGCCGGAATTAAGGATACAAGGGTACATTTAATACAAAAAAACATAAATAAAAACTGATAGAAATTAAGGATAAAAATTAAAACTTTTAATATATAATTTTTATTTAACAATTTTTAATTTCTAATTTTTAAATTTTCATTTTTAATTTTTATTTTTTAACATTTAATTTTTAATTTTTAATTTTTAATTTTTAATTTTTAATTTTTAATTTTTAATTTTTAATTTTTAATTTTTAATTTTTAATTTTTAATTTTTAATTTTTAATTTTTAATTTTTAATTTTTAATTTTTAATTTTTAATTTTTAATTTTTAATTTTTAATTTTTAATTTTTAATTTTTAATTTTTAATTTTTAATTTTTAATTTTTAATTTTTAATTTTAATTTTAATTTTTAATTTTTGAATTTTTAATTTTTAATTTTTAATTTTTAATTTTTAAGTTTTAAATTTTAAATTTTAAATTTTAAATTTTAAATTTTAAATTTTAAATTTTAAATTTAAAATTTTAAATTTTAATTTTTAATTTTTAATTTTAAATTTTTAATTTTTATTTTTAATTTTTAAGTTTTAATTTTTAATTTTTAAGTTTTAAGTTTTAATTTTTAATTTTTAATTTTTAATTTTTAATTTTTAATTTTTAATTTTTAATTTTTAATTTTTAATTTTTAATTTTTAATTTTTAATTTTTAATTTTCAATTTTAAATTTTTAATTTTGGATTTTTAATTTTTAAGTTTTAATTTTTAATTTTCAATTTTAAATTTTTAATTTTGGATTTTTAATTTTTAATTTTTCATTTTCCATTTTTTATTTTTCATTTTTCATTTTCCATTTTTCATGTTTCTTTTTCCATTTTTCATATTTTTTTTCCATTTTCTATTCTCCATTTTTCATTTTCCACTTTTCTTTTTCCATTTTTTATTTTTCATTTTCCATTTTTCATTTCCCATTTTTAATTTTCCGTTTTTCATATTTCATTTTCCATTTTTCGTTTTTCATGTTTCTTTTTCCATTTTCCATTTTTAATTTTTCATGTTTCTTTTTCCATTTTTCATTTTTCAGTTTTCATTTTTCATTTTCCGTTTTTCATTTTCCATTTTCCATTTTTCATTTTCCATTTTTCGTATTCCTTTTTTTTCTTCATATGGGCGATTTTTTTTTATGATAACGTGATAACGATAAAAAAAAATATGTGGCAATACTACTAACATAGCTCATGGTAGTTGGGTTTGTTGGTATGGTTGCATCATTTTTTTTTTGTGGGTTTTTTAAACTGTGAATGTTGTTTTACAACTATTATGTTCAACCACTAAAATATTACAACAAACATAAAGGGATTTATGTTTTTTTAGAGGTGTCTACATTTTTTTGCTCGCGTCTAAGCACAATGATGCCCGATTTACCCCATTTTAAAAACCAACCTGGTGGGAATAATGGCAAATGATATTATTGTAACCATACCCAGTTAAATGGCAAGTTTTGTGAGTCAACGTGATTTCAACAGGCAGACGGACAGATGGACATCGTTATATTAACTCGAGCTGTGATAAGGATCAAGAATATATACTTTATAGGGTCGGAAATTAGCTTTTCGATGCGTTACAAATGGAATGACAAACATATATATGTACCCTCTGCTACTGAGGTATGAAAATATATATATATAAAGAAACTGAATTCTGGGGAATTATTGTTTATTTTATACCCTCCACACGTCAGTGGCAGCGGGTATATATAGGTTTGTCATTCCATTTGTAACGCATCGAAAAACAAATATCCGACCCCATAAAGTATATATATTCTTGATCCTTATCACAGTCTGTCCGTCTGTCTGTTGAAATCACGCTCATTCACAAAAAAAGCCATCTAACTGGATAAGGTTACAAAAATATCATTTGCCATAATTCCCAGCAGGTTGGTATTGAAAATGGGCTACATCGGGCATCATTGTGATTAGATACGAGCAAAAATATGTAGATATCTCTAAAAAAAAAACATAAAACCCAGTGTGTTTGTTGTAACAGTTTAGTTTGTTTGTAAAATAATAATTGTACAACAACATAAAAAATGCCACAAAAATAATATGCATATATGTTAACAATACCAAGAACACAATAACATAGCTCATGTTAGTAGTATTGCCACATATTTTTTTGATCGTTATCACGTTATAATAAAAAAAATCGCCATATGAAAGAAAAAATGAAAACGAAAAATGGAAATTTTCCAATGGAAAATGAAAGTGGAAAATGGAGAATGAAAAATAAAAATGAAAAATGGAAAATGAAAAACTGAAAATGGAAAATGTAAAATAGAGAATGAAAAATAGAGAATGGAATTTGGAAAATGAAAAATGGAAAATGAATAACGGAAAATGGAAAATGAAAAATGTAAAATAGAAAATGAAAAATGGAGAATGGAAAATGAAAAATGGAAAATGAAAAATGGAAAATGAAAAAAGAAAATTGAAAAATGGAAAATGCAAAATGAAAAATGGAAAATGAAATTGAAAAATGGAAAATGAAAATTGAAAAATGAAAAATGGAGAATGAAAATTGATAAATGGAAAATGGAAAATGAAAAATGGAATATGGAAAGTGAAAAATGGAAAACGAAAACTGATATATGAAAAATGGAAAATGGAAAATTAAAAATGGAAAATGAAAATTGCAAAGTGAAAAATGGAAAATGAAAATTGAAAAATGAAAAATGGAAAATGAAAATTGAAAAATTAAAAATGGAAAATGGAAAATGAAAATTGAAAATGGAAAATGAAAATTGAAAAATGAAAATTAAATAATGAAAAATGGAAAATTAAATAAGAAAAATGGAATATGGAAAGTGGAAAATGAAAAATGGGAATTAAAAATTAAAAATTAAAAACAAAAATTAAAAATTAAAAATTAAAAATTATAAATTATAAATTAAAAATTAAAAATTAAAAATTAAAAATTTAAAAATTAAAAATTAAAAATTATAAAATAAAAATTTAAAATTAAAAATTACAAATACAACAAAAAACAATATTCTGGGAAAAAAATACAAAAACAAAAACATGTAATATTTCAACGCAAAAAAAGTATTCGTCAACGTTGCTCTGGTTGTGATTAATGGGAAAAATATTGATGAAAAATATAAAATTAATATTTAGTTGCTCTTCCTTTTTGTTTTATGACGGCTTTTAAACGCTTTGGCATTGATTTAACAAGATCTAAAATGTAATTTTGCTCAATTTTATGCCACTCTTCCAGAAGGATTGCTTTAGGCTGGTTTTTGTTACTGAAATTTCTTTCCCTTATATTTTGCTCTAAGCAGGCCCATAGGTGTTTGATGGGGTTTAAGTCTGGGGACTGTGCAGGTGGTTTAATCACGTTTGGACAGTTATACAACATCCACAGCCTTGTATTTAGGACCATATGTTTTGGATCATTATCCTGATAAAATTGAAAATCACTTGCAACACCCAAAATTTCGGCACTTGGCTTAAGATTTTCCTTGAGTAGGTTTATGTAGTACTGATGGTCCATTATTCCATCAATGAAAACTAAATTACCCACGCCTGAAGCCCCCACATATCCCCAGACCATAATACCGCCACCACCGTGCTTTACAGTAGGCACGATATTACGCTCCTCCAACTCGGTATTGGGCTTTCTATACACCAGAACCTTACCATCACATCCAAATAGGTTGAATTTAGACTCATCAGCAAAAATAGTCTTCATCCAAAACTCCATAGGCTTATTCACATGAGCTTTTGCCAAGTCAACTCGAGCTTTTCTATTCTTTTTTGAGATATGCGGCTTTTTCCTAGCTGATCTTGCATGATAATCGTTACTGTGTATAACATTACGCACGGTCTGAGGTGTAACATTGATATTAAGATCATTTTCTAGCTGTTTTGTCAGAACTGTAGCGTTGATCTTAGGATTTTTTTTTATTTCACGCAAGATCCACCTTTCGTTTACTTCATTAAGTTTTTTTGGACGCCCACTTCTTTGCACATTTTCAATACTTTTAGTTTTTTTATATTTCTCTATGATGTAGTGAATACTTGTTCTAGGTCTTCCAACAATTTCTGCTATTTCTTGTTCCGTTATTCCCTTTTTAAAATGTGTAATTATTATTTCTTTAACATCTAAAGAAATCTCTGCACCCTTTCGACCCATGTTAACAACTAAATCAATAAATGAAATTAAGACTTTAAAAACTATTAGTAATAATGAAAGACATCAATATAAATTTGAAAGAAGCGGTAATTTTCCCGTTAATCACAACTAGAGCAATGTTGTCGAATACTTTTTTTGCGTTGAAATATTACATGTTTTTGTTTTTGTATTTTTTTTTCCAGAATATTGTTTTTTGTTGTATTTTTTGTTTCATAAAAAAGAGATAACACTTTAAGCTTATAATCTGCATTTTTATATTTTTCATTTTGTAGAATTTTTTTAACATATTCTTAATGATTATGAAAAACAAGCAGTTTGTCGAATACTTTATTTGACCGCTGTACATGTATAATTATACCCTATACCACTATGTGGTTTGGGTATAATGACTTTGTGCTGCTGTTTGTAACAACCAAAAATATTTGACCTAGACCCATCTTTAATTATACCGATCGAATCAGAATCACTTTCTGAGTTGATTTAACAATGTCCGTCCGTCCGTCCGTCTGTGTGTCCATGTAAACCTTGTAATCAAACTGCAGGTCGCAAATATGAATATATTTTGATGAAATTTGGTATATAAGCTTTTATCGGCCATGGGATGAACGCTACTGAAATTGGTGAGAATCGGTCTATGTTCAGACCTAGCCCCCATACAAATTACCCATATGAAATCGACATAAATTGCCATAAGATCCAAATTGTCATATAAATCTTACTCAAATTGGATTTGTATGCGTTCATTACATACATTAATGAGTAGTCCAAAAATGATCCCTTTGACCCCATATAGAGCTGCTTCCCGATCTTCACTTAAATCTATTAAAAAACAAAAATATTGCACTGATTCTTCTCAAATTTTGTTTGTATATATTTTTGCAAAATACAAGAGACATTTAAAAATCTGTAAATCTGCAAAACGGCTAAAAACAAATACCTTTCAAATAATATGCGTTTGGTCAAAATCGCGATAAAACGGTAGAGCAAAACATCGGTCACAAGAAATCGCGTAGCCTATTAATGTTATAGATATGGTGAGATTTGGAAAATGATTTAAGCATTTACCCAGTTTGGTTAAAAGGAATAATGTTTTTGGTGATAAAATTTTACAGTGATATATCAGCTCTTCATCGGCCTCATACAGCCCAAAGTCATCATAATTTACAAAATTTAAAGTTTAAATTTCATTATTATTTTCCCAAAATTTTTTTATTTTGTCTTCAATTTATTCCGCTTATCAACTAATTGTTGTTGATTCAACAGATGTTCTAAGAGCTAACTCAATTTTTTTTTGTTAAAACATTGTCATATTTGGGAAACATGGAGAACTAAAGCTTTTGACATATTAGAAGGCAGTTCCCACTATCAGAATTTGCAGCAACACCAAAAATCGTACGGACATATATGTATAACCCTTTACAGAACTTGGCATCACTATTAACAAAATAAGTGTTACCAACTGTTGAAAGAAGAAAATCACAATTGTGATATTTGGAACTTAAGTGCCATAATAATAACCTATATTATGTTAAAACAAGTAAGAGCGTTAACTTCGGCTGTGCCGAATTTTTTGATACCCTCCACCTGCGTGTTAAACTCATTATTACACCCAATGTTGAGTACGGCTACCACTTTAAAACCATTGCCGATACTGAAACATTAATTCCGAATACCAATTAAATTTAAAGTTAATTGTTTTTTTCTTTTTCGTCAGTTTCTATTTCTATTTATAAAAAATAATGATCATGTCTTCTGTAGAAAGAATTAATTACTATTTGATTACTAGAGTAGAAATCCTATAAGTTCCTAAGTGCTTCATAGAACAGTAACGAAATTCATTATATAACACAGCCGGAATTAAGGATACAAGGGTACATTTAATACAAAAAAACATAAATAAAAACTGATAGAAATTAAGGATAAAAATTAAAACTTTTAATATATAATTTTTATTTAACAATTTTTAATTTCTAATTTTTAAATTTTCATTTTTAATTTTTATTTTTTAACATTTAATTTTTAATTTTTAATTTTTAATTTTTAATTTTTAATTTTTAATTTTTAATTTTTAATTTTTAATTTTTAATTTTAATTAAAAAAAAAACATAAAACCCAGTGTGTTTGTTGTAACAGTTTAGTTTGTTTGTAAAATAATAATTGTACAACAACATAAAAAATGCCACAAAAATAATATGCATATATGTTAACAATACCAAGAACACAATAACATAGCTCATGTTAGTAGTATTGCCACATATTTTTTTGATCGTTATCACGTTATAATAAAAAAAATCGCCATATGAAAGAAAAAATGAAAACGAAAAATGGAAATTTTCCAATGGAAAATGAAAGTGGAAAATGGAGAATGAAAAATAAAAATGAAAAATGGAAAATGAAAAACTGAAAATGGAAAATGTAAAATAGAGAATGAAAAATAGAGAATGGAATTTGGAAAATGAAAAATGGAAAATGAATAACGGAAAATGGAAAATGAAAAATGTAAAATAGAAAATGAAAAATGGAGAATGGAAAATGAAAAATGGAAAATGAAAAATGGAAAATGAAAAAAGAAAATTGAAAAATGGAAAATGCAAAATGAAAAATGGAAAATGAAATTGAAAAATGGAAAATGAAAATTGAAAAATGAAAAATGGAGAATGAAAATTGATAAATGGAAAATGGAAAATGAAAAATGGAATATGGAAAGTGAAAAATGGAAAACGAAAACTGATATATGAAAAATGGAAAATGGAAAATTAAAAATGGAAAATGAAAATTGCAAAGTGAAAAATGGAAAATGAAAATTGAAAAATGAAAAATGGAAAATGAAAATTGAAAAATTAAAAATGGAAAATGGAAAATGAAAATTGAAAATGGAAAATGAAAATTGAAAAATGAAAATTAAATAATGAAAAATGGAAAATTAAATAAGAAAAATGGAATATGGAAAGTGGAAAATGAAAAATGGAAATTAAAAATTAAAAATTAAAAACAAAAATTAAAAATTAAAAATTAAAAATTATAAATTAAAAATTAAAAATTAAAAATTTAAAAATTAAAAATTATAAAATAAAAATTTAAAATTAAAAATTACAAATACAACAAAAAACAATATTCTGGGAAAAAAATACAAAAACAAAAACATGTAATATTTCAACGCAAAAAAAGTATTCGACAACGTTGCTCTGGTTGTGATTAATGGGAAAAATATTGATGAAAAATATAAAATTAATATTTAGTTGCTCTTCCTTTTTGTTTTATGACGGCTTTTAAACGCTTTGGCATTGATTTAACAAGATCTAAAATGTAATTTTGCTCAATTTTATGCCACTCTTCCAGAAGGATTGCTTTAGGCTGGTTTTTGTTACTGAAATTTCTTTCCCTTATATTTTGCTCTAAGCAGGCCCATAGGTGTTTGATGGGGTTTAAGTCTGGGGACTGTGCAGGTGGTTTAATCACGTTTGGACAGTTATACAACATCCACAGCCTTGTATTTAGGACCATATGTTTTGGATCATTATCCTGATAAAATTGAAAATCACTTGCAACACCCAAAATTTCGGCACTTGGCTTAAGATTTTCCTTGAGTAGGTTTATGTAGTACTGATGGTCCATTATTCCATCAATGAAAACTAAATTACCCACGCCTGAAGCCCCCACACATCCCCAGACCATAATACCGCCACCACCGTGCTTTACAGTAGGCACGATATTACGCTCCTCCAACTCGGTATTGGGCTTTCTATACACCAGAACCTTACCATCACATCCAAATAGGTTGAATTTAGACTCATCAGCAAAAATAGTCTTCATCCAAAACTCCATAGGCTTATTCACATGAGCTTTTGCCAAGTCAACTCGAGCTTTTCTATTCTTTTTTGAGATATGCGGCTTTTTCCTAGCTGATCTTGCATGATAATCGTTACTGTGTATAACATTACGCACGGTCTGAGGTGTAACATTGATATTAAGATCATTTTCTAGCTGTTTTGTCAGAACTGTAGCGTTGATCTTAGGATTTTTTTTTATTTCACGCAAGATCCACCTTTCGTTTACTTCATTAAGTTTTTTTGGACGCCCACTTCTTTGCACATTTTCAATACTTTTAGTTTTTTTATATTTCTCTATGATGTAGTGAATACTTGTTCTAGGTCTTCCAACAATTTCTGCTATTTCTTGTTCCGTTATTCCCTTTTTAAAATGTGTAATTATTATTTCTTTAACATCTAAAGAAATCTCTGCACCCTTTCGACCCATGTTAACAACTAAATCAATAAATGAAATTAAGACTTTAAAAACTATTAGTAATAATGAAAGACATCAATATAAATTTGAAAGAAGCGGTAATTTTCCCGTTAATCACAACTAGAGCAATGTTGTCGAATACTTTTTTTGCGTTGAAATATTACATGTTTTTGTTTTTGTATTTTTTTTCCAGAATATTGTTTTTTGTTGTATTTTTTGTTTCATAAAAAAGAGATAACACTTTAAGCTTATAATCTGCATTTTTATATTTTTCATTTTGTAGAATTTTTTTAACATATTCTTAATGATTATGAAAAACAAGCAGTTTGTCGAATACTTTATTTGACCGCTGTATATATGCATATTATTTTTGTGGCATTTTTTATGTTGTTGTACAATTATTATGTTCAACCACTAAACTGTTAAAACAAACACACTGGGTTTTATGTTTTTTTTTTACAGATATCTGCTCGTATCTAATCACAATGATGCCCGATGTAGCCCATTTTCAATACCAACCTGCTGGGAATTATGGCAAATGATATTTTTGTAACCTTATCCAGTTAGATGGCTTTTGTTGTGAATGAGCGTGATTTCAACAGACAGACGGACAGATGGACATCGCTATTTCGACTCGAGCTGTGATAAGGATCAAGAATATATATACTTTATGGGGTCGGATATTAGTTTTTCGATGCGTTACAATGGAATGACAAACCTATATATACCCTCTGCCACTGACGTGTGGAGGATATAAAAAAGAAAAATGGAAAACGGACAATGAAAATTGAAAAATGAAAAACGGAAAATGAAAAATGGAAAACGAAAACTGAAAAACTAAAAATGGAAAATGAAAATTGAAAAATGAAAAATTGGAAATGAAAATTGAAAAATGAAAAATGGAAAATGAAAATTGAAAAATTAAAAATGGAAAGCGGAAATGAATAATGAAAATTAAAAAATGAGAGATGAAATATGAAAAAATGAAAAATGGTAAATGGAAAATGAAATATGAAAAATGGAATATGGAAAATTAAATATGAAAAATGGAATACGGAAAGTGGAAAATGAAAAATGAAAAATGAAAAATGGAACATTAAAATTTAAAATTAAAAATTAAAAATTAAAAATTAAAAATTAAAAATTAAAAATTAAAAATTAAAAATTAAAAATTAAAAATTAAAAATTAAAAATTAAAAATTAAAAATTAAAAATTAAAAATTAAAAATTAAAAATTAAAAATTAAAAATTAAAAATTAAAAATTAAAAATTAAAAATGAAAAATTAAAAATTAAAAATTAAAAATTAAAAATTAAAAATTAAAAATTAAAAATTAAAAATTAAAAATTAAAAATTAAAAATTAAAAATTAAAAATCAAAAATTAAAAATTAAAAATGAATAATGAAA